>OX336391.1:668527688-669127688 GCA_946902985.2 Meconema thalassinum
AAATATAGACAGCATTTATTAACAGTTGGCAGCCCTGATTGCTCTTAACAATACTTATAGTCATATCTGTTATGGTACACATAGCACATACGAAATTTGGTTGAAATCCAACTGATAGTATAGAAGTTACACGTATTTAAAAATTGGTACTATCAGCAGGCTTATAATCATGTTGGTAGAACTGACGTATATAAGTTACTTCAAATTAATCTTAAATGTCAGAATATAAGTGTGCATAGTTTAAAGCTGTTGGCTTGCATACTTTCTGATATATTGGTATTTGGATAGAAAAATATAGAGAGCAATTATTAACAGTTGACAGCCCTGGTGGCTCTTAAGAATACGCTCAGTCATATCTGTTTATGTACAGATATTACATACAAAATTTGGTTGAAATCCAATTGATAGTGTAGAAGTTATATGCATTTAAACATTGGATCTATCAGAAGGCTTAAAATTATTTTGGCAACACTGTCATGGTTGGTCTCCTGGAAATTTAACTGAAATAATATTATCTACATGTGTGCCAATTTTGGAATAGCTCCCATGCATACCTTGCAAGATATCCAACATTGAGCTCAAATTTCTAGTGCGTTTTTCCAGCAGTTGGTAGCAGTGACATCATTTTCAAATATGGACGTGAGATATTCCGGTGCACATCTTTACTCATACTAAATTTGGTTTTGATTGCTGCAGCCGTTTAGGTGTTGATAGGGGGGGGGGGGGGGGACACACACACACAGCCAGCCAGCCAGACAGACAGACACACATTTTCCCGGATCGATCTCATAAGTCTACTTTTTCCTCATTTTTGCAAAATGTGAAAAGTAGGCTAAAAAACACTGAAATTCACGCACTGTATAACGAACCGGATGTGATAGCAGTAATAAGTAGCAGAAGAATAGAATGGCTGGGACATGTACTGAGAAGGGAAGAAGGGGTGGTAAAAAGAGTGCTAGAGGAAAACCACAAGGAAAAAGACCCCTCGGTAGACCAAATTTGAGATGGCAGGATGGAGTCAGGAAAGACCTGGGAGCCAACGAGAATATGGCCGGAGACGAAAGCAATGGAAGAGGCTAAAGAGTGAGGCCAACTAAGTAAGTATTAATAAATCCCTTAAATGTCAAAGGCCTCATGCGATCCGGTTAGCTCGGAGATATTTTATCAGGCTGATGAACATATTTACCTTAATAGTAACGTAAAACTGGTAGTTCTCAGCTATTTACACCGCGCCTTTCCTAGAAATGATGGGATTGTTTGAAGACACTTCTTGCACTGTAGTTCATATTTGCTTGAAGATTTAACGACGCTGAAGATGAGCCTAAGGACGTCTCGCGATCTGGGCTCTCTCACTGGAGTTGAATTGGCCAGGACTAAATGTGGTAAAACCCACGGGAAACCAATTCCAGGATGGCTGAGGTGAGAATCTAACCCATATCTTCTCAGTTTTGCCGCTCATAAAGTTGAGTGTCCCAGCCCTCAAAACAGAATTACATTTCTTGGCAGAGCTGGGAGTGGAGCCCGGGTCTCGTGGTGACTGCCAAGATTGCTAGCCACTACGCTACAAGGTGGACAACAATACGTGGACCCGTGCGAGAAATGTCGCATGTTCATAAACTACACTTTCCCCAATGGGTTTATAATGAGAGACTTAAGGAGAAAGGTTGTTATGTTTTTATTTCAACCAAATGATTATAGAACACTATTTACATTTCGGTTCTACGTTCCATAACTTAAGAAGGCAATCACTGAAAATTGGATCATCATAACACTCACCGGTTATTCGATATTTATGAAATTATACGATTTGAGTACTCATTCCTTTGATTTACTGTTTCTGAAATCCATGCAAAATGAATGTTAAAATGACATGAAACAGGCGTCACAGCGAACAAAATGTGAAGTGGACAGCAATTATAGGGCGTACTTTCCTACAAATCGCACAATTCGTAGGTTTTTAAGTCATTTTTTAAAGAAATTATAGATATTTATGAAATTAGATTGTAATTCGTCACTGATGATGTCTATTCTCTTTCATTTGAATGCGCATTTGTCACGATCGGTCGCTTGTGAGCATCGCAGGAGGGATCTATACTACTATATATGATGATTTTATTTATTTATCTATGGCTTTTAGTGCCGGGAGTGTCCGAGGACATGTTCGGCTCGCCTGAGTCTGTAGCTGCTTCCAGCGCACACCGTTATTAGGGTGAGCTACAAGTTCCGTTCAATTTCAAGTAGTTCCAACTTTCGCTACCAGCTATCAATGATACCTAGTAATGACCGTTGAAACTTTGATAGAGCGTTCTGACGAAATCTAACCGAACAATTTAGCTTTACACAAGTTTAGACCGTGAAAAGATCTTTTACATGCCATAAATCTGTGACTTGGGACCGCCGGCTTTACTTCCCCTCCGAAGGAAGGCATACTGAAGGATTTTTAACGCTCTTAAAAATCCGATGACTTCGGCCGGGTTTGAACCCGATATCTTGGGAACAGCAGTTTAGCATGTTACCGACTATGCCACCGAAGCCGCATATGATGATAATAACTTTTATGTAAATAACATTCTGTTTGTTTATGATCTTCCAATCAACGAAATTCTGAACTTTTCAACGTACGATTTAGAAGAATTCCGGATAATTGAAAATCTTAGGCAAGTGCAATAACTTATCCCAGATCGGAACAGGACTGGATTGTAGTTTATTACATTAAGAGCTATGTAAGGAACTATAATATAATAACAGCCAGTTCCGGTCTAACGGCTCCAATCCTCATCAGAAGCTACGGGAAGTGACCTTGTAATCTTTAGCCTCTCAAGGATAGAGCTCTTTAATTATCCGTGAAATAACCTGTCTTTTCTCGCATACATGAATACAAAACAGCTCCCATCGCGTAACTGTACTGGAACATAAAAACAAGTACTGTTAACTGCCGATATTAACATTCAGAAATGTTTGTATTTGAAATGTAATGACATTCAAACCATCAACATCGGTTATATCCACTCCAGTTGCCCGGGTGTGGTATACGAGAGCTATCCACTTCTCCCATAAGGGTTCACATCTAGTGGAACGTGGATTGGCGACCACGGGACCCCAGCTGAGTCAAGCATTGCTTCCACTTACTTGTGCCGGGCTCCTCTCCATCTTCTTTCCTGTCAATCTCACTTGGTCAACTCTTGTTCTCTTCCGACCCTGACGGTATTAAGGAATCCGTGGCCTAGAGAGTCTCTTCTTTTCTCGCCTTAATTGGCCCTTCTCTCATCCCTCATTCTTCTATGAATCAGCATTCTTTTACTTTTCATTCTAGTTCCTTTTCTCTTAAGATTCCCGCCCTGTTTTTATGAATTGGCTCCCCGTGTCTCTAAATTACATTTTGTGAGTATATTGAATCTCAACCACATGTTGTAAGTATTTTCAATCTACATTGCAATTTGTAAGTATTTTCGATCTAAACTCCATTTTGTACGTATTTTCAATAGAAATTGCATTTTGTAGGTACATTATTTTGAATCGCAGGCTTCCACATATTGTGAATATTTTGAATGTAAATTACATTTTGTAAGTACTATTTCAATTGCATTTTGTAAGTATTTTGAATCTAAATTGCATTTTGTAAGTATTTTCAATTTTAATTGCATTTTGTGAGTATTTTGAACCTCAATTGCATTTTGTACGTACAGAGAGTTTAGTTTGTATGTAACGGAGACCCTCGCTTGCCCGCTCGCCCGTGGTGCGAGCCTGTCTCCCGCCACGCACTTTGCCGTTATGCGGCGCTGGCGCGGCACTGAGTCATTGAGTACAGGAATTTGTACTTACCTAGTTCACAGCTGGTGCTGAAAATTTTCGCCATTCACTGCTACACATCGCTGGCACCTTTTTATGAAACTGGCATTTACTCTCTAAAGTTCCTCAGCACCGATTGACTGTATTTCAGCTGTAATATAGTCTTTAAGCTCATTTATAGTGTGAGGGTTTCTCGCATACACTCTATTTTTAAGCGTCCCCCACAAATAAAAGTCACATGGTGATAAGTCTGGGCTTCGCGGGGGCCACACGTTCCGACTTATAATCCTCGTACCGAAAATGCGACGCAATTCTGTCATGGATGCTTCGTCAGTGTGAGCAGTGGCAGAATATTGTTTAAAATAAATTGACAATCGCTCTCCGTAAGTCAGTTCGTCAAAAAAATTGGTCAAGGATCACATTGAAGTACAAATTTAAGTACAAATTCATATACTCAATGACTCAATGCCGCGGAGCGCCGCATAACGGCAAAGTGCATGGCGGGAGACAGGCGCGCAACGCGGACGAGCGGGCAAGCGAGGATCTCCGTTACATACAAACTAAACTCTATGTATTTTCAATTTCAATTGCATTTTCTAAGTATTTTCAATTTCAATTGCATTTTGTGAGTATTTTGAATCTACAACGCATTTTGTAAGTATTTTGAACCTTAACTACATTTTGTGAGCCATTTCAATCTGAGTTCCATTTTGTAAGTATTTTCAGTCCAGCTTGATTTTCGTTGTGGTTTCCATTTCATTGTCATTTTCGCGATCACCCAGACCATTAGGGGCCGATAACCTAGATGTTAGGCCCCTTAATACAACAATTATCATCATCATCGTTCTCCACTTCTGTCTGTCCATGTATCACTCTTCTCTCAGGACAGTATCCCAGTTGACTCTTCTTGTTCCTATATTCTCTTTCACTCGGTCCGGCCATCTCTTCCTAGGTCTTCCCTCCGGTCCATTTCCAACCACCACTGTTTGAAGCCAATGTTTTCTGGCCTACCATCGTCCACTCGTTTGACATGGCCAAACCATTCAAACGAGCCCGTGTCACTCTTCCATTCAAGGATGGTACAAATCTCTCTTTTAAGAAATGTAGGTTCCTTAAATCGTCACGGAACTATTTCTGTCTTTTTTAATCACTTATCCTTCCAGCTCAGCTTCACCCACGAACTCGGTGTAGGATCATTCCTCTACCGTAGCAGATACAACTGGGGATGGTGACAGGAGATCATTAACTTGAGTCTAATTAACAGAGATTTAGGGAAGGGATTTTAGAAGTAAGTCGGCCGTAGACCTGCTGAAGAGAACCGTCCAAGGATTTGGCTCGCAGTGAAAATGGAGAAACCACAGAAAACATTTTCAGGACGGCCGAAGTGGGATTCGACCCCACGATCTCCTGATGCCAGCGAGGCACGCGCTACTTCGTTAGAACTCTCGGCCACCGTGGTCAAACCATTAACAGCGGTCAAGCTGCCATGTCCTGTGGTTCGGATTCCACGTAAAAAGGAGGTCCCGTGGCTCATAATCACAAGATTCACGGTCACGTAAAACTACAATCTTCCTTCCTTCAAACCCTTAAGGTACTTTTAATATAAATCCGGGTATTTATTTGTATTATTATTTATTTTTCAGGATATGCGCCTCCCAAATATCTGTAAAGGCCAAGGCCACAATTAATTAGATTCAGACTGTATCACGTGTCTCTGCAGTACATGCTATTTGAGAACCCTAATGGGATAATCTACATTCAGACAAGTTTCTCGACCTTGCTACCGTTCCACATTGGTACAGTAATTGTTTAATGAGTGCGGTGGAATGCTGAAGGCTGCACGTGAAGTCTTCCTCCTCCCCTCGACACACGTGAGTGTCACACAATTTCTGTACCTGATCGGTCCCGTAACTTATATTCAACAGCAAAACCCGGGACAGCCTCGATCAATTGGATGCGCTACTCATGTTGGCAGGCATAGAAGGCCAAAAGGAGTTTAAAATGCTGTTCAGAAAAACAATTTTCAACGGAAATAATTGAAGTTTATCAATACTGATGGTTGCAAAAGCTCGCTCGCTATCATTATATCCTCCAGGATCGGCTTTTCCCACAGACTAAGCGAGAGATCCCACCTCTACCACCACTGAGGGCAGTGTCCTGGAGCTTGAGACTATGGGTGGGAGATACAACTGGGGTGTGTGACCAGCACGACGCACATGCGGCCTCACATGCAAAGCGAACAGGGGCCTGATGAAGGGATGGGAAGAGTGGGAGGGTTTGGCATGGAAGTGAGAAGGAAGCGGCCTTGGCCTTACAGAAGTTACCATCCCGGCATTTGCCCGAAGACGAAGTCGGAAACCACGAAAAACCACTTCGAGGATGGCTGAGGTGGGAATCGAACCCCCTCTACTCATTTGGGCCACCCGAGGCTGAGTAGACCCCGTTCCAGTCCTCGTACCACTTTTCAAATCGTGGCACAGCCGAGAATCGAACCCAATCATGCTGACCGCTACGCTATGGAGGCGCCTAGTGGCAAAAGCATGTGCGAATAAATAAAGGTGTCAGTGTTCTCGTATCATTGCATAATTCATCAACAATCTTTGTGCGGAAAATGCTTGGATACGTCAGAAGTTTTAAAGCCAGTCACGTCAGCTGATGCGCTCAATCATCGTCAACTCCACCGGGTGAGTTAGCCGTGGTGGTTACGGCATGACTGATGGCAGTCGCTCACATCCGGGAGGCGAGGAGGTTCGAATCCCCCCGCCGGCAACCTTGAAGATGGTGTTCTGTGGTTTCCCATCTTCCTTCCAGGCAAATGCCGGGGTTGGTCCCTAACTATAGGCCACAGCCGCTACCTTCCAACTCCTCGTCCTTACATTCCCACTTCCCTCCTTCCCTCCCCAACGGTACTTGTAGCTCACCCATTGGGTGTCCGTCTCGAAGCAGCTACAAAACTGGCGAGCCGAACATGTCCTCGGACACTCCCGGCACTAAAAGCCATACGGTAAAAAAAAAATCGTGAACTCCACGAGTTTCTTCTTCTTCTGTCGTTTAGGCCGACTGTGGACCACGTTAATTTGATTTCAGCTTCTTCTTTATTTTTGCCCAATACTCCTCCATTCTATCGCTCTGCATTCTCCTCCTTTCTTCAGTCCATGGTGACTGGATCCGTGATGTAGGATGACTCTTAAAACCCGTCAAATTCTTCATTTTGGCTTCGTATGCTTCCCTGTTGCTGACTTCAGCCTCAGATGTTGCCATTTCTTCTAGGTCCTTCTTCACCTCCTGATACCAGCGAGCTATGGTTTTCCTGGTCGCAAAGAATTTCATTATCCTGTTGGTTAATCTACAGTATCTGTGTCCATTCTGTATGTATAAGTCCAAAGAACATGGCCCTTCTTTTCCGGATGGTGTCGGAGATTGTATCCAATCTGAGGTATAATTCTCGGTTCCCTTTCTTTCTATACGACCCATCTTCTGTTCTGTTAGGTGCAAGTATCTTCCTAAGAATCTTTCTCTCTATTAGCTCCAACCTTTTGATCATTCCTTCCTTTGTCAGACACAAACATTCAGCTGCATATATGGCTTCCGGAAGGATCATTGTCTGGTAGTGTCTCAGTTTTGTGTTGATCGAGATGGTCGTCTTGTTGTAAGCGTTCCAGGATAATTTGTATGCCAAGTTTAACTTGTTAATTCTCGATTTTATTGCCTCTCCACTTTTTTGATCCGTTCTCCATTTGGGTGCTGTTTCGATGTTGGTCATGCATTGCGTTTTTTTTTTTTTTCAAAGGAGGTCCGTCGACCAGTATTACTTGCTAGTTCTTGCAGCTGAGTTTATTGAAAATCAATTACCGTGTTATACTGCAGTACTTTGGCTTAGCTGCGGAAAAGTTCTAATGCTCCATCTGCTGTAATGTAGTTCTTCCTACCTGATATTCTATTTTCTTGTTTTCCTTCCCTACCTTCGCTGATCTTACTCTCAACATTTCTGTTGAACTTCTTACATGTTAGCTTGCAATCTTTTAACGGAGTCTGCCATTACAACGAAGTCATCAGCAGAGGCCAGACTCTTTACCTGGTTTCAACCTAATTGAGTCCCACCCTGCCAGTTTATGTCCTTCAGAGAATGGTGTGTATATAAAATAAACAGTAGTGGCGAGAGATTACAGCCTTGCCTCACACATATCATTCTCAGACATATTTGACAGTATGCCTTCCTTCGGAAGGGAAGTAAAGCCGGCGGTCCCATGTCATAGATTTATGGCATGTTAAAGAACCTTCCACTAACTACACCTGTGTGAAGCTAAATTAGGTTAAACATTTGACAAATGCTCTTAGGTTCTGACGTTCGTCGCCAGGAGCCGACTGCGATGACATTTGGTAGCCAAGTTCTGAACTAGTAGTCGTTGACGGTGGCGTTTGGTGGCAAAAGTAGGAGCTACTTGAAAGAATTCAGTGTCTGCAGTCCTTACTTGAATTGAAAACAGGTAACACACACTTATACAGTCATCACAATTAACACCGGTTATCAGATAGATTCCACACACACCCAAAGTGCACGGGGCTACATGACCGCGTTGTCGCAGCCCCTAAACTGAGGAAACAACCAACAGACATATTTGAATCTCAATGCATTTTCATTTGCGGGTGATATAGTAATTTGGGGAAATACAGAAGGAGTTCAAAAGAGGCTGAACACTTGGAATGACCATTTTAAAGCACACGCGTTAACAATAAGTAAATAAAAGACTGTTGCTATAGTCTATCAACTGGCAGAGAATATAGGTTAAATAATGATGGAAACAGTAGGCAGTACAAATATCTCGGGTGCATCATTTCAAGTGATAACAGAATGCAACATGAGATTAATAGCCGAACTCAAAAGTCAGCTCAGTTCCATCATCAAGTTCGGAATCTTCTCTGGAACGAACAAGTTCCCTTATGGTCAAAATAGACCCTATTTCAATCGTACTTCACCCCCATAATAATACATGGTTTAGAAACCTGCGCTACAACTTAACAAGCGGTTTTTATAGCAAACTGCAAGCGGCAGAAATACATTTCCTGCAAACTGTAGTGCAGAAAACAAGGGAGGACAGAGTAAGGAATTTCTACTTACTGTAGTATAAAACAAAGTCCCCGATTCTGGGATGTCACGGGTAATTTCGAGAACTACGGGATGGATTTTAATGCGGTTTTCACCTTTCTGTAAAGGATATCTCGAGGAAGGTTTCTGTAGAAAATAATTTATTTATGGTCTAAGGAAGACAAGCTGTAACGATTTAAGTGAAAAAGTTGAAAAAAAAACTGGAGTCCGTGCGCTTTTTAAGGTAACGCTGGGCAAACCGTTAAAAATATATATATGCTATGAGTGTAAGAATTGTTCAGCATGAAAAGTTCTACAAAAAATAATGTCCGCGACAGCATATCTCTATCTTCAATACATCGCCCAATATAAATGATTTTACGTTTTCATTTCTTCCAACAATCTCCATTCAATGACTGAGGCGACAGTTTACGAGCTAGCACGTAATGCATTCATAACTGTTCCCGGGCGAAGCCGGGTCGGGTTGCTAGTGAAAGAATAAGGGAAGAAGCAGATGTGTAGGCCTACCCATCCTTGAATGGAAGAGTGACAAGGGCTCGTTTGAAAATGGTTTGGCCATGTCAAACGAGTGGACCTAAAGTATCTTGAATAATGACGAAATTAAGTAGGTAATACTGGCATTTATGATTTGTTCGAAATATATCTGAAATATTGTTGAGCAAAATGTTGGGAATAGCACTTAATTCAAATAACTTTTCAATACTGATTGTTTCTTACAAGCGAAGAAGCAGATAAGGCAGGTCGAAACCTATCTTGAAACTTGGTGGACGCATTCGTTGTAGCCTACTATAAGAGGACAACGTGCGTAAAATCAGCCGCCAGATTGAACTGCAAGGCTCCAAAATCATGTGGTGAATGGGAGGTAGCGAGTACCGTACATGTTGGAATGGACAGCCCTGACCGCCCAAGCACTCAAGACCGGTGGGAAGGAGCCGCACGCCTAGCTACTGCTCCTAGTGCCACAGGGATGTCCAGCTCCTCCAGCCGTCATGCCACATGGTAATGGTTGTTATCGTTTGTGTGTATTGTTACCTTCCTTCCTTCCTGGGGCAGATAACCTCGCTGTTCCGCCCCTTAATACCTCAATAGCTCATGCTATTCAGCTCACTTCAGTTTCCCATAAACCTGACATTGAGTTGTCAGTCAAAGTGTCACTGAATACAAAGAAATACACTGTAGTAATAATAAAGTCATTGGATTTACCCCCCTTTTAGAGACGCCAGGGTGCCGCAATTTTGTCCTGAAAGGGATCTTTAACGTGCCAATAAATTTTCACACGACTCCCTCGCACTTAAGCACCCTCCGATGCCAACTAACTGCGCCGGGATTTGATTCCACAACTTAGGCCCAGCAGACGACACGCAGCCAATCACAAAGAAACAAAGAAAGGGAGCGAAAAGAAAGAAGGAATATACTGAGTGAGTGAAGCAAGTAGTGACCAACTTAATGTTTATGGAGTGCCCGATACCCAGCGAGCAGGAAGATATCTGCAGTTCAAACCCGACTGCCATCTCCTGGCGAGATATAGTACTTGTTGTAATTAGGCCTCGGATTTTTAGGTGCTAAAGATTGGGAAAATATTTATTTTTTATGTACTAAAAATACCTGAAATATATGACAAAAAAGTAAATATATTTAATTATAATTTAGTTTATTAATGTGAATATAAACAGTATTCAGTACTCACGAATGCAATTTATGCTATGCCTCACTGACTGCTGAAGCATTACAATATACAACGAGATACATCTTCAGGCTGCCCATCACAAACAGGGGCGGTCGCAGCCAGGACTTTTGGAGGGGGCCCTAAGCCCATAAGGAGGGGGGGGGGGGAGAGGCATCCGTCCTATTTTTATATACAGTAGGCTATCTTTAATTTTTACTGGTAGCATGTCGCATAATATCATAAGGACTGCAATTCGTATAATAACCTATTAGTTTTATAAAAATCGAGGAGAGGGTCGAATAGACTCTAGAAAGAGAACACACATAATACAATTTAAATCTGTTTATTGTAGGTATCTGATCAATGAACAAAATCCAATCGCCTTGTCTTCATTTTGGCAAACCGATCAATTACTTTCTCCACACTGACTTTCGTTGACCGATGGCAATGTAACAGAGCCAGTCCGGTTAGCCTTTCTTCCGCCATTCGGGACCATAGCCAGTCCTTCAGCCGTCGCAATGTCGGGAGTGACGTTACTCACAGGCAACGTCGCCAAAAGCTGCAGGAGAGTGTTGACTGTAGGTGTCAAGCTTTGAGAAGCAGCTACCATTGACTCAATTGCAGTTGATGGCAATTTCTTCCCTGCCGACTTCAATCTCAACCATCGCTGTCTCCATACAGCATACTCTCCCTGCAAGTGGCGCCCGTCGGAAATTAGCAAAGGCTGATACTTGATACGAAGAGTCTCCAAACATTGCACCACTGTTGGGTCTTCAGCCGGTTTGTCAACGCAGATTGCAGGCATCAAGTCGAATGCGCCCAAAGATTCATTTGGAAATTGTTCCTTGAGATCCTGCACCACATGCTCGATCAGCGGAATGAAGACAGTTCGGCGGTAGAACTCTTCGGGTGCGTCAATGTCAGCTGGAACGTTGGACCGCTTCCTCCTGCCTGCTCTTCGGGGCAACGCCACCTCAAACTCCAGTTCTTCCGCAAAATATTATCTCGAAGTACGGTTCGGCATTCTCACGTGCAGTCGAAAGCGCCTCGATGGTGTCCATGACACCCGCGGAAGCCGCACCAAGTCCAATGAGTCGTCCTGAAGAAGAAGGCTCAAAGGCCGGGTTTTAACTAGAACGTCGCACAGACACAACATTGAAACCACAAATTGCGTATCACACAATGATTGAATGAGGGATTCAGCTGCACTCTATGTGTCGCTGTCCTCCCATTCTTCTATGATTTCTAAAGTTCGAATTATCTTAACTAGGAGTCTCTCGAACTGTAAATGGCCATCATGTTTTTCACTCCACCTCGTTTCACACAGTTTGCCAAAGTCTTCGCCCAAAACTGACAAAAAAAAAAAAAGCTTTGTATCTTTTAGGAGATGATCTAGCAAAGTTAATTGCATTTTTCATCAATGCTGTACCATTACAAGTGGGCACTACTTTTGAAGTTTTCGCTAAGCTGCTGTTAAGGGCGTGATTGTAGCATGGACACCTAGAACCGCAAGGTGCCGCTTTCAAAAGTTCCTGTACTGCACCTTTCGTTTCCGATGACATCACCGAACAGTTATCCGTGCCTACCCCAACACAAAGCTTAAGAACGAGTGAGAGCTTTGTAGTGAGATCTTGTACAACGTGACCAAGAGCAAAGCCTGACAATTTTGGTTCCCCGCCTTGAATATCGTCCTCCCTAATAGACTCGTAGGCGTCCGCAAATGTCAAAATATCTTCGTGCACCTTCTCTTCGTGGACGTAGCGAAGTGACAATGCAAGCTGTTCTTTTAGCGAAATGTCTGATGTCTCATCGAACATGACGGAAAACATGCTGCTACTTTCTCCTTCCGAACAATGTCTTCTTGGATTTCCTCACGACAGCACTTAATCAGTTCATTTTGTGTTCTATTACTAAATATATACGTAGCCCGTTCTGATGCATTTTCAAGGTGGCAACGAAGAGTTTCGTCGCCGCTTTCGACTCGAAACTGAAGGAGTTCACGGAAGTTTCCTTCATTTTCAAAGGGGTCTGGAGGGCTGGTCTCACTTTCACAGGCAGGTCCTGTGATGTCAAAATTGGAACTGTCAAGTCAAACCTTTGCTCTCTTCCCTTTCTCTTCTCTGCCTTTCTCTTTCTCATTTTTCTTTCTCATTTTCTTTTTTTTCTTTCTATTTTTGAAGACCGTTGGGGGGGGGGGGCGCATGGCCCATCTGCCCCCCCCCCCCTTGGGACCGCCCCTGATCACAAATGACCGACGATTATCGCGAAACACTTCTTCTGATGGCGCGAAACTGCGGTAATATGTTTCTTGCCCTTGAGGTGTTGTATAAATTGAGATCTCTTGTTCTGCCTTCATTGCTTTCCCAGACAGTTGGCAGAGCAGAACGCTCTCATCAGAATAAAATTATCTTTGAATTCTGCAACAGACAATAAATTGTAGTTGTTTATACTTTAGACATGGTAGAACTGCCTTACACGTTACAATACCAGTAATGAACTGCCTGTGAGAGACACTGGTTCCAGGTAGCTGGGGAGGAGATCTAGCACGTGGTGCAGTATGGCTATGGACAAGGAAATCTGCGGCTTCTACAGTGAGTGGTACGGGGCGACAAGTTTAGAATAACACAGTTGCAAGCTGTCATACGCTCTTCATGAAGATTAGATAGGTCACAGGTACTTCCCCGTTGAAGTAACACAGAACATGAATGCAATAAACTGAAAGAACTAGCATACTGATTTTAACAAATGTAAATTTTATCTCTTTTTATCTGCTAATAAGTGAAAAGCAGGAAATTATATATTTATAGAAAAAATGCTTAAAATATGTATTTACATTTTTAAAAAATATTTATTTACCTAGTTAAAAGCCTCCGTGGCTTAGGCGGCAGCACGCGGGCCTCTCACCGCTGGGTCCGTGGTTCAAATCCCGGTCACTCCATGTGAGATCTGTGTTGGACAAAACGGAGGCAGACAGGTTTTTCTCCGGGTACTCCGGGTTTCCCTGTCAAAATTTCATTCCAGCAACACTCTCCACTATCATTTCATTTCATCTGTCATTCATTTAATCATTGCCCCAGAGGAGTGCGTCAGGCCTCGGCAGCTGGCACAGTTCATATCCTCGCCGCTAGATGGGGGCTTCATTCATTCCATTCCTGACCGGCTCGGAGACTGGAAGCAGGCTGTGGATTTTAATTTCATTTATTTACCTAGTTATTATCGCGTGTCGGTTTTAGTGCTCCGTCATCTCTCGTATCGTTTCTGTTGTCCGTGTTTTGTACACTAAATACTGCACTGTGAAGTTTTAGTGCTTACTGTTCGCTGGCTTTCCGGCATTGTTCTTCTGCGTTCGTTGCACTTCTGTACAGTAATTTATTTTATGTACATTGTGTGTGCCTTTTAAACATGTCAGGAGTGAAACGTTAACACGTTACTCTATTTTTTCAATTAGCAGTGCTATGAAGACTGGTCAAAGGGGAAACACTCAAAAAACTGCCAAGGAACTCAATGTAGGCGTTACGAATGTAAAAGACTGGATAAGAATTCGGAAAGGCATTGCATCATTTATTTATTTATTTGTTTATTTAAATTATTTTGTCTCTGGTGATCCATGAGCGAAATCAGGGACGTTGCCACTGTACTTTCTTTAAGGACACTTGGTGATGATATGCTGGATGGTCTACTTAGGGGCACCACAATCACAGTTAGGTGAAGTAATTACAATGTGTCCGCAAATTCTCTCCGCAGCGGCAAGCTAAGCGGGTCTCGCCTTACGACACGTGTTGGGTTGGCAGTACATGCATGTCGCTGTATACGCAGTCTTACCGCAGCGCTTGTTCCGTGTTAATCTTCAACTGGAGTGGTAAAGTGAGGAATCCCTGTTCATTATTACTGACAGTGAGGGCCTGTGCATGACAGTGTTGACACTGTAAGTTGCGTACAGTGTCACGATGTGGACACCTCGAAGCAGGAAAACGTAAAATAAATTGCCGCTTCACATGCACCGTCAAGTTTCCACTAGCACCGAAAACCTCTCCCACTGTAAACACACGCTGTTCAGTAGTAAGCATTCCCACTAGACTCAGCTTACACAAGAACTAGACAAGAACACATCTTACAGCGTCAACACTGACATGCAGAGACACTCACTGTCAGCAATAATGAACCGAGATTCCCCACTTTACCACTCCAGTTGAAGGTGAACACGGAACAAGAGCTGCGTATACAGCGACATGAACGTACTGCCAACCCAAAGCGTGCGGAGAGAATTTGCGGGCACACTGTATTTTCCATTTATAATGGAAGTCTACACAGTTGCCATGACCCGTACGAATCCTGTTGAGATTTGACCATGTTTTACGAGGAAACTCAAATCCAGGTGGCAGCGATGATCCAATGCGTGGTAAGGTTGATCCAGGCCTAGTATCCTGTACAGTGACGATACACGCTGAAAACGCTCTTAAGAATCGCAAAACATCGAAAGAAACTAATCTTGAACTGCTTGACAACGCATTGTGGATGTCGTTCTACCACCAATGAAGGAAAGGAACCCCGATACCTTGAGATCGGAGATTGTATATTTTAATGTAAATCCGTATTTTTCTGTACTTTCTGATAATAATAATAATAATAATAATAATAATAATAATATCGTATTCTTTATAATGGTGCTAAATTGTAAAGTATTGTAGCCTACGTATTGAAAACGTAAAACGAGTGGAATTATTATTTTTTGTGCAGGTGAACATTTCATGTGGGAGTCCACGAGAAAATAATAATAATAATAATAATAATAATGTCGTATGGCCACGGCTGTCGGGTGCAAGCTTTGTTAATTGACGCCCAGCGGGCAGCTTGCATGTCGAATTTTATCGCTCCTTGAAGCGCTATGAATGTGTAGGAGGTTAGATATCTAAGCTCCTTGACACTATAGCGCTTTCTAGTAGAGAATGGAGGAACTTTTGTGTTGGCGGAAAATCCCGAGATTAAATTTGCCATTATGAACACGGCCTATTGAATTCAAATGGATTCTTTTACAAGCCAACAACGTATGACATGCGAGTCGTGATTTTAGTCGCCTTTCAAAAATCAGTTACCATGGCCAGGAGCGAACCTGCAAGCTTGGGCTGGTAGACCGACACGATAACCACTGCCCCACCATGGCAAGCTTACTTTCTGATAATCCCAGCATTTTTGCGTTCCGACCATACCCTCAGTCCCATGGTGATGGATTACAGGGGTTGTACTGGTATTGTTCCTACTCTCTGAAGTAAGTGGTTGAGTGCTGCATGTGCAAGCAGCTGATAAAGACAGGGGCGAGTCCTCACTATTATAGAGCTGCATTAACCACAATGTGACGTGTACACTAATTGGAGCCATTGACTGATACGCTTACGTCAGCTAAGTCTCAGCCTGAGGATGTGATGCATGGCGGTCAGCGATACATTGTCACCTTACTCGACACAATGGTTGCAACTACTGTCGCGTATAGATACTCGAGTTTAGACGTCAACAAAACGTTACCCGTGGTCTTACATTAAAACAAGCTACACACAACATTCCCTTATTTTATTCTGCGTTTAGCTATCTAGAGTAAACATTTGTATTGTAACCCGTAAAATTATCATAGCTGATTGAACAAAAGAATGCCTTTTTTTTAACCAAGGCTAACGGAGCGCTCACTTAGAAAGATCATTAAAAGTATTAATCAGATCGTAATGAAACTATCATATATCTTGAAGGAACTTATTGTTAACGTGCGTACGTAGTTTAAATCTGATCTGACGGTTCTGGAAATAGTTGTTGTTAATTTTGTAAACCAACTTTTTCTCGGGCCTGGGTGGACATTATCAGTATGAAATATGGCTTCTTATGAGTAGGGCTCGGATTCTTAGGTAAATATACATTTTTAAATGTAAATACATATTTTAACCATTTTTTTCTATGAATACATACATTTCTCTTTTTACTTATAAGCACATAAAATAACAGAATATTTACATTTTTTTAAATCAGTATGCTAGATCTTTCAGTTTATTGCATTTTTGTTCTGTGTTACTTCATCGGGGAAGAAACTGTGAGCTATCTAATCTTCATGCAGAGCGTATGTCAGCTTGCAACTGTGTTTTTCTTATCTTGTCGCCCCGTCCCACTCACTGTGGAAGTTGGGGATTTCCTTGTCCATAGCCATATTGCACCAAGTGCTAGATCTCCCCCTCCCCCAGCTACCTGGAACCAGTGTCACTCACATGCAGTTCATTTCTGGCACTGTAAAGTGTAAGGCAGTTCTACGGTGCCTGAAGTAAAAACAACTACAAGTTATCGTCTGTTGCAGAATTTAAAGATAAGTTTACTTCTGATGGGGGCGTTCTGTTCTGCCAACCATGTGGGAAAGCAATCAAGCTAAACAACACCGCAAGGGCAAGAAACATATTGTCGCAGTTTCGCTCCTTCAGGATAAGTGTTTCGCGATAATCGTCGGTCATTTGTGATGGACAACCTGAAGATGTATCTCGTTGTGTATTGTAATGCTTCAGCAGTCAGTGCGGCATAGCATAAATTGCATTCGTGAGTGCTAAATTATAATTAAATATTTTTCCTTTTTTGTCATATATTGCAGGTATTTTTAATACATAAGAAATAAATATTTTCTCAATTTTAGCACCTAAAATCCGAGCCCTAGTTATGAGGCTCATAGCAATGCAAGGCTAAACTAAAAACTACGTTTTATCCACTCGTGATTAGTGCATTAGCAGGACGCATTCTCAATACCGTGCCAACCAGAATGGCTCACATTTAATGATGGGGTCATCGTGGGACATCTCCACATATTAAGGACAAAATGAATGGGCTATAGCTCTAAATAACACTACGTCAATCAATACAAATTATGAAACATCTATTGCTGTACATGTTTCGGTCTACGGTGAGACCATTTTCAGCAAAACTAGGATCAAGAATATATTCAAGTAAAATATAATGAAACTCAGCAATTTTTCTAGGGTTGTGCCTTGTCTCGTGTGGGGTTTAGGACACCAAGCTGGCTCCACGAGACCACACACAAGACAATATACCATCTCTTTTGGAAGCCATCACAGGGAGGTTAAGGCTGCTTGAGATTTTAGTTCTCGCAGAGAAGAGACGAAGGTGAGCTTCTTAAAAAAGGGAGATAGCGTGCAGTTCACTACTTCTGTGGGGGTCCTATCATAAAATGGATTTACTCATTCAGAAACCTTCGCAAGCTTGCACAACAGCTGACCAAAGTTCATTTGTTTAAACGACTCCCGCACCATCTATTGTAACATGAAAATTCTAATTCTGACACCAACGAGGGCGTGGGTACAACTCCTCACCAAAGTTCATTAGTTGAAACAATTACCACGTCAAAACTCAATTTTTTGAAACAACTCGCGCGCCACGTATTGTGAATTGGATTTACTATTTCAGAAACTTTCTCGGGCGTGCACGTGACAACCAACCAATGTTCATTTGTTGAAACGACTTGTGGGCCACGTATTGTAAAATAGATTTACTAATTCAGAAACATTCGTTGGAGCGTGTACAACAACTCACCCAAGTTTCATCGCAATCGGGTGAATAGTATATGAACGCATACGTGACACACAAAGAAACTATCACGCAACATTCATTTTTATATAGAGAGAGATTATTTAACATTTTCCTTATTCGAACCGTCTCCTTTCGCTTCGAAAATCTCTCTATATATAAAAATGAAAGTTTGTCTGTTTTTTCTGAATTTCTACTGAAATTAGCGTTATTTACGCGTTTCAGACTTTTTATGACGGATGCGCGCGAAAATAAAATGTTTGTCTTTCTGTACGTCTGTCTGTCTGTCTGTGGACAATTTTGTTCCCTTATAACTCGAGAACGGCTGGGTGGATCAACGTAAAATTTGGTACAGATATCCTTCAGAGGCACGACACTAATCATTGATGTAACTCTTCTCTGTACCTCTCATAAAAGGGGGCCTACCCCCATAAAATACTTGCAGAAATAGGCGTAGAAGGGCGAGACAAAGCTCATTTTCAGCCCCTCAATGTGAGAAACGAAACTCGGGGGCCCGAAAACCACATTTTAAGGCCCTAAAACCAACAGTTTTTGAGATATTCCCAGAAAATTAATTTCATTTAATAAACTAATGTAGGAATGCAAGCTGGTAACCATGGCAACAGAAACTCACAGGTCCATCTATTGCTGTAAGACGCAATACAATTCCATTTATTACATTACTGAGATAGTTTGCAAACGGCTATAAGGTTATAACGGAACCAAATTAAGCTGAAAAATTCATCAATGCATATAATGCGCTTAAGGGGGTCAAGGGGCATTGTAGAATTTTTTCACGCGATTTACACGTGCGGGTGTGGTACTGAAGGTCTATTATATCCCTATTCCTATATTGTTATATTATTATTATTATTATTATTATTATTCTACGGCCTATAACGACGAGACAAAGCTTATTTTCAGCCCCTTGGTGTCAGAAACAAAACTCGGGGCCCCTAAACAGCCGTAAAGGGTCCCCGAAAACTACATTTTAAGGCTTTAAAACCAAGCGTTTCTGATATATTCACAGAAAACTAATTTCATTTAATAAACTAATGTAGGAATGCAAGCCAGTAACCATGACAACAGTGTCTCAAAATGTTACATCCAACTTTCCATCTATTTCTGCAAGAATTAATGCCACTCCATTTATTAAATTTCTGTGAAAGTTTGCAAATGGCTATAAGGTTATCACGGAACCAACAAAAACTGTAAATTTCATCAGTGCACTTAAGGGGGTCAAGGGGTACCAAAGTTTTCTTTTCACGATACTTAAACGTGCGATATGTCGTACAGAAGGTCTATTATATCTTCAAACAGCAACATTATTTTCAAAAAATCCTGAATTGAAATAGTTTTTTTTCTCTTATTTTTTTGTTTTTAGGAATTTGGGACATTGAAGGCTAAAAAACATGAATTTTCATGCACCACAAGCCTTTATAATTTATTAAAGGGATCTTCCTCTGGATGCTGATTTGACACAACAGTGAGGGTCAGTTTTTATGTGGCGTGTATTGCGTTTCGTCTACGAGGTTTTCAATTTTATTTTCACGTCAGGAAGTACACGTTAGGTAAATTTAGTTTCAGAGCATATTTCAACTAATCATTTTTCTTTGTCGACAAACAGGTTCCAAGCCCCTAACCATTGCAACAGTAGCTCAATTGATTACAGATGTGGAAAAGCAAGAAAGGAAAATCATAAGAAGAATTTTTGGACCAGTCTGTACAGGGGGGAATTTGAATGAAAAGTAAATCCCAAGACTTATACCAGCACTCGGTGAAAAGGAAAACACGATCGAAATTTTACGGGCATATCTTCAGGATGGGCAATCAGAGACTGACCAAAAGGATTCTTTACCTTGCTCCGTCAATGAAAGTTAAAAACACCTGGCTGCTTGAAGTTGGAAAAGATCTTCAGAAAATAAGCATCACAGGTGACATTGTACTAGACAGAGCTAAGTTCAGAGAATTAGTCGATAATCACCGCTTTGCAGACCATCCAAGCACTATCACCAACAAAACCAGGTCAGAAGATCGCGAGAGAAGCCACAGCGAGAAGATGAAGATATTTTGGGAGGAGAGAAAGGCAATGGCATCAGCTAAATAAGTTCAATTGCGCTCCTTAGTCGGGCATGACGAACAAAGAAGAAGAAATGTAGTCCATCAGGTTGTTTTTTAGGTTCAATCGCGAAAAATGTTATTCTTAGGCTTTATTAATTTGCTATTAGTCGTTGGTACCTAAAACATCGAAATAAATTGTCATTTGGAGAGCAAGAGGTCAGGAATAAATTAGGCCAGAACATAAGAGTCCGGCGCTTGGTCATAAGTAAAGGCTGGTCTCAGGGAGAGGTAGGGAACCTGTCCAACAACATGCCAGGGGTAGATGTTAGTTAGTTATTGTTGTTTTAAGGGGTGGAACTACGAGGTCATCTACCCCTCTCAACACAGATTTAAGTATACAAATTTGGAATTGAATTTAAAATTTAGAGATGGACATCTAAATTTGAAATACCGAAAATTAATAAAACAAAAAATTGAATAAAACTAAAAATTATAATATAAACAATAATTACGGAAAAATAAAAAATCAGCATTCAAAAACGAACAAGTCGTTGAGTCAATGTTACTTATAAAGCGGATGACGCGATCAGCAGCCACCGCGTCATCTGCTAATATCAGTTCGAGTGGCATCTGCAAACCAAGGTTTCTTCGTAAGTGAGCAAGATCCTCACACTCGATTAAAATGTGGGCCAAGGTGAAAACGGCTCCACAGGTACAACGTGGGGGGTCTTCCCTTCTCATCAGATGCGAGTGGGTGGATCTCGTATGACCTATCCTTAGCCTACACAAAATGACGGACTCCCTCCGTGACCGGAAAGAGCTCCTCCACACGCGAATAGTTCCCTTGATCGCTCTCAGTTAACCGGATATTGATGATGATGATGATGTTTGTGTTTTAAGGGGCCTAACATCTAGGTTATCGGCCTCTAATGCTTTGGGTGATAGTGAAAGATGAGATGAGAATGAAAACTATAACTAATACTAACTACAGACTTACAAACTAGAAGAAGAAATGGTAAACAAATAAAGGATAAGGCAAATAAAGGACAGGAAGAAAAGAAATGCCCTCAACCCTCGAAGAATGAGGATTGAGGGACTTGGAAGGAAGGAGAGCCATAAAAGGCAGATAGGAAAGTGAAAAAGGAGAGGGTCCGTCCCACAGGTAATGGATAAAAGGGGGGAAACCGGACCCAGCTCAGGAATCCCTCGGAGTCGCCAACTCCCGAACTCACCAGCCGTGAGCCCCTGAGGGTGTAGCAATATCCATGGTGCACCTGAAGTCGTGGGGCTACACACAACCTGCCTCCTTAAGGGCCTTGAGCACAATGCAGGAGGTCAAAGGAATAGAAAAAGAAGGCTGACCCCTCGTAGAAGGAGGGTATCAGAAAATATGAGACAAGGGCCAATTAAGGCGGGAAAGTGAAATACTCCCTAGGCCTCGGATACCCTAATAACCTCGGGGTCGGAAGAGATCAAGAGTTGACCAAGTGAGGTCCACAGGAGAGAAGACGGAGAGGAGTCCGGCACAAGTAAGTGGAAGCAATGCTGAACTCAGCTGGGGCCCCGTGGTCGCCAACCCACGTCCCACTAGATGTGAGCCCCTGGGGCATACTGGGTATTGGGTCAGCTAGCAAACTGACTCTCCCAAAATGCCAGTAATTGTCGGCGTAACTGAGAGCGACCAGGGGCAGGTGACCTTCGAGTTCCGCCCCGTTAATAAACAATAACTAACTACTTTAACTAACAACGTGCCCGCCCCTTCCCCTCATGTACTGATGACACTGTTGTTGTTGTTGTTATCAGACTGAATTCTCTGAAAGTTCTCACACAAAGAGATTTCAGTGGGACGGTAACAATGAGCTTTGAGGAATTATTCCCGATGGCACAGTTCCCAACACCCACCTGTATTTAGGAGTATCAGCTGTGTAACATGCAGGGTCGGATTTAGATTTTATGCGCTCATAGGCCCGTGGGGTTTTGCCGGTCCCTCTCCATACTATCGGGAAGTAAAATCAATTAAATAAATTAAAATAATGAGAGTATCAACTGTTTCTTAATGTGTATATAAACTATAAATAAATAGGCCACCGAGATATTAAAATAAGTTTAAACCATTTAAGACTCATTATACAGATAAACATATACACTACATCACACAACCTATAAATATATGAATGAAAATCCACAGCCTGCTTCCAGTCTCCGACCGGGTCAGGAATGGAATGAATGAAGCCCCTATCTAGCGGCGAGGATATGAACTGTGCCGGCTGCCGAGGCCTGATGCACTCCTCTGGGGCAATGATTAAATGAATGACAGATGAAATGAAATGATAGTGGAAAGTGTTGCTGGAATGAAATTTTGACAGGGAAAACCGGAGTACCCGGAGAAAAACCTGTCTGCCTCCGTTTTGTCCAGCACAGATCTCACATGGAGTGACTGGGATTTGAACCACGGACCCAGCGGTGAGAGGCCGGCGTGCTGCCGCCTAAGCCACGGAGGCTTAAACCTACAGCTATGCATAATGAATTATTCAATTTAAACAGATATTAATATTCATGACTTAAAATTTCTCCTAATAAATTATAAAACATTCCTGTTCTAAAGCTGAAGTCGAAAAATCTGCTGTTGCAAAACATTTGTTGGAAAATGATGGCCATAATATAAATTGGATAAGTGTCAACATTTTTGAAAGTTTAATTTAAATCATAAAATTATACGAAATTGGTTTAACAAAAATCATAAGTAAAAGCCTGTTTAGTCTATTTTTTGAACTATAAAAATAACTTTTTGAAGTGCAACAAAATAAAAAAAGCGTATAACAAAAATAAAAGACTACAAAAAATTGTTATGGAAATTTTCTGACAAAAAAAATTGCGGGTTAATTTTGCGCCCCTCAGCATGGTGCGTCCCTAGGCTGGGGCCTATGGGGCCTATTGATAAATCCAGCCCTGGTGACAGGTGAGCATTACATCCGGGGCACAGTGAGACCGCTGTGTGTCAATGTTATGAGCACACACTGGCATATCACGTCCACCGCCAGCGGGCTCGCTACTGCATCGCCAGGCGCCAGAATGGGAACACAAACCTGCTCCTTATTCCGGTCAATTAGACTACATAATGCATGGTAGCACGACCCTGCTGATCAACATTGCAGCCAGAAGAATATCATCGTCATCATCTTGCACAGTTTCCACCCACTGGCCGGGTCTGTTTGGAACACAAGCCTCTCCAACGTCTTGTCTTCCCTCCATCTCTCCACCTCCACCCTTGTCCAGTCTTCTCCTCTCTTCTTAACGCTTTCTTCCACCTCCTTCAGCCACCTGTCTCTCGGTCTTCCTCTCGGTCTATTTCCTTCCCACTTCGTCTCGTGTATCCTCCTTGGTATCCTCTTCTCCTCCATTCGTTTTACATGTCCATACCATCTAAGTCTAGATTTCTCTATATCATCCTGTAATGGTTCCGCATTCATTAATTCTCTGGTCCTCTCATTTCCTATTCTGTCCATCTTTGTAGCTCCAATACTGCTTCTCAAGAACCTCATCTCACTGGCCTGTGTTTTGCTCAGCCAGAAGAATATGATGATAATTGTTGTTTAAAGTTGCAGTCTGTGCTTAAATTAAAATACAGATAACACACACTAATACAGTCATCACAATTAACACCGGTTATCAGATAGATTCTACACACACCCAAAGTACACGGGGCTACATGACCGCGTTGTCTCAGCCCCTAAACTTAAGAACCAGCCAACCAACCAAGCCACAGTGGGTCAAAATCGAAATCTAGGAGGACAAAATTATTTATTTTCATAATTAAAAATTAAAAATTTATTACTTCTACTGCATTCTCATATAAGTTAATTGCCGCTCACTATTCTGGGATATAAACGCATCTTAGTGTGAATCTGTCACCACTGTTCGAGCAGTCTGAATTGGAGGGTGAATGTAAGTGGCTATGGTTTGGTTGTCTTTGTGGTTAGTGTGATGCTTTAAGATGGAACATGCAGCTGAAGGTATGATCTTTGGACGTGTTTCAGTTATTAATGGGCGTAATTGATACGTAATTTTAGCTATATTTGCATTATATAATATTTAACTATTATTTTTAAAATTAAATTTTCACTTAGATTCTTAGTATGTCACGTCGCTCTGCGTCAATTTCTACTTAAAGTTAAAATGTAGATACAGTCTTGTAGTTTACGCCTGTTATAAGAGTTTTTGCATCTTTTTGCAACTTACTTAGTTATTTTACGTTTTAGAAGATGCCGTGCAACCAGTTCTCACACGATTACAACTGTTTGAAGCACTGGGTTCGACGATTATGTCAAAAGTGGAACTTCGTGACTTTGTTAAAAGTAAATTAGGGATAGAAAATTGTTCTGAAGAGGTAACTGAATCCTCTATCGAACTCCTAGTCATAGACAATTTCTTGCATGTGTAGACGTAGCTTAAAAATGTCTTAACTGATGTTTATTATGAAGTAAACAAATTATATACGTTGCTTTCACTCTAAATTCATGAATAAAACGGAAAAATAATTTTGTCCCCGTAGATTTCGATTTTGACCCACTGTGCAAGGGGCCTAACAGCTAGGGTGATAGCAAAAATGACAACGAAATGGAAACCAGAACGAAAATTAAGTGAGACAGAAAATACTTACAAAAAGGAACTCAGATTGAACAACTCACAAAATGTTCTTACAAAAGGGAATTTAGAACGAAAAGATTCACAAAAGGAATAGATTGAAAAAAAAAAAGACGCACAAAATGATGTGGATTGACAATACTTATAAAATGCAATTTAGATTGAAAATACTTGACAAAATGAAATTTAGATTCAAAATACCCATAAAATGCAGTTGAGAATCAAAATACTTGCAAAATGCCCACCACACAAAATGCAATTTAGATTTAAAATTCTTGCGAAATGCGGTTTTGGTTGAAAATACTTACAAAATGTAATTGAAATTCCACAAACTCACTAAAATGCCCTGCACCTACATTGAAAGACTTACTAAAATGCAATTTAGATTGTCAATCTTTACAAAATGCAATTGAGGTTGAAAACAGTCGCGAAATGCAATTTAGATCGAAAAAACTTACAAAATGCAACGTAGATTAAATACACCTACACAATGTAGTGTAGATGCAAAAAAAAACGCTAAAGGGAATTTAGAAAAACCGGGAGCCAATTAACAAAAACAATGCAGGAATCTTAAAGAGAAAAGGAAATATAATGAGAAGAAAACAAGAGGGCTGACCCCTCGAAGAAGGAGTTCACCAAGGGAGGTCGACAGAAAAGGAGACGGAGAGGAGCCCGGCACAAGTAAGTGGAAGCAATGCCGGACTCAGCTGGGGTCCCGTGGTCGCCAACCCACGTCCCACAAGATGTGAACCCCTGGGGGAGCCAGAAGAATACTTTGTTGTTAATTCATTTTAGGGGCTGGGGACACCTTAGTCATCAGCCCCGTGTACAGTGCGACACGTTCACCGGAAGCCCCGGAATATATGCGAACTACAGGTCCTACCAAAAGTTTACGGACACTCGCAAATTACACGATCATTACTCCTGTCCCTAAACTTTTAGTCTCAGGCATACGAATGTTTACAGGGACCTAGAACGTGTTCCGAGGATCATTATGGAAACAGCACTGCTAGTTTTGAAGATGGCGGCTTCGGTGGCATAGTTGGTAACATACTGAGCTTCTATGCCCAAGGTCGTGGGTTCAAACCCGGCCGAAGTCGTCGGATTTCTTAAGAGTGTTAACAATCCCTCAGTATGCCTTCTTTCGGAGGGGAAGTAAAGCCGACGGGACCATGTCATATATTTATGGCACGTAAAAATCCTTCCACTAACTAAACTTGTGTGAAGCAAAATTTGGAGATTAGGTTTGAACAATGTTCTTAAGTTCCAACGTTCGTCACTGGGCGCTGGTTGCGTTGGCATCTAGTAGTAGCCAAGTTCACAGCTTGGTGTCGTGGACAGTAGCATTTGGTAGCGAAAGTAGGAACTACTTGAAATTATCGTCTGCAGTCCTTACTTGAATTAAAGAAAAAATAACACCCACTAATACAGCCATCACAATTAACACCGGTTATCAGACAGATTCTACACACATCCAAAGTACACGGGGCTACTTGACCGCGTTGTCGCAGCCCCTAAACTGAGGAACCAAACAGCTTTGAAGTTACGAAATTTTGTTTAAGATAAGTGTGAAAAAATGTGTATTTTTTCATATTTGAGGCGATCTGGACAGAACACCATGAAGATCCTATCCACAATTTTGGTTATGAAGAAGCACGGATACTTGTAGAATATTTATAATTGCAATGGAACACAAGAATATGTTTCCATTGATAAATATCACCAGTTCTATATCCCGAAATATAACCGCAGAGAAAATCAACTGACATACATTCCTTGACCTAGGAGGAAGTTGTTCTTGATCAAATACAGTGCTGCAACTGTAGGACTACAACGTGAAACATGAAGGATCTCTGTAGCTTGAAGGGTCTCCCGCCTAGCCAAGGCCAAAGAATGTCTGTCAGTTGACTTTCTTTCTGCGGTTCTATTTTGGGCTATAAAACTGGTGATATTCCTTAATGGAAACACATTCTTGTGTTCTATTAAAATTATGGAGTTGCAACTGGGAAATACAACAAATACCACCTCTTGCAATTAATTATACATGGGAAGATTGATGGCATTAGGGGTCCAGGACGCAGACGAATATCCTGGCTAAAGAACATAAGCCAGTGGTTTGGAATTAATACAGTGTCACTGTTTAGAACAGCTATGGTCAAACAGCAGATCATGCTACTGATCGCCAATGTTCTTGGAGAACGAGGCACTTGAAGAAGAAGAACTGGGAAATATGGAAGAGATCAATATTAAAGCTTTACTTTGTAGATTTATTTGAGATTCGATAACCAATTTATAATTTATGACAAAATGAATACTTTCAATTAAATATCACACTAAAAGCAATTAAAATTGAAGTTCATTAATAATGGTTTCACCAGGAAACTGAATAGCAGTTGCAAGATGCAATTCCTTTTAAAAAGCAAATACAAAAGCTTTAAAAAATTAGTAAAAGATAAGGTTCCATTTGTCGGAATCCCTATAAAATAAGCAGATGATAAATAATTGTTCGTAGAAGAGACCAATCATTGGTTAGTTAGTTATTGTTGTTTTAAGGTGCGGAACTATGCGGTCATCTGCCCCTCTTAAACAAAGATTAAAGTATACAAATTGGGAATGGAATTTAAAATTTAGAGGTAGACACCTAAATTGAAAAAGACCTAAATTTAAAAAAAATGTAATAATTATAATATAAACACAAATTACGGAATAACAACAATTCAGCATTCAAAAACGAACAAGTCTTTGATTCAATGTACACTGGAAAATTTAGATTGCTGGCCCTAACCCACTCTCACTTATAAAGCGGATGACGAGATCAGCAGCCACCGCGTCATCGGCTAATATAAGTTTGAGTGTCATCTGCAAGCCAATCATTGGTTACGAAGGTAACTAAAACTTATCTTTGTTTGACGGAAGGAATCCTTGAATATTACGTTAGGGTCAGATCGGTCTACCACACTGACGATAAATGAAGAAGGATGCACCATGACCCTTCAAAAGCTTCCGTTTGGAGTAGACCAGCTAGGTGATACTACCAGTGACTCGAATAGGATGAGTTTGCCCTCACAGGGCTCGGAGTTAAGTAGTCAGTCAGCCATCTTCATAGTATCCGGGTTCAGTTCCATCCAGAATCGAAGGCAGTAGAACTCCCAGAAAGAATGTCACCAGCAGAGAAGCGCCTCTTGGTATTGACGCAACTTATCAACTGGTGGGAGACGGCTATAGCTGCATGGTGTTACCCTTTCACGCATTGATTACCAGCGGTCGAGATGGGAACTATTGTTTATTTACTTGTGTCACACGTCAGCCTGCTTCGTTGACAGGTACAGTTGCGCGAGTAGGATATGACTCAGCTTCAGTAGACTCAGTCGTCGTTTAACTGTCCGTGGTGACATGAGCTCCTGTGACGCACAATGCTGCTTGACTTATGAGCAGAATGCATTCTGTCATCGATGTGTTCCCCGCCTCGTCCCGCGGGGCAGATGCTACAATAAACAACAAACGGTGGCGCAGCCACGCTCAGCGGCAATCAAATCTTAAATGGGTAATGGAAATTATGTAAAACTGCAGCGTTGCCAGGTAGCCCAAGAATGAGCTCAAGAGCTTGAGCAGTAGAAGATGAAGAAGTAGAGATGAGCTGGTATCGGAGAGACCAGGAGTTTTACAGCTGGCGTGACGTTAGAAACATGATGTCACCAGGAACCATCTAGGGGAAGCTGGCAGCCAATCAGCGTATAGAAATGTCCCAATACCCAGCGAAGCATACGTGCAAGATTTGTAGAGAACATACTTCGAGTAAGGAGAGTAATAATATCTAAGTATTTGATAATATTAATACAATCGAAACACGAGTTAATAAACATAAACATTAAATATACAGAGGAGACCGCGCTCTCACTGCAAAGAAAAGCGAAAAGTAGAATAATGGGACAGAAAAAATAAAAGAGTATTTCAAACCCATGGGGAAACACAAAGATTATTATTAACTATTAACTAGTCATTCTTAAGGCGATCTTAACTGACGGTCGGTCTGGCTGAATACTCGTTTCCACACCACCATGAGGTAGAGTACATGGCGCGTTTTTTTTAACGTGGTTTCCCCGGTAGGCCTAGTCCACGATTCCTCTGTTTAATAATATATGACCCTGGTCCACAGTAATATTCAGCAACACTGCGTCTATTTCATTGTAAACTGATCATAACATTTGACTGGGGACTCGTCATCCATCGACTTTATATGGTGAATATTCGCTTGTTCTCCCGTTAAAGAAGTTAATAATTACTATACATGTTCAGTCAGACTTAATACAAGACAGCAGTTGACCTCCATCGACTGCCTTTAGTAAAACATGAAGAGCTAAATGCTCCTTCGATTATTATAATTTGGGTGGAATCTGTCATTTTCTTATGTTTCAAAATAGTTCAACCATTCCAGTGTAATACTTCTTGGTTCTATTGCATGCCATATGTACTACGAACATTGTTGCTGTTCCTTCACCTCGGGGATAGTATTCCAGTAATGTTTCTGATACTCTTAGAATTGATATGTTTCTTTTTTATCTCCCTCTTCGTGTTCTTTTTTGTAATCAGACGTGTCTGAGAGTTGATTTTTAAGCTACCAGCGGTTGCTGAAACACATGGGAATTCTCCTCTTTATTCAGTCAGTAGGGATAGAACAATACTATATTAGTTCACACACACATGATGGGGAGGGTATTGGAGGAAAAAGTAGTCTCACAGCCAAAGGAGGTCCAGTTATGGGAACGTAACCTCCTCATTGGCATGGCTGTGCTCCTGATACCTGCGACCGAGACTACACTTTGATGATGACCCCACTCTCTCACACACCCACACACACAAACTCCCCATTAGACACACATGAATGGGAAGATATTGGAGGATACTGCAGTCTCACAGCCAAGCGAGGTCCAGTTATGGGAACGTAACCTCCTCACTGACATGGCTGTGCTCCTGATACCAGTGACCGAGACTGCTCTGTGATGATGTGCTCTCACTCCCATCACCAGACACACATGATATCTGTTAACTAGACACTTACCGATTCTCGAAACACTTACTGATCCTTAGTTCAATACTACCTCACCGAAGATAATCATGACTCTCAATCTCAATCTTTGCAGTTGGCGATACTGACTGTTGAATCTAAGAGGCACCGAGGTCAGTTGGTTCTTCTACAGTAGAGCAACAGAAGATTCGACAAGACACATGAGGAATGTCCGGGATGATTTACACGATGATCTAGTTACTCTGATCTGCAATTCAGTAAATGCCATAGCCATTCGTTAGCATGAATCCTAATAGACGTGGATCAGATCAAGCAGGTTGAAAGTTTAACCTGGAAATTCACCGTAGCGTTACTCGATGATTGGGTTATCTGTTGGCCATTCATCCGCACGTGTGGGATAAGTAGCCTGTTATACTCTATTCGGTAAGAATTTTGACGGTGTGCACACTGGCGGCTTGCCATTTAAGATACAGCTTCAAGTCCCTCGCAATGGAGTAAGTTATGCTAATGTAGAATCGCTATAGTTACGCGCTCATTGTTAGATACATTGTTTGTTGAGTGCGTACCACGGCCAACTAAGATGATTGGTTCCTCAGTTTAGGGGCTGCGACAATGCGGTCATGTAGCCCTGTGTACTTTGGGTGTGTGTAGAAGTTTTCTTATAACCAGTGTATTATTAGTTTGTGTTATCTGTAATTCGGGTAAGGACTGCAGACGATCAATTTCAAGTACCGGTAGTTCTAATTTTGCGACCAAATGCTACCGTCAACGACGCCTTGACGCGAACTTGGCTACCGAAACCGGCCCCTGGTGGTGAGCGATGGAACTTAATAGAGCGTTAATCAAAATAAACTAACCTACAAATTTTGCCTCACACAGTTGTAGGTTCTTTTACACACCATAAATCTATGACATGGGCCCGCCAGCTTTAGTTTAAAGCCCAGTATAAGAATCATTTTTGAAGGCCTTTGTCTGGAGCGTGGCACTATATGGAAGTGAAACTTGGACTGTTGGAGCAGCAGAAAAGAAGAGAATTAAAGCGTTTGAAATGTGGTGTTACAAGAGAATGATGAAGATCAGATCGGTAGATAGGGTTACGGATGAAGAGGTGTTAAGACGAGTGGGAGAGGAGAGATATATTCTGGCGACTGCTAATCAAGAGAAGAGATAGGTTGGTAGGACACATGCTAAGACACCCAGGAATAGCAAACTTAGTTATAGAAGGAAGGGTCGAGGATAAGAACTGTAGAGGTAGACTAAAATAAGAATATGTTAAACAGATTGCCTTGGATGTAGGATGTAGCTAAGTAGAGATGAAACGATTAGCTCAGGATAGAGAAGCATGAAGTGTTGCATCAAACCAGTCGAAGGACTGAAGACTCAACAACATAAGAATCACTGTCAACGTGAAGGAACAGCAATGGTGACCAAGCTAGGGCTAGGGAGATTGTTTACGACTCTAATCCCGTGTTTGAAGCTCCACTGAGACTTAAACAGTAGGGCTCAAAATATAAGCAAATATGAATTAATGTCAATAAAATTAGGAAAATATGACGAAAGCCATAAAAATTGCCAAAATATGCTCGTATAGGAAAAGTAAAAATACTACAAACAAGGTCAGAGACCCACCATTCGCACTTGTTTCTCAAATTTCGGGGAAAATGAGCCCAGGAAAACAATATGGCGTCCTTAATTTCCAAACCTTATTGATGACAATCTACCTAGAGGTCCCTTATTTTCAAGAACAAACACTAAAGCACTGATGGTTTGTTTATTGCACATACAGTATACAGTTTAATACAGCGGACGGTGACTCTGGTACACTGCCGAATATAATACGAGGCACGTCCAGAAAGTAAGTTCCGTTTGGTAATAAAATTAAATTGTGTACAGAAAAATTATTTATTGCACAACATTCTACACCTCTTAAACTACTTTTACACATAACTGCCGAACTTTTGCAGGCATTTGTCATAGCGTGGCACAAGTTTTTGGATACCTTCTTCATAGAAGTTTGCCGCTTGTGTCTTCAACCAGTTGGAAACATCTTCTTTCAGCTCGTCGTCATTATTGAACCGCCAAGGAAAGACTTGAGATGTGTGAACAGATGAAAGTCGCTAGGAGCGAGGTCAGGGCTGTGCGGAGGGTGTTCAAACACGTCCCAGCCAAATCCCTGTAGGAGGTTTTTCGTCACATTTGCAGTGTGTGGTCGTGCGTTGTCGTGAAGAAAAACAACACCCTTTGACAGCAACCCTCGGCACTTATTCTGTATTGCGCGGCGCAATTTCCTAAGTGTCTCGCAGTAAGCATCTGCGTTGATTGTTTGACCACACGGTAAGAAATCAATGAGTAAGATGCCTTTCCAGTCCCAGAACACTGTGCACATCATTTTCCGAGGTGTCAAGATTTGTTTCGGCTTAACCTTTGCTGGGGATGAAGTGAGCCTCCATTCCATTGATTGCCGCTTACTTTCAGGGGCGTCGTAAGAAACCCAAGTTTCATCTCCTGTGACTATCTGTGTCAGAAATTCTTCGCCGCCTTCATTGTAACGGGTCAAAAACTGAAGTGCACTACCCATCCGTTTTGTTTTGTGTTGCTCCGTAAGAATCTTTGGTACCCAACGTCGGAAAAGTTTACGAAAGTTCAGTTTTTCGGTAACATGATGATGATGATAATTGTTGTTTTAAGGGGCCTAACATCTAGGTTATCGGCCCATTTTCGGTAACAATTTCACGAATTAGTGATCGTGAGATTTGGGGAAATTCCATAGCGAGAGCACTAATTGTAAATCTGCGGTTTTCCCGGATCTTGTCATCAATCGCGTGAACCAGTTCTTCTGTAACCAAAGATGGACGCCCACTTCGTTCTTCATCGTGCACTCATCGCATTTTGTCCATACACTTCGCAAATTTGCCGATAAATTGCAATTGGTTTCACTTTCCTAGCATTCAGAAAACGAATCACAGATATGATTTCACAAGCGGCGAGATTTTCAATCAACACCGACATTGTACGAGTAAACATGCACAACAACGCGTACTTGGCTGACAGCACTCTCCAAATGGCGCACGTTTCTTCTCCTTGATACAGAGCGTCTACCGCACATATGCGGAACTGCGCTGCAGCGGACCGTACAACTAGTTGAAGACACAGGCGGCACACGTCCACGAAGAAGGTATACAAAAACTCGTGCCACGCTACGACAAATGCCTGCAACATTTCGGCAGTTATGTGGAAAAGTAGTTTAAGGGTTGTAGAATTTTGTGTAATAAATATTTTTTCTGTACCTGTACACAATTTATTACCAAACGGAACTTACTTTCTGGACGTACTTCGTATCTGAGGGTAGGTACACACAATTGACGATTAGTACACTTCCTTCCTCTGACGTCACACTATCACGTGACTGTGTTTACAAACCGGTTTTGTGGGCAGCCATGAGTTACTTGTGTGCGTTGTAGTTAGGAATTAAGTTTAAATATTCGTCTTTTTATATCTATACCCTGATCTTACATATCAGTCCACGTGAGAGTATGTTCAGCCCATTCCTTACCTTCAGCCTACAAAGCAGTACTGTCTGGAAATAAGTTTTTAAGTACCAAGCGTATTCCCGTTTACTTCTCTACGAATTTTAAAGCTGGCATTTAAAATACGCCTAGATGTAAGACGATATTATTCACACTGCCTTTGTTGAACGCTTGGTATGATATGTTAAAATATTAGGCTAGTATAGGTTTTTTTTAGCGTATGGCTTTTAGTACCGGGAGTGTCCGAGGACATGTTCGGCTCGCCAGCTTTTTTTTGGTAGCTGCTTCGAGACGGACACCCAATGGGTGAGCTACAAGTACCGTTGGGGAGGAAAGTTTGAATGTAAGGACGAGGAGTTGGAAGGTAGCGGCTGTGGCCTATAGTTAGGGACCAACCCCGGCATTTGCCTGGAAGAAAGATGGGAAACCACAGAAGACCATCTTCAAGGTTGCAGGCGGGGGGATTCGAACCTCCTCGCCTCCCGGATGTGAGCGACTGCCAGCAGTCACGCCGCAACGACCACGGCTAACTCACCCGGTAGTATAGGAATAAACAAACGAGATTCATTTCTGATTTTATAATAATTAGCTTCATATCGGTGAACATGGTGTCAGTGCAGGTCCTACAACAAGCCAGATTCTGAACAAAGGAATATACAAAAAGTGTAATTCACAGATGTAGGCATACGCCTAAGATAATATTTCTAGTTATTCTAACATAGACTTGAAAATTCTAAGAAAAATTACTGATATTTTAGATGAGTATGTGGAGAAACTACTGCTTCAGGACTCCAGGGTGCAGCACTTCCTGCCGATCTGGACTTAGGGAGGCAGGATCAAGGAGGCCGTGAGAAACAGTGTTATCTCTGGGTAACCAGAGATGACAGAGAACAAAAGACTCTCGTTTGTTTATTGTATGTTAGGCACTGCCAGCTGGATCGCATCCCTCCTGGCTGCTTTAGACTGCCTGCCCATTCAACACTCAGAGGCGTAGGCCTACAAGATAGATTGCAGCACCAACCCACTGAGATCACCGCGGCTTTTTCACTGCCAGCTCTATCGCGTCCCTCCTGGCTGCTTTCAACTGTCTGCCCATTCAACACTTGGAGGCGTACAAGATCTATATTAATCACTGCCGGCTGGATCGCACCCAGTAGTATTATAGACACTGCCAGCTGGATCGCATCCCTCCTGGCTGCTTTAAACTGCCTGCCCATTCGACAATTACAGCATTGGTTAATGTCTACAACCTCGTTTACAAATAAAGTCGCTAGAAGCAGCACCAAGTCACTGTGACGAGGTTGTACGCATACGCCAATGCTGTAATCACTGAATGGGCAGGCAGTCTAAAGCAGCCAGGAGGGATGCGATCCAGCAGGCAGTGATGTTAGGTATATTTTAGATGAGTATTTTGAGATTAGTTACCGGTACATTCACATAGGATTACAATAGTTCTGGAGACTTACCTTGGGTGTTCTGGCATTATCGTTAGATGACATCTCTGAAGTGAATTGCTTGACTTAACTTTTCTTACTAAATATCAGATTTTTGATAAAAATCGTTAGTTATTTCATAAAGATCTACCGGTTGAGTTGCTTTACGTTGTTGTTGCTTTTTTTTAGCGGCTGCGACATCGTGGTCATATAGCCCCGTGTGTTTAGGTGTGAGTGGAATTTGTGTGATGACCTGTGTTATTGTGATGGCTGTACTAGGGTGTGTTTTTGCCCACGACTAGCCTAAAAGATTCAAAATATTTAAAAAAAATTGACCCTAAATAAAAGAAAGGAAGGAAGGAAGCTTGTAGTTTAACGTGACCGTTAATCTCGAGATCATGAGCCACGGGACCTCCTTTTTACGTGGAATCCGAACCACAGGACATGGCATTTCACTTCGAAAATCTCACATGCAATGACCGGGAATCGAACCCGGACCGCCTTGGTGAGAGGCATACAGCTAGACCGCTGAGCCACCACGCCTCTCTAAATAAAAGACATAGGCCTACTCTGCATATGTTTAACAAACCAAGCACGTAGATTTAGCAAACAAAACAACAATTGTTTCACTCTTTATTTGTATGAGCAGGCATTTTAAACGGTTTGCAACATTAGACTTGTAAGAAGAAATCGTCTAAGAATGTTGAAAGAACCCTCAGATTGAGAATTTCGACGATCCTCCCTAAAGCCATGGATATAATTAAATCAAAGATTCAGGTTCATTCCTCCCATTGATAAGTGTTGAACTTTCTTCATCATCCCGGCTTCAGTGGCGTAGTCGGTAGCATGCTGAGCTTCTATGCCCCAGATCGCGGGTTCAAACCCGGCCGAAGCCGTCGGATTTTTTAAGAGCGTTAAAATCCCTCAATATACCTTCCTTCGGAGGGGAAGTAAAGCCAGCGGTCCCATGTCATAGATTTATGGCATGTTAAAGAACCTTCCATTAATTACACATGTGTGAAGCTAAATTGTATAGGTTACGAATGTAAAGAAAGCTTTTAGGTTCCTACGTTCGTTGCCAAGAGCCGACTGCCGTGGCGTCTAGTAGCTAAGTTCTGAACTAGACCTAGTAGTCGGTGACGTTGGCGTTTGGCGGCAAAAGTAGGAACTAATTGAAAAATTCAAAGTTGCAGTCCCTTTAGGTTGGTGGTTCCCACGGACTCAGCGAGGGAACTCACCACTACCGCCTCTATGGGCAGAGTCCTGGAGCTTGGAACATCTGGTCGGGATGGATACAACTTGGAAGGTGTGATCAGCACTTCACCCAGGCAGCCTCTCCTGCAAAGCGAACAGGGGCCTCATGAGGGATGGGAAGGGATGGAAGATTGGGATGGATAGGCTAGGAAGAGGGAAGGAGGCGGCCGTGGCCTTACAGTAGGTACCATCCCGGCATTTGCCCGAAGACGAAGTGGGAAACCACGGAAAACCACTTAGAGGATGGCTGAGGTGGGAATCGAACCCCCTCTACTCATTTGGACCACCCGAGGCTGAGTAGACCCCGTTCCAGTCCTCATACCACTTTTCAAATTTCGTGGCAGAGCCGGGAATCGAACCCAGGACCTCCGGGGCGGCAGCTAACCGTGCTGACCGCTACGCTACGGAGGCGACCTCTTGTTTGATGCGCATGGAAATCCGAGTTCAACTTACACAAAATATTGGAATGAGCTACGCTATTTTTTCATTGTATACCGGTACACCATGATTGCAGAAGCTTTATTACGAGGATTTTTTTTAAAGATAGCACATTACTAGACCCCACTGAGGGAACGGGGTATAAGGTACCATTTGGCTGCACACGACAGAGACAGACGACAGCGACGAGAGACGGATACAAGTCAACGTGTCGCCGCTCACGTAATTTGATGACGACCGAGACTGACGACACGCTTACACATACAGTAGGAGTTTATTTTGATGTGCGTGCACATATTCTTTGAAAAATGGTTACGAAAAATATTCTAATGATAAGTTTGCTGTGTTATTTGTTGAGAAAGAAACCAGGAAAACCTATGAGTTCATTATTCAAAATCAGACGCGAAGGAGGATCTATCTATTTGTTAATAAAGAATCATTTATCTTTAGAAGAAGAAAAGTTCAGGAGTTACTTTACATTGAAACCGTAAGCAGTTTGATTAAGTAAATTTTATTTCCGACATTTTATCACTTCATAAAACACGTGCTGCGTCCGCTTGTCGCGAGACACTACTGCTCTGAGAGCGGTCTCCTACTGTTTGTCTCGGTCGCCGATCGGTGTCGCCTGTCTCCGTCTCGCGCTCTCAAATGTACTTCATACGGTTGAATGGGGAGCAGATCGAAAGCGACCTGTCTCGTTCTCGCAACTCTGACGTCTGTCTCGGTCGCATGTCTCTGTCGTGTGCAGCCAAATGGTACCTTAAGTCCATTTTTTTCGGAAATGAGTTTATGACGCATTCTGGTGGCCAGCCATCGTCACTTGAAATTAATTTCAAATAAAGCGGAATGTCACCAAGTTTTTATTGATATTGTTACGGCTGTGAGTTTGTGTCATCGCTCGCCGCTTGAGTCACAACTGCCCCAGGGGCTGGGCTGTGGCATACCTCCTGTATTACGTGTGCCTTATGCAACAGGGCTACTAAGACAAAGGGATAGTCCAGAAGATTCGTGACTTGACCAGCGATGGAAACCTCGAGAAGCCGTGGGCCCTGGATGGATCTAGAACCATTTATTGAGTCACCGGCCTGCTATATAAGAGTGACCCGTGAAGCAGTTGTAGTTGTTGTGTTTTACGAGCTAGTGCGAGCGATTATCTTGTGCGACAGAAGTGTGGTGACGAAGTGCTGTGCGAGTTACGAAATCCTGTGACATTGTTTCTCCCAGCTTGTGGACAGCGAAATAGCCTGAAGCAAGTGATCGTAAGTAATTGTGGTCGGAGAACATAAATGAGAGGAACAGGTCGTGTCTGTCAAGGCCACCGTACTCATTAGGACGGATTAACTTCTGTGGTCTGTTGCAAGTGAAAGGGGCCAAGAGCGCATAAGGAAGAGATTTGAGGAAACTGGAATAAGGCTCCTAATTGCTTGTATTTGCTGACTAGTGTAATTTTCTGGCCGCAATAAAGTTAATTATTTCTTTAAGCTGTAATTGGTGTTGTGCTTTGTACCCCCACCGTAATCCAGTTAACATAAGTGCCACTAGGGGGTGGCACGTAATAACTGGTGTCAGAAGTGGGATTACGAACTCAAGCACAACACCTGACGGTCCTGGTTTCAAAACCCGAGCAGGTCATTTTCTCTAATTTTCCTGTGAGTGCATGCCCTTTACAAGAAAAACAACTAAAATGGAGGAGAAATTGGCAGCACTGCTAGAAAAGTTAAATGGCATGGAAACCAAGATGGAGGACGGCCAGAAGAATTTAACCAGGGACCTAACTGCCAAAATGGAAGACGGCCAGAAGAAGATGGAGGATGGCCAGAAGAAGTTAGCAGAGGACCTAACTTCCAAATTAGAAGAAGGCCAAAATAAGTTAGCGGAGGACCTGAAGCAGATGGAAGACAGCCAGAATAAGTTAGCAGAGGACCTAACCGCCAAATTTCTGGATGGCTAGAAAAATCTGGAAGAGTGTCTGCTGACGAAATTAGAGGAGAGCCAAAGGAAATTAGAACAGGGTCTACGTGAGGAAGTCGCGGCAGTGGAGGAGAAGTTCAACACCTTGCAAGTGGAAGTTGCCGAGCTGCGCCAACGCCCGCTGATGGGGGTGGAGGAGAAATTCAACGCCTTGCAAGTGGAAGTTGCCGAGCTGTGCCAACGGCCGCTGATGGGGGTGGAAGAGAGATTCAACGCTCTACAAAAGGAATTTGCTGAGCTGCGCCGACTCCCGCCGACAGGGATGGAAGATAGATTCAAAGCCCTACAAGAGGAAGTCGCCGAGCTGCGCCGACGCCCGCCGACCGGGGTGGATGAGAGAGTCAAAGCCCTACAAGAGGAAGTTGCCGAGCTGCGCCAACGCCCGCCCACCGTTACACCGGGAATATCAGGAACGGGACATAGCAGAGTGACGCCCCCAACCTTCGACGGAAAGGTCCCGTGGAGCACCTACTTACGTCAGTTCGAGGCGGCCTGTTCCATAAATAACTGGAACAACACAGAAAAGGCTACACCTCTCATTGTAGCGCTGAGAGGTGACGCCCTTAACGTCCTTCAGGCCATCCCGACTGGATCCCAGGACTACGCTTCACTGATCGCCCATATGGAGTCCCGATATGGAGATAGCCATCTTCAGCAGGCCTACCAGATGCAGCTCCGGACCCGGGTACAGAAGAACGCGGAAACCCTGCAGGAGTTCGAGATGGACATCGCACGCCTCGTAAGGCTTGCCTACCCAACAGCGCCGGCCGACTTTCTGGAGCAGATAGCGACGCAGACCTTCACCGACGGGCTACGGGACTCGGACACTCAACAGGCGCTGCGACTCGCGCGCAATAAGACCCTGGCAGATGCGCTGAGCCACGCACTTGAATTCGAGACGGCAAAACAGGCATCCAGAATGCACGCGCGGGTGCGTCAAGTGGACGTCGATGATCCAGCAAAAACCAACGAGACCAAGCCCCTGGCCGACGAATTGATGGAGGCGCTAAGCCGTTTCTTCGATAGTCGCGGCACCACCAGCAACGACACAGCCGGAAGACAACCGGAGAGGCGGCCTGGAAGAGGACTACCGACCTGCTGGGCCTGCGGTAAGAAAGGCCACCTGAGCAAGGACTGCGGTGATCGCCGCCGCCGAGGGTATCCGACGGGAAATCAGTCGTCTGAAAACCGCGCGGTCCAAGGGAAACGAGTATTAGCCAGCCTTGGGGGGCAAAGGTTGGCTTGTGACAGTCGTCAAGCCCCGGCAGTCCAAGTGCGTGTGACGAAGTTACGGAGGGACAATAGCAGCCTGATGGTCGACGGAGTCATCAACGGAGTGAGCTGGCCCATGCTGATCGACACGGGAGCATCGAGGACCATCGTCAATCCCACTGTGATCCCGAAGTGGAGAGTGCAACCCACACAAAGGAACCTCCAGCTAATAACCGCGACCGGAGAGACCGCACCGGTACATGGCGAAGCATCACTGGAGTTCGTCATTGGTCGACGGGTGATAAAGCATCCAGTGCTTGTGGCTGACGTATCAAACGAAGTGATCATCGGACTGGACTTCCTGGACCAGAACAACATCATCTTGGACCTGAGTACCAACACTCTGCACTTCGGAGGTGAGGAACTTGCTTTGCAACCAGCACACGAGGCCGTCACCGCACGACGAGTAAGGCTGAGAGAGGACGTCATCGTTCCTGCCAGGACGGAGGTCAGCGCCGCCGTAATTGTCGACGGAACTGCTGAGGGAGTGGCGGCTGTCATCGAGCCAAAATATGAGGACATCCAGACAAAAGGATTGCTAGTTGCCAAGACCCTCATCAACACGACGTCTCGGCCGTACGTCCGCCTGTCCAACCTGAACGACTACGACATTACGGTTTACCGGGACACCAACCTAGGAGTCTGCGAGCCCGTTACCTGGATTGCCCGCATCACCGACACGACGGGCGGACACCTGCAGACGGACAACCGAAGAAGACGCACACTGCCAGAAGAACTACAGAAGCTGTACCAAGGATCGCAGGACCATTTAGACGAGGAACAATCACGCCAACTTCAGGACCTGCTACGCGATTTCCAGGATGTCTTCTCCGTGGGGAGCAAAGACTTCGGCAGGACAAGCTTGGTCCAGCACAGAATCGACGTTGGGGACAGCGCACCGATTAGGGCCCCATTCCGACGTGTCCCGCTCGCCAAGCAAGCCGAAGTCGACCGGATGGTAGAAGAGATGAAGGAGCAAGGGGTGATCGAGCCATCACATAGTCCTTGGAGTTCTCCGGTCGTGCTTGTGAAGAAGAAGGACGGTTCCACCAGGTTCTGCGTGGATTACAGGCGGGTGAACGGCGTCACGAAGAAGGACAGCTACCCTCTACCCCGGATCGACGACACGCTGGACACCATATCAGGGTCAAGATGGTTCTCCACCTTGGATTTGGAGAGTGGCTACTGGCAGGTGGAGGTCCACCCTAAGGACCGCGAGAAAACGGCGTTCTCTGTGGGCAGCGGGCTCTGGCAGTTCACCGTCATGCCATTCGGTCTGTGCAACGCCCCTGAGACCTTCGAAAGGCTAATGGAGTCCATTCTGAGGGGACTACACTGGAAGACCTGCCTGGTCTACCTAGACGACGTCATCGTCCTGGGGAGAAGCTTCGAGGAGCACTACAACAACCTGAAGGAGATCTTGTTGAAGCTACGGGCTGCCCAGCTGAAGTTGAGCCCCAAGAAGTGTCTGCTCTTCCAGAAGCGGGTCCAGTACCTTGGGCATATCGTCTCCGAGGAAGGGGTGCGCACCGACCCAGAGAAGACCGCAGCTGTGAGGGGGTGGCCAGTTCCGAAGGACAAGTCCCAACTACGAAGCTTCCTGGGACTCTGCACTTATTACCGTCGCTTCGTGAGGGGATTCGCCGACATCGCCAAACCTTTACATCGCCTGACTGAGAAGGACCAACTCTTCACGTGGACAGCAGAATGCCACAGTGCCTTCGAACAACTCAAGCAGGCTCTGTGCACCGCGCCTATTCTGGCCTACCCCAGACCTGGAACAAGGTTCATCGTCGATACCGATGCCAGCGACTTTGGCATAGGGGGAATCCTGTCGCAGGTAGTGGACGGCGAGGAGAGAGTAGTGGCCTACTTCAGCAAGGCCTTGTCAAAGCCAGAAAGGAACTACTGCGTCACCAGGAAGGAGCTGCTCGCCATCGTGAAGACCATTGAACACTTCCACAAGTACCTGTACGGGCAAGAATTTCTCATCAGGACCGACCATGCATCCCTGCGGTGGCTCCTGAACTTCAAGCAGCCCGAGGGTCAACTCGCGCGGTGGTTAGAGAGGCTTCAACAGTATAACTTTGAGATTCAGCACAGGAAAGGCCAACTGCATTCTAACGCCGACGCCCTGTCACGAAGACCGTGCCCCGAAGACTGCACCTTCTGTGCCCGAAGGGAGGAGAACACCGGGATACAGTGCCGAAGGACTACCGTGGAACTTCAAGGGAGCTGGAGCCGCGAATCTTTCACGCGGGCGCAAGCGGAAGATGATGACCTGGGACTGATAGCCGAATGGAAGAAGGCCTGTGTCCCCAGACCCGGGTGGAACATTGTGAGTGACTGCAGCCCAAAGTTTAAGTCCTACTGGGCACAGTGGGACTCGCTGATTGTAAGGGATGGCCTCATCTGCCGTACCTGGGAGAGCACCGACGGGAAGACATCTCGGGAACAAGTCGTCGTTCCAAAGGCTATGACGGAGGAAGTCCTGAAGGAAGTTCATGGAGGATCATCTGGTGGACACCTAGGAATAAAGAAGACCCTGGAGAAGCTGAGAGAGCGGTTCTACTGGATCGGATGCCGAACAGACGTGGAGAACCACTGCGCGAGGTGCCACGATTGCGCAGCCAGCAAGGGCCCAGGACGAAGACGACGGGGTCCACTGAAAACCTACAACGTGGGCGGCCCCATGGAGAGAGTGGCCATCGATGTTGCTGGGCCATTCCCGTTAAGCGAGGCAGGGAACCGCTACATATTAGTCGTCAGCGACTACTTTACCAAATGGCCGGAGGCGTATGCGCTCCCTAACCAAGAAGCCGCGACGATCGCAGAGACCCTGGTGAAGGAATTCGTCAGCCGGTACGGAGTACCCCTGGAGCTGCACTCCGACCAAGGGAGGAACTTCGAGTCGCAGGTGTTCCAGAACCTATGCCAGCTGCTGGGGATCCGGAAGACAAGGACAACGCCGCTACACCCTCAGTCCGACGGGATGGTAGAGCGATTCAATCGCACCGTCGAGAACCATCTCCGAATAGTCGTCAGCGAGCACCAGAGGGATTGGGACAAGCATCTTCCACTATTTCTCCTGGCCTACCGCGCCGCCGTGCATGAAGCCACCGGGTGCACACCAGCCCTGGCCATGTTTGGGAGGGAGCTCCGTCTACCTGTCGATCTTGCCTTCGGCCGACCTGGGAATGATCCGATCCCGGTAAGCCAGTATTGTCAAGAACTGGTCGACCAACTGGAGGACGTACACGCGTTCGCGAGGAGGAAACTGCGGATCGAGACCGACCGAATGAAGACCCGATACGACCAGCAGACGGATGCCGGCGGATTCCACGAGGACGACCTGGTCTGGCTCTTCAACCCATTACGGAAGAAAGGCCTGTCACCCAAACTTCAGAAGTCCTGGGAGGGCCCGTACCGAGTCGTGAAACGGATCAACGATGTCGTCTACAGGAACCAGCGGAACCCGAGGGCGAAGATGAAGATCGTGCATCGAGATCGCCTGGCAGCCTACGGAGGGACACAGACGGACCAATGATTGATCGGGACGATCAGCCTTTTTAGGAAGGGGGTGGTGTTACGGCTGTGAGTTTGTGTCATCGCTCGCCGCTTGAGTCACAACTGCCCCAGGGGCTGGGCTGTGGCATACCTCCTGTATTGCGTGTGCCTTATGCAACAGGGCTACTAAGACAAAGGGATAGTCCAGAAGATTCGTGACTTGACCAGCGATGGAAACCTCGAGAAGCCGTGGACCCTGGATGGATCTAGAACCATTTATTGAGTCACCGGCCTGCTATATAAGAGTGACCCGTGAAGCAGTTGTGGTTGTTGTGTTTTACGAGCTAGTGCGAGCGATTATCTTGTGCGACAGAAGTGTGGTGACGAAGTGCTGTGCGAGTTACGAAATCCTGTGACATTGTTTCTCCCAGCTTGTGGACAGCGAAATAGCCTGAAGCAAGTGATCGTAAGTAATTGTGGTCGGAGAACATAAATGAGAGGAACAGGTCGTGTCTGTCAAGGCCACCGTACTCATTAGGACGGATTAACTTCTGTGGTCTGTTGCAAGTGAAAGGGGCCAAGAGCGCATAAGGAAGAGATTTGAGGAAACTGGAATAAGGCTCCTAATTGCTTGTATTTGCTGACTAGTGTAATTTTCTGGCCGCAATAAAGTTAATTATTTCTTTAAGCTGTAATTGGTGTCGTGCTTTGTACCCCCACCGTAATCCAGTTAACATAAGTGCCACTAGGGGGTGGCACGTAATAATATGTAACATCTTTCCCCTCGGTTGCTGGATATTTTTGTGGGAGTGATTTTGAAAAATGGGACGGAATTGGATCGGACGGAAGTGTGCAAGACGCACTGCCAGCTATACCTGACCCAAAACAACTGTGAACATGAGGGAGGAGCCAGATTACCTCGCTCACTCGCGCCTGCCAATAGCATAGCGCGGTGTTGCCTAGTTAACTCAACTAGCTGGGCTCGCTGCGCCGTACAAAATCGTTATTTCTCTCCGCGCACGAAAATAATGAATTATTCAATTATTTTGATGACCCTATGTTACAGAGCTAAAAATTTTGAAACTGACTGCCCAAACCCCGTGACGATACGACCAGCCATTCGGAAGATAACATCTGCCCTTGAACTGAATGCATAATTAAAGAAGGAATGATTTAGGTGTTGAAATATTTAGGTTCTCTAGGGTAGATAACGAAGAGTGACGGCATTGCTGTATCAATTCAGTCGTGGAGCTTTAAAAAGTGCTGTGAGCTGAAGTTTTGAACTCATAACAATGTCCCTTAGCAAGCCCAGTGGCAGCCGAACAGTTTTATACAGCCAGGCAAGAAATATAATTTTCAGGGTATATGGCCTTTAAAAGAAGCTTTCGAATACAGAAGTACGTGAAAACACAAAATCTGATAACCTGTGTTATTGTGATATCAGCAGTTATGTTTTTATTTGTAATTGAGTCGAATAAAACTCACCTCTTCACAGTTATACCTCACGAGGCACAGTGTAGCCAGTTCTAACCCTGAGACCAGAACTAAATGTCATGAATGAGCCGTGAACCGAATCCGGACCTCACAGGTTGTTGTTGATGATTGTTTTAGGGGCTTTGCGACATCGTGGTCATGCAACCCCGTGTATTTGGGTGTGTGTGGAATTTGTCTGATAACCTGTGTCACTGTGATGTCTGTACTAGTGTGTGTATTTGTAAGTCAGGTAGGATTGGGTAGGAAGCGGCCGTGGCACGTTAGGTACCATTCCGGCATTTGCCTGGATTAGAAGTGCTAATCCACAGAGAAACCACTTCCAGGATGGTTTAGGTAGGAATCAAACTCACATCTTCCCAGTTTTGCTTCACGAGGCTGAGTGTACTCAGTTCCAGCCCTCAGACTAGAATTTAATTGCTTGGCAGAGCTGGGAATCGAACCTGGACCTCCTGGGCCACAGCCAAGAATGCTGGTTGCTACACCAGGAGGTGGACACGTGCACAAATAACGTTCGTGTGATATCTTATATCTGGCTCATATTACATTGTGCGCACTCCGTTGTGAGTATAGATATTCGTAGGATTAGGCCCCCAGCTCGTATATGCTCTTACATTCGGAGCGCCTTGTGTTCACGGAACAGGTCGTGCGTATACCGCGAGTGTAGAGCTATGTCATGTCCGCTGTGGCAACAGTGCTCAGCTGGACGCACGCTACTGGGCTAGCCCATGTTCTCCTGTTGTTTTGGGTCTGGTATAGATCGCATCCAGCCAGGAGGGATGCGATCCGATCCAGCTTGCAGTGATACCATGTGGAATGTATATAACATACGGATTACTTCAAGGTTTGGAGGCGCCATTACAGATATTTCTGCAATAGATCATCATCAAGTTGTCGTTCTTTGGTGTAAAAATATTCATTAAATCAGATTTGCTGAAAACAATTATGATTTATTAAGAGTCTGTTTTTCAATCTCTGGATAAAAGTGATGGGCATCCACTCGCCGAGTAGCTTTCGTCAACACTTTCATACTGAATGGTAAATGCTCATGCGAACTCTGGTATAAACTCATTGAAACATAACCACATGTCTTCGTATCAGTATTTAAACGATGATATGCTTTTATATGAAACATTGTAACTAGTCGGCAAAGCCGGTATTATGTTTCTGCACAATGGCTATTCAGATATTAACCCACATTGCGGTAATGCAGTGATCAATATAATATATATCGACGATTTTATACGGGAACTGGGCTAGCCTTTCATAGACCACTATAGGCATTCCCTTTACTGTCAAGTAGGGGTATTCATAACTAATTTAAAACTCAATTCCACGCAGGAACATTATCGAATAAAAGCAAAATATTAATGGAGCATAAAAAAATACTTCCATAGTATTACCGGCACGTGGAAATGAGTAACTCTCTTGTCTGTGGTTGTAATGGCTGCGTCGATAACATCTTGGTCTGCGAATTATGAGGTCTCAGGTTCGAACCCCAGCCCCGGCAATTATTTTTGCTACCGGATTATCGATTTAAGATATAATTATATCATAACATTATGCGTAATTTTAACAGAATCTACATGAAATTACAATTTATCTCATTTTAATGACAATAGCTTGCACCAAGCAAGAGTTGTGAAATTTGATTGTATTGAACATTATTTCTAATAGTCTATAGGTAGGCTAGAGACTATTCTTCATTTACAATATGATATGTGATGTTTGTTCAAACAAGTGTGACAGTAGCATATCTCCAATTCAATCTATACATTCATCATAGTACCAGTATGAAAACGGAACGTAAATTAACATTTTAAGAATGTCCAACCTGAATAGTATACGAGTAGGATAACATGTCAGATGACTTCACATACATGTCATCTCAATTTCATAGTAGGAATAACATGTCAGATGTTACACATCATATGCGACTACTGGAAGGCTCGTATCTTTCTTTTTAGCGGAAACGGAAAGAACATCCCATAACCTCTGACTTTTTTCATAATTTAACTTATTTAACATATTGCTTGTCGCCTCCGTAGCGTAGCGGTCAGCATGGTTAGCTGCCGCCTCGGAGGCCCTGGGTTCGATTCCCGGCTCTGCCACGAAATTTGAAAAGTGGTACGAGGACTGGAACGGGGTCTACTCAGCCTCGGGTGGTCCAAATGAGTAGAGGGGGTTCGATTCCCACCTCAGCCATCCTCGAAGTGGTTTTCCGTGGTTTCCCACTTCGTCTTCGGGCAAATGCCGGGATGGTACTGCCCCCGTAATTGAATTATATAGAGACCACGGTGGCTATGTTGGAAAATATAATGAAAGTTATGGCTGTCATAGTTATGACGTGGGTAGTCATGACGTAAGCACGGATGACGTATACGTTATGCCAGCAGGCTACTTGAGCTGAGATTCTCAGTGACGTCAGCATTTAGTCGAGAATGTTCCAAGATTTACGACGCAGTCGCAGGAAACGAGGAATTCTGCCGAGGAAGAAACTATGCTATTGGAGGGGAGGCTTGAACCAATAAACGATAGTTTAAAGGAAGACGGAGATTGCTGAAACTATGGTATTTTTATTACTTTTGGAATGCAGAATTGTGGAAATCCATTTGCAGTAGAAGCATTGATTTGGAATTTTGGTGAAATTTATTTTCAGTTTTTGAATTTTGAAAATCCGTCATGTATTAACGAAGTTGGAACTTCTAACGATGACGCAGTATCACGCTATGGAAGGGATGGAAACGCCCCTCATGAAGTTAATAAAAGGGCTTGCGCAGAAGAGAGGAGTCTCATTCTCATTCTCCGATCATTTCTGAGTCTCATTCTCCGATCATCGAAGTCTAATTGTGAAAGTTCTTTCTTATATAGTCATATATAGTGAAAAGTGTGAAAAGAGTCGTCTTTATAAACGCGTGGTGAGGCCACTGCATTAACGAGATCCAAGTCAAACTAGGTGAAGTTAAAACGGACCTTAGAACGCCTCTACAAGTTTAGCTTTGAATAGTTAGCGGTCGCCAATACGCTAATTCGATTGTGCAGTGCTACATGAAGTAATATAGAAAAGCTGAACAATTTCGAGCGATTAGTTTGAAAGATATTAGCAAGTTTCGACGACTGACAAAAGTGATTATCTCACCACCTGAGAAGCACTATTGTATCGCCAGAATTTACGCCACGGCTGTCGCTGCTCGTGAAATAGGGAGACTTCTGATTGCTTTTGTTACACGACACTGCAGTATAATGGAGCAATTTAATAAGGCAGTGTGTTCTTCTAATACTACAACCGAAGAGCAGATGGAAGGCTAAAGGACTTAATGCAATTGGGACATATTTCAACGGAGTAAGATAGCAAGATGGAACTTCGCTAATTGCTATTCCACACAAGCGAACATGTGGTGAATACCATCTACACCCATGTTTCGTGATTAAAGGCTGAATACAATCGAACAGCAATGGAATCTATTACATACTCATTGAATATGAATATTTCTTCGGAAATTTCTACCAAAACTTCATGGCGATTGTCTACTGGAACTTCAGGGAATTTTTCAAGAGAGGTCAGGGTTATCCCGACGCACAAAGAAGATTATTGCCGGAAGGATGTCTATTCGTCTTTGAGGAGCAGAGCAATTTACGGAGAAGGAAGCAGTTCGATTCTCCGAGGATGCTATTTCCTGTTTCGAGGATGGAGCTCAGCTTTAACTTGGTGAATTGGATCCATCAGCAGTCTTCTTTGGGGAATTTTCCTCTGGAACGTCAATCGGCAGATAAGGTAGTCGTGAACGTTTATTGTATTTGAGTTTCATAATGATATTTGAGCAACCATTTTTCCCATATTTTTGTCATCATGTATTTTGCCATATTTTCTTGTTTGAGATTCCTATTCTCAGTACATCTTGTTGAGTTATGCCTTTTTCGACGATTTATTAAGACATTGTTATGTCATGGGCATAGTTAAACGATTTTGGATCAGTTGAGACTGATATTTAGATTATTCAGTAATTAATATTTTTGTAGTCACGACTTGACTGTAAGTTAATGATTTTTATGGCAGATTTAAATTCATACAGCGTGTCACTTTATTAAAGTAATTCTACCCCAGTTTAATTACTTTGACCAATTTTCTGTCATCATCAAGAAGGAAGAACATTTAAATGATTTTAGAGCGTTAAAATCTCTTGCGTTGTCGACGATCTTGGAAATACTAGTCGTTATTTGAATTGATTGCAACACAGACATTTATCGTCAGTTATGAACGATCATTGCATCATAGACATTTTTGTGAAAGATGAACTTTAATAATGATTTATTGAATGCATTAAAGTCAAGAACTTTTGTTAGGAGTTTTTCTCAATTAGAGATTTATATAACAATGTTTGCATTCCCCAGTCTAATTGGATTCTATTCGACTACTTTGCAGTTTTAGTCACACTTTATTTGATGATAGTATTTTTATACTACATTTTTTTTTAAGATGTTAATCTTAAATTTTGATAGACCAGACAGGCGTATATAAGCATATTCACTATTAAATTTGTTTGTGATTGGCAAATTTTGACTTCATTTCGGTTCATGAATGAAATCCACGAAGGTTAAATGAAAACAGTTTTGAAACAATTAATGATTAAAAGAATTTTTAAGTGGAACTATGGATGTATAATCGCTAGTACAGCGCATGTGTTGAGAGTCGCTGATATATAATGCCCTTGAGTATGAAGGAGGTTCCCACAGGAATTAATGTTAAAGAATTATTTGTGGAAGTTTTGTAAGTTCGGTGGAAGTTTTTAATGCCATATGGATTAATATATGATGAATTTTGGGCTTAATTATAATGCAGTTGTGCATTATTGTGTTAGCGAAGTATTTTCCGTTGGAGTGAATTGTCATAGTTCGTTGAAAATTAATCAAGTGAATTTACTGTTATAATTAACAAGAGTTTTGAAAGAATTTGAGATAAGATATTGAATGAAGATTAACGTCACAAATAATTATTAAAACCTTTATTAAACCAGATTGTGACATATAAATGTATAACTAACCTTCATTGGTCGATTATATTAAACACGATTATGAAATTACCAACCGGATGAACCTGTGGTTAATGTATTTCTTAAAATTAATAATTTAAACAATTTAAATATTAATATTGTAAATAATTGCTGTAAATATTTTTGAAAATAATGTGGAGCGAAAGTGATGTTAAAGGCGTGTTTAAAAATATTTTTATTGTCTCTGACAAATATTATAAACAATTTCTAATTGTTATAAATAATTTATGTGATTTTGTTATAAACATTTAAGAGCTAATTAAACATTTGGATGAGAACTTAACAAGTTCAGGTATTATCATAATAATCCAGTAGGATGTGAGTAAAATATTTGAAAGAATTGCGTAAATATATGTTTGAGTTGTCGTGCGGACATTTAAAGCTTGAGGGAGAGAGCTGTATTCTTACGTAACGTAGCATCTGAGAAGGGAGTCCATTTGACAAAGTATGCAACAGGTTGGAGGGTAGCTTGCAGCTGTCCCAACAACTGGTTATCTGCGGGTGAGGTCGTCCACACTCTGGCCTTGCGACTATAAATACAATTCTCATGTTTATTAAAAGGAAACCAAATGCTCTATATATATGTCTCGTCCTCACTTCCTTTCCAATCCAATTGTGTTATGAATATTACGTGATTTGGAGCTCGGTGGAGCTAATATGTTTTATATCATGTTGTATGATAACTTTGCAAGTCCTACAGGAGGACGTAGTCAGATTGACATGGGCTACTGATAGCCACGTTTATTTTGTTGTGTTATTAAAATCATACCCTTTATTAGAAATAAAGCTTTTGTACAGTTCAAAGTTCTCGTCTTCGTCTTGGTTCATTTTTAAATGTCATGGTGGAGATTATTGTGTGAACAGACTTTAGTGATCCTGTTGTCAACTCAAACCCCGAGATTATTTTTAAGAGGTAAGTAACGGTAAGTATGTACCCCCGTCTTTTTGGTGTGTTCCACAATGATTTCCTGTGAACTTCTGTGCTCTTATCTCGATAGTATCTGTCAGTGCCATTTTCATTGATGTAGCTGAGTCGGTGCGATTGATTATTGGCAATCCGATTGAGGGGGCGGATATCTGACAGCCTACTATCCGGGTAAACGGGGACAGTAAGATTGGCGACCCTAAAACGTTGGGGCTCGAATTCAACAAAACTGGATTACCAGGTTGAACGCGAGTAAGATTGACAAACCTAACACGTGAGGTTCGATTAGACTCAAATAAAGAGGTTGATTCTTTATTAGATGTCTAGGCCAATTGTAGTATTTAAGAGTGTGATTATATAGGAATTAAATGTTGTATTGTATTAGGAAAATTACACTCAGAAAAGATCAGATCTTATACAACTTGAGAGCGGTTAAATAGGCTGGAAACTTAGAAAAATTGCCTATGATCAGGAATCTTATTTTATTTGACCGGCTTATGACATTTTAGTCATATTAAAGATAAAATTAAATTATTTGGATTGTAAATGTAAATTATTTGTGTTAGGATATTTTAAAATGAGCCAGGGAAATTTGAACATGTGCTTGAGTTTGTTTCAACATGAAGTATCTTCGAAAGTTAATTATAAGGTAGTTATAAGTTAGATTTAAGACAGAAAATTGATCAAATTTATATATGGTGAAAAGTGTTGCTCAAATGTTGTTATTTTGCTCTATTGATGTATGTCCCTACAGCAGTCTATTTTTGATTAATATTGTAATGGCAGATGAAAGTTTGAGGATGATGTTAGAAGACTTGAAAGCTAGCATGAACAATAGTATGAGGGAGATGGAAGCTAGGAATACTAGTCGATTGGAGGAGAATATGAAGGTTCTTCATACTAGTGCTGCTAATTTGGAGGATAATATGTCGCGTTTACAGATTAATACCCAAGGAATTGAGAGTACTGTAAGTGACATCCGCACAAATGTGTCAGATGTTAAAAATGATGTGTCTAAGGTACAGAAAGACCTTACAATGTTAAATTTAGATGTAGCTAATGTCCGAGGGGATATTTCTTGTGCTAGAGCCGAAGTAGTTGTTGTCAAAAATGATGTTGCGACTGTCCAAGACAAGGTCGAGGAAGTCAAAAAAGAAATTCAAAATGCTAGAACTGATGTATCCAATGTTCAGGTAGATATTAATAACATTCGTGCGGATATAACTGAGGTGCAAAGTGACATAACTAAGATTCAGGTAGAGGTCAACACAGTTTTCGTAGATATGACTAAAGTCCAAACTGATGTAAATAAAGTCAGGGAAGAGATAGAAAACTCGAAAACTCTTTGTACGCGTAATATAACTGCATTAGCGACTAGATTAGTTGATGAGTCAGTTAGAACAACAACGTCTTTAGCAGATTTGAAGTATGATTTAGAGGTCATGAGAACCCAGGTATTAGACCATAATAGATTATTAAAAGAGGATATCGAAGTAGACATAGCAGAAATGTTAACAGCAAACGTAGCGGTATGGAAAGACGAGTGGAATAAGTCAAGTGGGGAACATGTAACCCAAATTCAGGAAAGGATTGAAAGAAAACTTGCCAGTACTCAGATAGAAATTAACAAAGAAGTAGATTAGGAAAGATTTAAGCGTCAGGATAAATTCGCTATCCGAAAAACAAGTTGACGATAGAACGCAACTAGATCAGGATATGCAAACATTAAAATCTACATTAGAGGAACAGATGCATAAAGTTGACTCTGATGTAAATGAAACGACGAGCAAACTGCAAAATTTAAAGTTAGGAGAGGCTAATCTAATGGAGAACTACAAGGAAGAGATAATCAAGAAAGTCTTAACGGAAATCACTGACAAGGATACAGAAGGCTTAGCTTGCGAAATGAATAGGAATTATACCAGAAGATATAACCTAGATCCAGAAGAAAGAGACGTGACTCCTGAAGAACGAATATCCAGATTCAGAGAGGAGGATGACGAGAGGAATATGGAACCTCAGTGGAACTATCGAGATAGTGGGAAAAACTATCCGGATTCATATCCGAGGAACGTGACGGTCATCAGGAATTTCGAAGACAAACCGCAAAAATTCAGTAACACTGATAGTTTGACACCTATAGAGTATGTAAGGAATCTCAAAGATTATTTCATCGAAGCTCACATTCCCAGAGAGAGAGAGAGAGAGAGAGATGAAGATAGTAGAGAGATATCTGATTGGAGGACCCCTCGAATGGTTTTGCGCATTTAGATATACATTCAGTAACTTTGACGAGTTTGCAGAGGCATTAATCAAACGATTTTGGTCCATAGAAGCGCAGAATTCGTTAAGAGCGGAGGTGTATTCAAGAAAATACTCAGGTACTCTTCCAACGCGGTACGCTGATTTCTTTACGAGTCAATTGTCCCGCTTGAGATTCTTACAACCCCCATTGTCCACGGAGCAACTAATTGATGCGATTTCTCGTATGCTGCCAGTTGAGGTGAGAAGACTAATAATTTCGTCCAACATCAGGGATTTAACCAGCATGGATGAATTACTGAGGAGGTTAGACTACACAAGTCCAATGCCTAACGTAGTACAGAAAGGTCAAAGGCAGGAGTTTAAAGAAATCAATACTGTATATATGGACCAAGTCCAACAAACTGACAAGCCAGACGAGGAGAAAACTGACAATGTAGGTCCTCACAGGAATAATCAGTTTAGAAATAACAGATCACAAGGTTACCGACCGTATCAACAGAGAAGAGGTTGGAACTACAATCGAGGAAACTACAATGGAAGAGGCAGATATTACAACAATAATGGGTATAACCGAAATTATAATAGGAATAACCAAAACCAATATAGAAACCAGAATACTCAAGGTCAGGTTATGACACCCGACCAGTATCAGCAAAGAGAGAAGGAAAGCCAGCAATACTTAAAAGAATTAAGGGATAAAGAAACCGAAAATCAAAAGAAAAGGCAGGATGTTGTAATCGATCCTGGGCCTTCTACGAGCCAGCAGAATTTTGAGGTCGGTAACACAAAAAAAACCGCCGATTTCTCAACGTCAGTGAGAACCTGTAAATACATTGCCACACCACATCTGATTACGATTAATGAGATATACGAAGTTACCGATGAAGATTTGCTAGAAGAGAGGGGTATTGTTAAAGAGGAAAGACCATGTGCATTACCTATCATTTCTGTACTGATAGATGGCCAACAGTACAAAGCCCTGATGGATACTGGTGCTATTATTTCCATCATTTCAGAGGAATGTTATCAAAGTCTGCTAAGAGGAGAGAACATGACAGTTCTACCTGTTTCTACCGTCAAAGTGAGAGGGATATTCCAGGATAAGGCAGTAAAGTGCAAGATTCAAGTGTTATTGAACTTTGAGATCAATGGAAGGAATTATGAACAGATCTTCATTGTAGTGAGCAAGATCAATTTTGATATGGTGCTTGGAATCGATTTTATATCGAAGGTCGGAGCTATTATTGACATGAAGAACAGAAGTATTAGCTTTAATGATGGGTACATGATCACAGAAGAGATAGAAAAACAGGACGTGAAAAACAGTCTGGAAATAGACCTTAGGGAAGAAATTTTGAATACCATAATTAATGAAGTGGAAAATTTAGCAGAAATTCCCAGTAGAAAAACTGAAGGATTTGAAGAAATTCAGGGGGAATTTGAGGATCTGATAACGGAATTCCAAGATATTTTCGATGAAAAGCCTGGATTGATTAAGGATTATAAGTACAAGATAAGGCTGACAGATGAAACCCCTTACCAGAAGAGAATATACCCCATTCCTGAGAAATACTATCAAGAAGTACGAGGGTTAATCAGAAAAATGGAGGTAGACGGGATTATTAGAAAACAGGCGTCGTCTTATATAAACCCCATCACAGTAGTGAAGAAAAGTAATGGTCAGATACGTCTTTGTCTCGATGCCAGGACCATTAACTTAAAGATTCTTCCAGAAAATGACAGACCACCCAAGATTAGAGATCTGCTTCGAAAATGCAAAGGAAGAGCATGTTTCAGCGTTCTTGACTTGACGTCTTCATTTTATCAAGTTCAACTAGAAGAGGATAGTATGCAGTACACTGGATTCCTATTTGACCAGACGTCATGGGTCTTTGCCAGAATGCCTTTTGGTATGGTTAACAGTGGACCAGCACTTATTCGAGCACTTGATAGTAAGCTCACTGACGAAGTGAAAGAAAATGTAATCTGCTACATTGACGATTTAATCGTATCTTCACCTAGCGCTGCAGAACATTTAGTGCACTTGAGAAAGTTGTTCGAGAATTTAAGGGAGGCCAATATCAAGGTGAATTTTGGAAAATGTCAATTCTTGAAGAAGGAGATAAATTACTTGGGGCATACTATTGATAAAGATGGATATCATCCAAACATGAAAAAAGTAGATGCGATCACGAGATTTCCAAAGCCAACTAAGGTGAAACAAGTCAGAGAATTTGTAGGAGCATGCCAATTTATTAGCAGCCACTGTCCAAGATACTCTGAAATCATGGCTCCTCTGTATGACTTACTCAAGAAGAACAACAGATGGAAATGGAGTACCGCTGCAGACGAGGCTTTTGAGAAAGCAAAAGAGATGCTCAGAAATAATGTGAAACTGGAGTACCCAGACTTTGAGAAGGTGTTCTATATTGAGTCTGATGCATCAAGAATAGGCATTAGTGCAGTCTTGTACCAGAAAGACGAGGCAGGCAACAAGCACTACATTGCGTTCACTAGTCGGAAGTTGAAGAAGCACGAGGAAAACTACTTCACGACAGAGCTTGAAGCGTTAGCTTTTGTGACAGCTTTGCAAGCCTGGAAGAAAATCCTGCTGGGACATAAGGTCATCATTATTACTGACCATAAAGCACTACAGTTTATGTTGCAAACGGACATGTCGAGTGATAGATTGACACGTTGGGCTTTGTTTACTCAACAGTTTAACGCTACTATCGTCCACCAGCCTGGGAAAGATAACTTACTGGCTGATGCTCTATCACGTAACCCTATTAAAAATGTGCAGATACACCATGTACAATTGGAGCAAGAAGATCAAGAAACCGTTAGGAGGTTAGCCCGAATCGGTGTGTCACAGAAGAGACACGCTCCAATAAGGAAAATGTACAGGTTCCTCAAGGGTTACATGGACAATACGGATGTTGACTATGAAGCTACACGGAGAAATTCACGACACTTTGTCTTGAGTGGAGATATCGTATGCAAGTATGCTGACTCTGCGCAGACAAAACTCCGAATAGTCGTGCCACCTAAACTTGTTGTCAATTTAGTGTGGGTAGCTCATCACGCAACTGGACATGCCGGTTTAGATAAAACTCTTAATACACTTAAAGAGAGATTTATCTGGACTAACATGCGTTCCAGCATTGCCAAGGTCATTCGATCATGTGACAAATGTCAAAGAGCAAAGTATGCTTCTGCTCTACTAAAGGGAAAACCGAAGGCGATGATTCCTTCTAAGCCAAACGAACTTATGGCGACGGATATATTTGGCCCCTGTCCGAAGGGATACCAGGGTAACCAATACCTGTTGGTTACCGTGGATGTTTTCTCAAAATTTGTTACAATGAGTCCCATGCAGAAAGCTAACACAAGGAACGTGGTAAGCAGACTGGAAAATGCTGTATTTCCTAAAGCTGGTATACCGGAATATCTACTGTCAGATCATGGAACGCAGTTTACATCCGTGGAATTTGCAGCGGATATGGAAAGGCTCGGCATTAAGCACTTATTTTCAAGCGTGCGTTACCCTGAATCGAATTCCTCAGAAAGATATATGGCTGAATTTTCGAAATTCTGTCGAATTTTCTGTCCAAATGATCATTCTGGTTGGGTGAGATTTGTACCCCTTATTGAGGAATGTCTGAACTCTACAGTGCAGGAGAGCACAGGAGAAGTGCCAATGCGACTTCATCTAGGAAGAAACCCAGAAAGGCCGTGGGATAATCTTTTCAACCACATACCTAGAGATCCCGACCTAGGAAGGCAGCAGAGGATTGACAAGGCGAAGGAACAACTCCAGAAAGCAGCAGAGAAACGTTTGAAAAGAGTAGCTGGAAAACGTTTTGGTACACCCTTACAAGTTGGAAATCTTGTATTATTACGCAGACCTGTCAAGGCTGATATGACCAAGAAAATATACCCCAAATTTGGATTAGTGTTCCTGGGGCCGTTTAGAATTACGAACGCTTATGGAAACAACTGTTATGAACTCTACGATGATGAGAATAATGTCGTTTACGGCAAGTTCAATGCTGGAAATTTAAAAAGATACTATCCTAGAGTAAACCAGTAATAATTCAATTTCGTGTTCAAGAGAGTTGAAGTACTTGTAACATTGAGTTTAAAAACAATTTGCAACTGTTTTTAAAACGTGGTGAGAGGAGAATGCCCCCGTAATTGAATTATATAGAGACCACGGTGGCTATGTTGGAAAATATAATGAAAGTTATGGCTGTCATAGTTATGACGTGGGTAGTCATGACGTAAGCACGGATGACGTATACGTTATGCCAGCAGGCTACTTGAGCTGAGATTCTCAGTGACGTCAGCATTTAGTCGAGAATGTTCCAAGATTTACGACGCAGTCGCAGGAAACGAGGAATTCTGCCGAGGAAGAAACTATGCTATTGGAGGGGAGGCTTGAACCAATAAACGATAGTTTAAAGGAAGACGGAGATTGCTGAAACTATGGTATTTTTATTACTTTTGGAATGCAGAATTGTGGAAATCCATTTGCAGTAGAAGCATTGATTTGGAATTTTGGTGAAATTTATTTTCAGTTTTTGAATTTTGAAAATCCGTCATGTATTAACGAAGTTGGAACTTCTAACGATGACGCAGTATCACGCTATGGAAGGGATGGAAACGCCCCTCATGAAGTTAATAAAAGGGCTTGCGCAGAAGAGAGGAGTCTCATTCTCATTCGCCGATCATTTCTGAGTCTCATTCTCCGATCATCGAAGTCTAATTGTGAAAGTTCTTTCTTATATAGTCATATATAGTGAAAAGTGTGAAAAGAGTCGTCTTTATAAACGCGTGGTGAGGCCACTGCATTAACGAGATCCAAGTCAAACTAGGTGAAGTTAAAACGGACCTTAGAACGCCTCTACAAGTTTAGCTTTGAATAGTTAGCGGTCGCCAATACGCTAATTCGATTGTGCAGTGCTACATGAAGTAATATAGAAAAGCTGAACAATTTCGAGCGATTAGTTTGAAAGATATTAGCAAGTTTCGACGACTGACAAAAGTGATTATCTCACCACCTGAGAAGCACTATTGTATCGCCAGAATTTACGCCACGGCTGTCGCTGCTCGTGAAATAGGGAGACTTCTGATTGCTTTTGTTACACGACACTGCAGTATAATGGAGCAATTTAATAAGGCAGTGTGTTCTTCTAATACTACAACCGAAGAGCAGATGGAAGGCTAAAGGACTTAATGCAATTGGGACATATTTCAACGGAGTAAGATAGCAACATGGAACTTCGCTAATTGCTATTCCACACAAGCGAACATGTGGTGAATACCATCTACACCCATGTTTCGTGATTAAAGGCTGAATACAATCGAACAGCAATGGAATCTATTACATACTCATTGAATATGAATATTTCTTCGGAAATTTCTACCAAAACTTCATGGCGATTGTCTACTGGAACTTCAGGGAATTTTTCAAGAGAGGTCAGGGTTATCCCGACGCACAAAGAAGATTATTGCCGGAAGGATGTCTATTCGTCTTCGAGGAGCAGAGCAATTTACGGAGAAGGAAGCAGTTCGATTCTCCGAGGATGCTATTTCCTGTTTCGAGGATGGAGCTCAGCTTTAACTTGGTGAATTGGATCCATCAGCAGTCTTCTTTGGGGAATTTTCCTCGGGAACGTCAATCGGCAGATAAGGTAGTCGTGAACGTTTATTGTATTTGAGTTTCATAATGATATTTGAGCAACCATTTTTCCCATATTTTTGTCATCATGTATTTTGCCATATTTTCTTGTTTGAGATTCCTATTCTCAGTACATCTTGTTGAGTTATGCCTTTTTCGACGATTTATTAAGACATTGTTATGTCATGGGCATAGTTAAACGATTTTGGATCAGTTGAGACTGATATTTAGATTATTCAGTAATTAATATTTTTGTAGTCACGACTTGACTGTAAGTTAATGATTTTTATGGCAGATTTAAATTCATACAGCGTGTCACTTTATTAAAGTAATTCTACCCCAGTTTAATTACTTTGACCAATTTTCTGTCATCATCAAGAAGGAAGAACATTTAAATGATTTTAGAGCGTTAAAATCTCTTGCGTTGTCGACGATCTTGGAAATACTAGTCGTTATTTGAATTGATTGCAACACAGACATTTATCGTCAGTTATGAACGATCATTGCATCATAGACATTTTTGTGAAAGATGAACTTTAATAATGAATTATTGAATGCATTAAAGTCAAGAACTTTTGTTAGGAGTTTTTCTCAATTAGAGATTTATATAACAATGTTTGCATTCCCCAGTCTAATTGGATTCTATTCGACTACTTTTCAGTTTTAGTCACACTTTATTTGATGATAGTATTTTTATACTACAATTTTTTTTAAGATGTTAATCTTAAATTTTGATAGACCAGACAGGCGTATATAAGCATATTCACTATTAAATTTGTTTGTGATTGGCAAATTTTGACTTCATTTCGGTTCATGAATGAAATCCACGAAGGTTAAATGAAAACAGTTTTGAAACAATTAATGATTAAAAGAATTTTTAAGTGGAACTATGGATGTATAATCGCTAGTACAGCGCATGTGTTGAGAGTCGCAGATATATAATGCCCTTGAGTATGAAGGAGGTTCCCACAGGAATTAATGTTAAAGAATTATTTGTGGAAGTTTTGTAAGTTCGGTGGAAGTTTTTAATGCCATATGGATTAATATATGATGAATTTTGGGCTTAATTATAATGCAGTTGTGCATTATTGTGTTAGCGAAGTATTTTCCGTTGGAGTGAATTGTCATAGTTCGTTGAAAATTAATCAAGTGAATTTACTGTTATAATTAACAAGAGTTTTGAAAGAATTTGAGATAAGATATTGAATGAAGATTAACGTCACAAATAATTATTAAAACCTTTATTAAACCAGATTGTGACATATAAATGTATAACTAACCTTCATTGGTCGATTATATTAAACACGATTATGAAATTACCAACCGGATGAACTTGTGGTTAATGTATTTCTTAAAATTAATAATTTAAACAATTTAAATATTAATATTGTAAATAATTGCTGTAAATATTTTTGAAAATAATGTGGAGCGAAAGTGATGTTAAAGGCGTGTTTAAAAATATTTTTATTGTCTCTGACAAATATTATAAACAATTTCTAATTGTTATAAATAATTTATGTGATTTTGTTATAAACATTTAAGAGCTAATTAAACATTTGGATGAGAACTTAACAAGTTCAGGTATTATCATAATAATCCAGTAGGATGTGAGTAAAATATTTGAAAGAATTGCGTAAATATATGTTTGAGTTGTGCGGACATTTAAAGCTTGAGGGAGAGAGCTGTATTCTTACGTAACGTAGCATCTGAGAAGGGAGTCCATTTGACAAAGTATGCAACAGGTTGGAGGGTAGCTTGCAGCTGTCCCAACAACTGGTTATCTGCGGGTGAGGTCGTCCACACTCTGGCCTTGCGACTATAAATACAATTCTCATGTTTATTAAAAGGAAACCAAATGCTCTATATATATGTCTCGTCCTCACTTCCTTTCCAATCCAATTGTGTTATGAATATTACGTGATTTGGAGCTCGGTGGAGCTAATATGTTTTATATCATGTTGTATGATAACTTTGCAAGTCCTACAGGAGGACGTAGTCAGATTGACATGGGCTACTGATAGCCACGTTTATTTTGTTGTGTTATTAAAATCATACCCTTTATTAGAAATAAAGCTTTTGTACAGTTCAAAGTTCTCGTCTTCGTCTTGGTTCATTTTTAAATGTCATGGTGGAGATTATTGTGTGAACAGACTTTAGTGATCCTGTTGTCAACTCAAACCCCGAGATTATTTTTAAGAGGTAAGTAACGGTAAGTATGTACCCCCGTCTTTTTGGTGTGTTCCACAATGATTTCCTGTGAACTTCTGTGCTCTTATCTCGATAGTATCTGTCAGTGCCATTTTCATTGATGTAGCTGAGTCGGTGCGATTGATTATTGGCAATCCGATTGAGGGGGCGGATATCTGACAGCCTACTATCCGGGTAAACGGGGACAGTACCTTCTTCAAGGCCACGGCCGCCTCCTTCCCTCTTCCTTGCCTATCCATCCTGACCATCCATTACCTTCCCTCGTGAGACCCCTGTTCGCTTTGCAGGTGAGGCCGCCTGGGCGAGGTGCCAATCACACCTCACCAGTTGTATCGACTCCGATTAGATGTTCCCAGCTCTAGGACACTGCCCGTAGAGGCGGTAGTGGTGAGTTCCCTCGCTGAGTCCGTGGGTTCCACCAACCTGGAGGGTAAACGACTAAGAAGAAGAAGAGAAGAACATATTGCTTACCCTCAATTGGGGTGTTTGGATTCGGTGGCGTAGTAGGTAGCATGCTGAGGGCTTCTATGCCTAAGGTTACGGGTTCAAACCCGGCCGAAGTCGTCGGATTTTTTAAGGTGAGATATACTCCAAATTAAAAAATAAAAAACCTTTCTATATGCATATTTGGACTCTTCTGAACATTTTAGTGTATAATGCTTTATATAAATCAATTCATGTATATCTTGGTTGGTTCTTAAGTTTAGGGGCTGCGACAACGCGGTCATGTAGCCCCGTATACTTTGGGTGTGTGTAGAATCTGTCTGATAACCAGTGTTAATTGTGATGACTCTATTAGTGCGTGTTATCTGTTTTTTTTAAATTCAAGTAATGTGCCCTTTTAGCAAGAAATATGCAAATCACAGTATGCCAGCAATGCTCAAATCGGGAGTTTCGGGGTTATGGTATGTTCTCCCACTCTGTGACTTACACATTTTGGATTAAAATAGAGGATACACTTCCAAAATAAATAAACAAAATCAACTCCTACTATAAAACATTTAATTAACCAAATATATGGCGCTACAACAAATTAAACAAATATAATACTGACCAATACTTCTAACTTGTTCAGAGTGAACAAGGAATACATAATTAAACAAAGGTTAAATCATAATAAATGGTTTCCTATAAACCAACAAACTTACATCTCTTTTCACTTCCAAAAAGTATCCCTTTAAAATTCCATAAAATCGAGAGCTTCACTAGGCTCAATACTTTTCAATATAAACTGTGTTATCATTTTACTACACATCACTTCCTATTATATGAGTATTTTGTAATTAAAACAATATATAATTCTTATTAAAGTACTGTTACTCATTCACTTGAACTTTGGGCTTTCACATGCTCATGGTTTACCATCTCTCTCAGTCAACAATTCACTACTGTGATTGGGAAAACATTTGCGTACTCCCGAGTTATAGAAGACTACTTGAACAAGTCAAAAATTAAGATCACTCCCGGAATCTAATTGTCTTCCCTCAACTCGTGAATCACTACCTCATAATTATAACATTACATTAGGGATTTATTATTATCTGTCTTAGAATACCATTATCTCATAATAAAGCAACGATCTGAACTTTCAAGCGGTAATCTCCAACTAAAGGAACCTCGGTTCGAAGACCGGGTCGTTAAAACCAACTCTAAACACTCTGTGAATATAACTTCAAAACAGACGGCTATTCAAACCCACCACAACATCAATGGCGAGGGGTCTGGCCTGGCCACTTAGCGCGATTTATGGCAGGGGAGGCAGACATTACGGTTCTCGCCCTCACGGGACGAACGACTCTTAGCTTTACACAGCTGTTTCATTATGTAGTTCTTTGAACAAGCATGGCTTTCATTATACTATTTTATTGAGGTTCACAAGACCTTATTCTTTTAAACTCGGCATTTATTAATTATGAAGTATCCTCATTGGTGGGTAAGAATAATTCAATACAACAACAAATACTTAAGGGTTTCAATAATAGACGAACCTGGGTTCGATTCCTTTCACTGTCTCGGGAACCATATCCCATACTGGAGGACTTACCACATTCGCGACTTAGGGCGACCCTTGTCTATAACCTGCGCTCATAATACAACAAATATTTCACACCCTTCTACAATATAACACACACATGGCCTCGTAATCAGAGGACTTACCATAGCTCAATTACCGCGACCAACTGCCCTCATAATTAAATTTACCGAGTATTCAAACGCGTTCCTAGCGTGACAAATTTCTTTAATGCGCTCCACAGCGCTTACATGTTACTGAGCCAAATTGTCTTCAATGAACTGATAAATTCAAAAATCAACATTTGATTATATATCTCAATTTTATATTACTCCTCTCCCCTGACAATAATCGCTTTATCCCAAAACAATGTGTTCACCACAAGTATTAATTCTTTTAAAAGAGCTCACAAACTCTTATTTTCATATAATTCATTATAAACTTTATTCATTCATATAATTGTTATTATTATTATTACGCTTGCTTTCACATATTTAAATCATTTATCAACTACATTGATATTTTATTTCCTACATTACCCCAAAGGTACTTATTTATTTATTTATTTATTTATTTATTTATTTCACATATTATTTTATACTTTCTCATTTTTCTATTGTTCAGATCGTGCTATTATTTTATTCTTTGTTATTAAAAACATTCCTATTCTTTTCGTTCTCAGGTGGTTTGTACGCAAATCCTCACAACACATAACATAATGAAATGGTTACTCACATGATATGTCGGTCACCGACCGAACTTTCCAACGATGTTTCATTTTGCCCACTTGAATGTGTTTAAGCCATCTTCCCTAATTCCATTTCACACATTAACACTTCTTGATACACGAACATATTATTTACTTTCAACACTGGTAACATAGTGAATACAATTTTATATTCTTTTATCATACACAAATACACTCACTAAAAATTATAACACTTAAACGGATTTAACTATATTTACATTATACTGCTTTTAATCACTAAGGCTTTGCTTTTTGCCTTTACACACGTGATTTCCTTCTTTCCCGTTTCCAAGGGTTGACACTCTTAGACGTTGGCTTCCTATCTGGCCAGATGATGAAAGTCTCAATCAATCTACCCCTCCCTGGAACGGCTATTCCTCAAATCCGGTTTCCTGACGATCGGCTTCTATTTTTATTAGCTCGAAATCGCTTCTTTCTAGACACTATTTAGTTGGTCTAGCTACAGTCTGTTCTGTTACGGCCTTTCGAATATTTTATCGGTGACCTATGATTCCCTAGCACTTATGGCTATTCCTTTAATTAGTTTTGTAGCTTAATGCTTTTACTGTTCGTTTGTCTCCTGTTAGACAATGTCTTGGATTAAATTTTCCCTTCTTATTTTCTTCGGCGCTCTAGTTCCTATCTTTTTTGATACACTAGGCGTTACTATTTTTGTCCGACCCTGATCGGGTTCCTTAACTTTTATAGAACTGTTTGTTTTTCTATCGTTGGTACTTCAAACGTTACGATATTTTCTGTCGTTTTTACTGAACTGCTATTTGAAGACCTATCGCCTGTTCTTTAAGTTCGCAGCCTACTTTGACTGTAATTCGGAACTTTCACTATAAAGACTGATGCTGGCTGAACTAAATCCTGTACTAGGATTTTCCTAAGTCTTCACACGGCGATACTATGATGATACTTCTCGGCCACTCCCTACGGGTGCTCGTTGGTGATACAGAGTATCACGACCTCTCGAGGTCAAGTAAGTACTGCATTCGATGTGATGTAGCCTGACGCCCCCCTCGGGCTGTCGGAAACTGCATCATTTGCCTGGCTCTGCCAGGGCTTTTATACAAATCGGCGACAAAAAGATAAATTCCACGTCTTTTTCATAACTAACTTTTGAAGCAATAGTCGCACACTATTGAAAATTATATCTCTGGAAAGCTTGTTTTCTAAACGTAAACTGATTTCTTTGCACGTGAAAATCGATCGTACAATTCTGAGATATTAAATGAAATTTACTCTTAAGATACGTGGGTGTTGTAGTTGATTTTTAATCCCCACCACCGCGGGTCTCGGGGAACTTTTAATTACGTAATGCCGCGTCGGCACTTCTTTCCTGGGCCATTATTAAAACATCTTTTCCCACACAAAAATCTCTATTCCGAAATGATTCACAATGATGTATTTCTTTTGTTACTTTTATGTTCGCAAATGGCTTAAATCTAATTATTCCTCTTCTTGCATAACAGCGCGGTTGCCGTTTTACTGCAACGTAAGCTCAATTTCCGAAACGTTCTCTCACTCACTCCAAACGGAAAGTTCCTCTCGTTCTAATTATAGCCATGATCGGCTCCTTATCGGTACGTCACGCGTGATATCATTTCCTGGCCACCTGGGCACATATTCTTGCACAACATATAACCAGTCCTCTTGTATAAAATCTTTCCAAGTCATTCCAAAGACTGTATATTTCCTTCCTTCTTTTTACCATAATACATGGATTCGACCCCCTTGAACCAATGGTACATGGGTTCAGTAAGGACTGCAGACTTTTGAATTTTTCAAATAGTTCCTACTTTTGCCGCCAAACGCCACCGTCAACGACTACTAGTTCAGAACTTAGCTACCGGACGCCACTGCAGTCGGCTCTTGGCAACGAACGTAGGAACCTAAGAGCGTTGTTTACATTCTTAACCTATACAATTTAGCTTCACACAGGTGTAATTAATGGAAGGTTCTTTAACATGCCATAAATCTATGACATTAGCTAAATTATAGGTTAGATTTTACTAACGCTCTTAGGTTCCAACGTTCGTCGTCAGGAGCCGACTGCAGTGGCATCTAGTAACCAATTTCAGAACTAGTTGGTCGTTGACGGTGGCGTTTGGTAGCAAAAGTTGGAACTACTTGAAAATCGAATGTCTGCAGTCTTTACTTGAATTAAAAACAGATAACACACACTAATACAGCCATCACAATCGACACCGGCTATCTGACAGATTCTACACACACGCAAAGTACACGGGGCTACATGACCACATCGTCGCAGCCCCTAAACCGAGGAACCAACCAAAGTATTTCTTTTTAATGTTCAATGTTTAAATTCGCTCTCCTAAAAAATACTGAATGTGACTTAGCCCGTTTCTTCCCGTGGAGTCTTCATATCTGTGTTAAAATGGGTAGATTGAAGAGTATCTTTAGTGCCCTTTTATGCAATATGTTGTTCTCTTAAAAGCAATATTTAATATATGATACCCTGATGTGAATCATGTATGTGAGATGGGCTTCAATGAGTGCTTGAAAAATACTCATCAATAGTTCCCGAGAAAATCTGTATTTCAGTCAACTTAAAAAAAAAAGGCGGCTTGGGTGGCGTAGTCGGTAGCATGCTGAGCTTCTATGCCCAAGATCGCGAGTTCGAATCCGGCCGAAGTCGTCGGATTTTTAAGAGCGTTAAAAATCCCTCAGTATGCCTTCCTTCGGAGGGGAAGTAAAGCCGGCGGTCCCATGTCATAGATTTATGGCATGTTAAAGAACCTTCCACTAATTACACCTATGTGAAGCTAAATTATATAGGTTAAGAATGTAAACAACGCTCTTAGGTTCCTACGTTCGTTGCCAAGAGCCGACTGCGGTGGTGTCTGGTAGCTAAGTTCTGAACTAGTAGTCGTTGACGGTGGCGTTTTGCGGCAAAAGTAGGAACTATTTGAAAAATTCAAAGTCTGCAGTCCTTACTGGAATTGAAAAAAGATACCACACACTAATACAGTGATCACAATTAACACCGGTTATCAGACAGATTCTACACACACCCAAAGTACACGGGGCTACATGACCGCGTTGTCGCAGCCCCTAAACTTAAGAACCAACCAACTTAAAATACCAATGGCTGGAACTATCTTACCACAGATGGTTGTAACATGCTCATTCCAATGTATATATTTATCCTTTTACTATGTTCCCTGATATTAGTTTTGTACCCTCCAGGAATCCAATTCTTCACATTAGCTTTGCACCCTCAAGAAATTAAAATTCTTCATATTAACATTCAGAGTGCTGTTGACGAAACAGTTTGTACTATCGCGTGCCTTTTTCATTTCACATTCCAGCTGTTTGTTCTTTTGTTATAGTTCATAGAATAATTTTACATTACATTTTTAATCTCTATGGTAATGCGAATTACGTTCTTCGAGCACACAATAGGATAGAGAGGGCGCCCGCTATGCTTCTACCGGCCGACCGTGGGACCAAAATAAGATCAGCTGATGTTGGGCAAAACAAAGATGTCTCCAAAAAGAATAGCATTATGAAGTGACATTAAAAATCCTGTTTCAAGCGTATTCCTTGTGATTAATCGACTATTTCTGTTGAATGTGGCGATAACTACAATTCCTTCTGAATATTGCTGTTCTTTTTTGTATGGAAAGTGTGAAGTATCATTGTTATATGTGACGTTTTGGTGTGTTGACACATCAGTGTTGGAATGCTAACGGTGACGTGTGTACATGGTTAGGAAATTAGAAGACGGTGAATGAAATATATTACGCATAATTTTCAACCGTAATAATTGTCTGACTTGGTTATATTTGTAATGTTTTTGCACATCTAAAATAATAAGCTCGACAAAGCATACTAGTAACATGTATGTCTCTATTATGCTGGTTATGCTCTATAAATCAAGAAAGTTGGACGATAATCACCCGATCGGATCCATTAACCTAATTATAACTATAATCAATGAAGATTTGAAAGCACCAACATTTTATGCAGCTGATAAAGTTGATGGCCTGCCCTAAGAACCACCATTACACTTAAGTTATAAATTGCACAGGCCTGCACATTTAGTTTATACAGTATGTATAGGTAGGCTTGCCATACGTCCCGGTTTGACCGGGACAGTCCCGGAATTTTGCTCTTGTCCCGGTGTCCCGCCCGGTTTTATCAATGTCCCGGAAAACGGCTGTAAGATGTAAAAAGTAATGAATTTATGTGTTTAAGAACCTTTTATGAATCGGTTACTTTTCAACAATCAACATCGTTGACTATCGCGCACAGCATCAATGAGATCAGAGGTATTCAAGCAAATAACACAAAACAATAGCCCAAATTGCTAACTCATTAATTAATTGATTTTTTTGTTTGACAAAAAATATTTTTGTAATTGTTTTTGTAATTAGATAAAAAGTTTTAGTTTTCCAAAAATAATAATACTTGGAAATTGTTCAATTGAACAATTTTATGAAGTATTTTAAATTGTATTTTATTAACACTTCTTTCTTGATGGTAGACCAGAAAAAAATATCATTAAAAAGAAAAAAGAACTATAATTTTGTGTAGCAAAATTCCTTTTTAAAAGGTGTGTAGAACTAACAATTTTGGGTGCCAGATCCCCCACTCCTGTCACTTGCGAGACTTAAAAAAAAGGCTTAAAACTCACCAGTTTGCTTCTAATTTAAAAAAAATTCCCGGGGGAGGATTCTCCACTCTCCCGACCCCCCGGTAAGGCCATCCCATATTAATATGTCCCGGTTTCACTCACCAAAAATATGGCAAGCCTATGTATAGGTATGTTGATTGTTTTAAGGGGCCTATCATCTACATTATCAGTCACTATCACATACTTGCCACGAATTGTTTAACATGTCTAAATGTTCAGACTATATCAAAGTATAATAAATATGTTAATGAAGCCTAATAAAATGTACCAGACAGCAAAATATCCATAGCAATATAAAGACAGGCAGCCATAACTTATAGGCTACAACTCACCAAACAACTGCGGCAAGTCCATGCTTAATGTTGATGCCAATGCTTACCAAGTAATATCCAGCACTGCGTCTTTTAAAAGAAACAATATTATCCCCACTCCCAATATTTATCTCCAGAAGCAATAAATCTTACAAACATATCCTAATGTTATCCCCCTTCCCCTCCATATTTAGTAGATTCATTTTTGGTGGCGAGGGACTTCCGGGTCATCAGCGCCGTGTACTTGAGTATGTGTTGAACTTATCAGATAACTTATATTTCTGTGATGACTGCAGTAGTGAGTGTAGCTCTATTGGTTGTTGTTAATTCATTTAATTTGAGAAATCTTGGTCATCATCCCCTTGTAGTTGGGTGTGTGCCAAACTTCTCTGATAACCTGTTTTGATTTGCTGACTGTAGTAATGTGTGTAACTTGATTAGGGACAGGGGTGAGGAAGATGCCCCTGGACTTGCACTAAGGTGCTATCCCGGCATTTGCCTGGATAAACGACACTCAGGATAGCTGCGTGGTGCAGAATTTAACGAGCATGGCTACGCCGCTGGGTGCCAGCTGTATTGGGGAAATAGATGTAATCAAGTCAGTGTATTTTAGGTCCTATGACCTAACACACCCCACACAAGACACAGCACAAACCTAGAAAAATCGCTGAGTTTTAATTCACTGGCCGTGAAAGCCAATATACCATCTCTTTTGGAAGCCTTCGTAGGGAGGTTATGGCTGCTTGAGCTTTTAGTTCTCGCAGTGAAGAGGCGCAGTTACACTTCATAAAAAGAGAGGTAGCGCACAGTTCGCTACTCCTGTGGAGGTCCGGGCAGGGACACCAAGAGCCCGCTGATGAGCCAGCTTGGTTGTCCTAGGCGAAACCTCACACAAAATATGGCACAAACCTTAAAAAAAGAATTTAAAACATGCTGAGTTCTTTATATTAGCTTTGCACCCACAGGAATTAATATCTTCATGTCAGTTTTGTAGTCTCGAGGAATTCAAATGTCCCTTTTGATAGGTTCCAGGAAATGCGTGTTCGTTTGAATGTATTCTGTGATATTCACTTTGTTCCGTGCTGAAATTCGCTATTGTCATCTCTTCATTCACTACCTGAACGAACAATAAATACCTCATCTGCTTATAATACGCATGTTGCGAATATTTTTGCTGCGAATCGAAGCCCGCGTTGCCCAAGGCTACGTTACAATACATGACACAAACATTTCGCTTCACTATAAACACCGGCATGTAAATATTTCTCCCGTTAAGATATATTTATTCATTTCGGTCACCGACTCAGGCCTGTTTCGCGGTTCATTGTTTTATCCAATTAAATGAAAACAAAAAATCATACGCTTCAGAGACAAGTATATTTAATACTGTGTAGAGGCTGACCTTTTTTGTTTGCCCTGAATATACAGTAGGCTACTGCTCGCTATATTTCAATGGACTGTAAAAATATATGCCTCACTGATATCAATATAGGCCTTCCGTATAATGAAATAACGAGCTCGGTATGAAACTTACACTCCATCAGCGTTTATATACTTGGCCTGTCTCGTTCAGAGTGAGTCTGTGGGAACAATATGGTCGTGAACATAATAATAATAATAATAATAATAATAATAATAATAATAATAATATATTGAAGGAAGTAGCAGAACAAACAGGATTACAAATTTCCTTTCAAAAGACAGAAGTAATGTCGAACATCAAGGATGATACAGCACAACTAAACACCAAATATTGAACGATAAACCGTGTTAATAAATTTAAATATCTTGGGGAATGGATCCAGCAAAATGGCCTTGACAAGGAAGCCATAGAAGCAAGAAGCAAGAAAATGGAAGTCGCTTTTCAAACCACCCGCAACATATATAACAAAAAGTGCTTTTCTATGAACACAAAAATTCGTCACTACAACCATCAAACCAGTACCGCTATATGCATCTGAATGCCTTATCCTGTCCGAGAAATGTTTGCTCGCGAAGTTAGAGAGAAAAGAAAGAAAGAAAGAAAGAAAGAAAGAAAGAAAGAAAGAAAGAAAGAAAGATCCTACACATCATACTTGGCCCAGACTACAAAAATGGCATCTACATCAGAACATCCAGGCAAGAAATTTACTCGAGGATAGAGAAGATCACAGACACAATGCGAAAACGCCGAGTTTGCTTCTACGGTCATATACGACGGATGATCGATTCTCGATGGACGAAACGTATCTTCAGTATATTCGACTCAAAACCAAAAACGACAATGCCATGCTATGTTAACGTCCAGAAATATCTGAAACCAATGGGGATGTGGAGGGATAGAGGGGGTGTAAACAGACAACACACACTGGTCACTATTCTAAACTCGCCATCTTGTATTGCACACCACAGAATACAGAGTAACAAAATACAAAGAACAGAGAGGGATAGATATAACACAAACACACTGCAGTCCAACATAATGCCAATGGCTATGGAGCTTGGGAGGTGGCACCACCTGTGGCCAGGTTGGAAGTTAATTCCCAACATCCTCCCCACCCTGGTCTACCTCTAGAGGTACGACCAGCTGAACGGGTCGGGCCAGATGTTTTCCATCTGCTGTGGAAAGGATTACAGTCCTTACAATCCCGTCCCTTCCAGTACGCAGCTCGTGGATTCGAACCTTTCTCCAGAGATGTCTCGGCTGAAGGTCACTTTGAAGGAGCGCGACGTCGCCTACCCTCAGCGTGGAGTTCTTCTTGGGCTGCTGGACTTGATGGAAGCTCTGCAGCAACAGTAGGTACTCCTTACTCCAGCGCTTCCAGAAGTCGTCTGCCAGTTGTTGACGCAGTCGGAATTCTCGAACAGGAACTCCCGTTGGTGGTTCAGGCCCAGATGGAACTGTAGTGAGTTTCTCTCCCACAAGGAAGTGTGCGGGAGTCAACACATCGCCGGTGTCTCCATTGCGAGTCAAGGGTCTCGAGTTCAGTGCGGCTTCGATGCTGACCAGTACTGTTTGGAGTCCTTCTTCGTCGATGCTGGAGCGTCCAAGTACCTTCCGTAGGCACCGCTTCGTCGATCCAACCATCCTCTCCCACCATCCTCCCCACCAAGCCGCGCGTGGGGCGATGAATTTCCAGGTCACACCGTGCTCGGAGAGGTAGCGGTGAGTCTTTGCCGCAGACAGTGAAGCCCAAATGCCACTCAGTTCTTTGTTAGCCGCGTGAAAGGTCTGGGCGTTGTCAGAATAAATAGTGTGTGGCAGACCACGCCTACCGACGAATCTCTGTAGTGCTTGCATGAATCTGTCGGCGCTCATATCACCACTCAACTCCAAATGTAGGGCCCGTGTAGTGGCACACGTAAAGAGGGTGATGTAACACTTTTTGGATGATGTTCCTGCCCTGACGTACAGCGGGCCCGCGAAGTCGATACCTGTGACAGCGAATGGCTTGCTCGGGGTCACTCGTTCGGAGGGCAGTGGAGCTTCTATTGCCTGGCCGCCAACATTTTTTACCATCTTGCAGGGTAAACATTGGTGAAGGACGTGTTTGATGGCACGGCGAGTACCAAGGATCCAGTAGGTGCTTCGGAGGTCAGAGAGAACAATCTGTACTCCGAGATGATGGAGCCGTATGTGTTTGTCTCTTATCAGCAGTTGTGTGAAGTGATGTCGTCCTTCCATGATGATTGGATGCCGTTCACTCTCTGAAACCGCAGCATATTGTAGGCGTCCACCGATGCGAAGTATTCCATTGTCGAGAAATGGATTGAAACGTTTGATCTTCGATTTCTCAGGCAGAGAGGTCTTCCGTTCGAGAGCTGCAATTTCGGCAGGGAAACATTCCATTTGCATTGCCTTTATCCAATAGCGGAGGGCTCCATTTATGTCTTCTGCTGTCGGTTCCCCCGTTGGTTGGTCCTCATGTCTAAGTAGGCGTACGAAGCGAAGAACCCATGCGGTTACGCGAAGAAGTTTGATATAGGAGCTGTATCTGGTAGCTTCAATTACTGGGTCTGGTGATTCAATTTGGAGCACATCCTGAGCGCGAGTTCTTGCTTCAGGGAGGGGCGTAGAGACGGGTGAGCTGTGTGGCCAATGGCATTGGTCGAGAGATAGCCATGATGGTCCTTTCCACCAGGCCTGAAGAGTTTTGATCTTCTCTGCCGTCAATCCTCGTGACAAGTGATCTGCTGGATTGTCCTTGCCTGGACAATGTCTCCATTGTGACGGAGTGGTAGAGGATTGAATCTCGGTCACGCGGTTGCAGACGAACGTCTTCCAACGACTCGGATCATTCTGAATCCATCCTAGGGTTACTCTTGAGTCCGTCCACAGGGTCCCTCTGCTTGAGTCGAAGGTCAGCGCTTTAGCGCAGTAATTCAAGAGTCGAACGCCGATCACCGCTGCTAGCAACTCTAAACGTGGAAGTGTCACCTTCTTGACTGGCGCAAGTCTACTTTTACTGCACAACATGTGGGCAGATGTGGTGCCATTGCAGAGAGATCGTATATACAAAACAGCTCCATACGCTCGCTCTGAAGCGTCGCAGAACACATGGACATCTGTGATGTCGCGTTCGGGCATTCCTGCCCATCTTGTGACGGTGATCTGCGAGAGTTGGGGTAGACTTGAGGTCCAGGTGTGCCAGCGACTGGCAAGGTCCTGCGGTAGGAGTTCATCCCATGTTAGTCCTCTATGCCATGTGTCCTGAAATAGGATTTTCCCCAGTATTGATACCGGCGTCATTAAGCCCAATGGGTCGTAGAAAATAGCAGTCGCTTGGAGCAGGTGTCGTTTCGTAGCGGGGCGGTCCTTCAGTCTCGTTGTGATTTCTGTAACATCTATAGTTTGTTTATCGTATGGCTCTAAGTGCCGGGAGTGTCCGAGGACATGTTCGGCTCGCCTGAGTCTGTAGCTGCTTCCAGCGGACACCCTAAAGGGTGAGCTACAAGTTCCGTTCAATTTCAAGTAGTTCCAACTTTCGCCACCAGATATCAATGATACCTAGTGGTGAACGTTGGAACTTTGATAGAGCGTTCTGACGAAATCTAACCTAACAAATTTTGCTTTACACAAGTTTAGTCTGTGAAAGGATCTTTTACATGCCATAAATCTATGACATGGGACCGCCGGCTTTACTTCCCCTCCGAAGGAAGGCATACTGAAGGATTTTTAACGCTCTTAAAAAATCCGACGACTTCGGCCGGGTTTGAACCCGCTATCTTGGGTATAGCAGTTCAGCATGCTACCGACTACGCCACCGAAGCCGTTAACATCTATAGTGAGCGAGTCTGTTACTGTGTTCCATGGAACGCCAAGAACGTGTGTTTCCGTGGCGATCTCTCTTCCTTCTGCCTTCCATATCTGGATCAGCTGTTGGGAACTCGTGGCCCATTTCGACATGGGTAGACTTATCTTCTTCATGAGAGAGGTGAGTTCATAGTAGAGTGCGATCGCTTCATTTTCTCCTCGGGCACCTGCGATAATGTCGTCCATGAATGTATTTTCATCTATGAATGAAGCCGCGGAAGGAAACTGAGATCTGTTCCTAGTGGCTAGTTCTCTCAGTGTAGCTGAAAGGAGAAATGGGCTGCAAGTCAGTCCGAATGGGAGTCTTGTGAAGCGAAAAATCGCTCGCTCGCTGGAAGCCACTTGAGCACCACTCTCATCTTCGACAACACGGTACCACAGGAATCTGGTCAAGTCTCTATCCTCTTCGTGAAGGGACAACTGAAGAAACGCTTGGCTGATGTCTCCTATCACACCGTACGGGAATGAACGGAACCGCAACAATACTGCAAACAGTTCGGGGAGTAGGTTGGGTCCCATTTCCAGGGTCTCGTTGAGTGGGCGCGCGTTTTCTTCGTGTGACGATGCGTCGAAGACTATACTCCATTTAATGGTTCCATGTTTTTCTTTCTTTACCAAGTGATGAGGAAGATAAAACTTATCCGTACGGGTTTCCTCTGGAGCTAGTTCCACGTGGCCTTTCCTTATGTAGTCCATCATGTGGTTCGTGTATGTTTGTTTCAGGGCTTCGTTCTTCCGGAATCGGGTTTCCAGTGATTGGAATCGTTTTTCTGCAACGTGATAGTTGTTGGCAAGTTCCATAGTTTCCTTGCGTGGCAATCGTACGACTCTTCTTTGGTCCTCAATACTGTAAGACGCGTGAAATTGTGTTAGAAGTGAGGTGTCTTTAGCGCTCATTGCTCGGTCTTGTTCAGCTGCGATCCCAACGGACTCCAGATCCCAAAAACGTCGAAGAGAGTCGTCACAGGGCATGGAGTGACATGCATCGATGAAGTTTACAACCGTGTTAGTAGCTGATACACCTGAGCGGTTTCCGGTGAATATCCATCCAAATTTCGATGGAATTAACACAACTGACGAGGAGAGTCGTATCGGGGCAGAGTCACTGACGATTGTCCAATACTGATCTCCTCCGATTAACAGCTCGATTAGAAGGTCAGCTGAATCATCTGTAGGGTCAGCCAATTGCAGTTTCCGCGTTTGTCCGGTCATCGTGATATCTCGTGGTACTGCTGGGTGGTGAGAAAAGGAGTTGGTGGTTTCAAATGCCGTCAAGGTTACTTGGGAACTGTCCCAAAATCCTCTCGTCTTCAGGCGAACGAACCTACGTGAATGTGATGTGTTGGATGGTGTTTCAAACGCGTGGACCTTTAATAATGCATCTCCAATGACTTCCAGACCCAGTTCATCGACCAAAGAACTTTTGACGAAACTGGATTGACTACCTCCGTCGAGAACGCACCTCGTCAGCTTACTCGAACCCGTTGGTCCCGAGATCCATATTCTAGCAGTCTGGAGATGGGTAAATCCCGGAGTAGTGACGTTTATCTTACCAACGGCGGTTGTTTCTGTGCAATTCGCGACAGGGGAATGATTTAAGTTGCTGAAAATCGCTCTATGGTGACCTTTTCCACACTGGGAACACGAAGCTCTTCCTTTCCTGCTACAGTCCTTTGTGTGATGGCCTCGTTTAAGACAGAGGAAACAACGCGATGATTGTTTCAATTTCTGAGTTCGAGCGTCAGTCCCGGTTACCTTAGTACAATCCTGAGCCCAGTGTCCTCTTCCCTCACAAAAGACGCAAAATGGCTGTAGTCTTTCCTTCTCTCTCTCCTTCCCTTTCTTGGCGTGAGTGTCGATCTGGAACGCCGCTGTTGCTGGGACAGAAGCCGGGTGCTGATAGATAGAAGCCGGGTGCTGATAAGATTCCCCCCGAATCTTTTGACTAATGAGGGCACCTTCAACCTCTTCGTTCAAAAAACACATGAGTTTGATGATGTCACCTTCACTAACGTTGTCTCTCCGCGTGTGGATGATCCAACGCCGGCAGATATCGTCTGGGAACGCTCTTAGTATCTTGGGGGCTAGCACGCGACCGTAGTTGGAAATATTTTCTCCCAGAGCCTGCAGTGCTTGAATCCGTCGGTTGCACTCAACGTAAGTGTGATTTAGGGACTCGGGGGTGGCGGAGTGTATCGGCGGTATGTTTTCCAGATAGTCTAAGTGCGCCTGGATAATTCTATTTTCATCTCCGTACTTGGAAATGAGAATTTTCTTTGTGGCATTATAAGTGCCGGCTGTGATCGCAATACCGTCGACGAGATGCTTGGGTTCCCCTTCTAAGTAACCTCTCAGAAAGACGTGTTTGTTGACCTGCGATACTGTAGGATTCTGGTCAATGGAAGTAGTGAACTGCTCCCAAAAGCGAGACCATTCTTCAATATCTCCCGTGAAGGGGCTAAGTTTTATGGTGGGCAACTTAATTGGTTGTGACGTGGGCATGGTGGGAGTGGTGGGAGCTTCGTTTATGGTCAAGGTAGAGGTGACAGAGTAAAGCTTCTTGTCCGCTCCAATAGTAGCTTTCTGTATGGCGCACTTTGCATTGTCAATATATTCGTCACATACAGTAATGTCAACATTGTATTCTGTGTCAGATAGTAGATCGTGAATAGCATCGTCCAGTTGGGTTAGGCTAGAGAGTGTTTCCTGTAGTCTGTCGCGGTGGAAAGTAAAGTCTTCTAGTGCTGCGTCTTCTGTAAGGCTGTTAATGGCTGTAATGAAGCGTGTGGCATTTGCTCTCTCACGTGTTCTTTTCCTTTTCAGATTGTGCAGGCTTACTGCAGTAGCGGTCTCTTGTTCCGTCGGCATAATGGGTGCAATAAATCTTAAGCTTGACTGACAGGCCTCCCTCCAGACGTGACGTAGTGAGCGGTGAGCTTACGGGCGGGTAGGGGTGATCCGTACCGCACCGGTACCTTCAAGGACTGACAGAGGGCGTGCTAGGTCCGTGGAAGGTCTTAAGACCTTGCTAACAGAGTGCGCTGGAGAATGACTGGTAGGGCGCGTGAGTTAATAGATGGCGCTGTTGAGTTGATTTAGGCATGTGCGCTCAGATCGCACGGAACTGAACGGAACTACACATGCGTGACCCGTTGCAAAGTCCAGGGAGGAAAGATATTCTACTACTTTGGAATACTGTAGATTAAAGGAACACTGGATTCCTTAATAAGTCATGCACAATTCATGCAGGCATTTCATAATAATACAACATCCGTGCATACAGTTTCTGTTTAGCGAGGGCCAGTTATGTCTATCTCGCTAATAATAATAATAAACAAATACAGTAGACAGGATGCGTGCTTCTTGATTAACAATACGCAGTTCCTGTTCGTGTAATAGCAGTCTTATATTAGCTTCATCAATCCAAATGATAATAATGAAGAAATATCAGTTGTTTCAACATGCTATTTTCTTTCGTATTGAAGTTGACTTATCTGAGAGTGCAGTGTAGGCTAATGGTGGCATCTCAGCGTCTGGCGTGGGATGGTTCAGTGGAGTATCCTCTTTCCCTCGTCGTGGAGCTTCCTGTAGTGAAGAAAGCTCGTCTGTAGATACAATTCCGTTGAAGAAGTTAATCCTTAGTCTTCCCGAGTGTTTCGGCACCAAATGTGGAGGGATAGAGGGGGTGTAAACAGACAACACACACTGGTCACTATTATAAACTCGCCATCTTGTATTGCACACCACTGAATACAGAGTAACAAAATACAAAGAACAGAGAGGGATAGATATAACACACACACACTGCAGTCCAACATAATGCCAATGGCTATGGAGCTTGGGAGGTGGCACCACCTGTGGCCAGGTTGGAAGTTAATTCCCCACAGGGGATACGAGCAGAAGATGCACAAGACCGTAATCTTTATAGAGCAGCCATCAAGACGTTTGGGACTTTCCGGGACGAAAAACGGACAACTGGTGCGAAATGGACAGAAGAACGTCGCGCTAAACACAGTGAGCTCATGAAGACAATGTGGATCAAGCGAAAAATGAGCAAATGCCAGAATGTAAAATGAGGCTTATCGTGGTCCCTAGTTGGTCGATTAGCGAAATTGAATGAATGAATGAATAATAATAATAATAATAATAATAATAATAATAATAATAATAATGATGGCATAAATAGGAATACCTACAACAAAAAGAGTGACAGTCAGTCTGAAAGACTAGGCTTTATATCATTTTAAATGCTACAAATACTACAAATGCTGAAAAATGCTGGGTGAAAGCCTCAGGCGTGCAAACCAAGGTCATAGGAGGTAGCTGACTGGATGACGTCACGCTCACCGGAGCGCGCGGGGAAAGGAGGAAGCCCAAGCGGTACTATGATGTCACACATCTCAGTGCATTCTCGTTACGTTTCGTCCCGTTGCCGTAACGTAACACCAGACCTCAGCGTAACGACGAAGTCAACAAGATCATTTAAAATGATAAAAGTGTATGTCTAAATATCTTAAAATACAGCGCTACAACACCGTAGTCAAACCGGAATGCCTGAATGTCTCGTACTGAACTACAAATTGGATAAATTAAAAATAGTAGAAAGAACAATTATACGCAAAATACTCGGTCCTTTAAAAACTGCAGAATTCTGGAAATTAAGAAGTAATGATGAAATATATCGTAAAGTAGAAAACATATCAAAAACAATACGGAAGAGGAGATTGCTACAGGATGGATGACAGTAGGTTAACCAAGCAGATCTTCACATTCCTGTGGAACTACAACCTGGGTACAAGAAGTCAAAAAGGGGTTCCGTCCCACGAGTTCCATTCCCATGAGTTCCGAAAACAAATTTCTTAGGAAAAACGTCCCGTGATTTCCGAACGCGTATTCACTCCTGATTAAATACGCTAATGAGTCCCACTACTATCGGATGTTTTATTATGGATACTCGAGTTTAGGCCTTAATTACAACCAAACTAATAGACCTATTGAAAAAACGAGTTGTACCAATATTTTCTTTGTTTAATTCTGCGTTAGACGATATAAGCCAATTATTTTCATGTTTATTAATTATTTATTTATTTGTGGTTGTATGAAAAATTGTCCGTGTTTTTGACGCCTTTTCTAGGAACGCCCACTTAAAACTATATACATGGAAAACTACTTAGCTGAGGGTAATGACATTTTTAGCCTATTTTCAATTTTGAAAAAATAGGCTTATGAGATCACCTTTTGTCCGTGTGTGTGTGCGTGTGTGTGTGTGTGTGTGATTCGTGTGTGTGTCCCCCCCTAATAAAATCTAAACGGCAGGAGCGATTTCAATGAAACTCGGAAAGTTCATAGCACTATTCCCGGCGACCTCGACCGTGCCCTTCAAATTTTGTTACGACTCACCAATCCAACATGGCGGCTGTGCGAAATATTTCACCAGCATCCAATATCTCCGAAACTATTACCAATATTACCCTGACATTTTCTATGGTGATAGAGGGAACTACTATAAGTTCACTTATGTGACTTTTGAAAACCTGGTAACTACAAAACCAACATGGCGGCCAAGCGAATTTGCGACTTTTAAATAGACGTTTCTCGCGATTTGACCAACCAAACGCAATGAAACTTGGTACAGTATATGTTTATATACATTGTAATGCACCGACATCTAACTTCGTTCAATTGTTTACATAATCACAAGATGGCGGATGTGCGAAATATTTCACCGGCATTCTATATCTCTGAAACTATTAGCGGTATCTCCCTAAAATTTTGTACGGAGATAAAGGACACTACTGGAAGTCCATCTATAAGATTTTCAAAAACCACTTAACTACAAAACGAACATGGCGGCCATGCGAATTTGAACATCTAAAATAGACCTTTCTCGCGATTTAATGTTCCAAGCGCACTGAAACCTGGTACAGGAAATATTTATACACATTGTAATCCACTGGTATCTAATTTAGTTCAATTGTTTACATAACCTCAAGATGGCGGCAGTGCGAATTTTAAAATTAAGTTTTTATTTCTTGTGATGTAGTCATGCGATCGAAGTGAAAGTTTGAATAATGAACCTACGCAATAATTTTCCTTTAATGGTACATGACTCTATGGCCTATACATTTAACAATCCAACATGGCGACCATCCGAAATATTTAGACGATACTGAATATCTACGAATCTATTTTAGCAATCAAACTGCATATTTTAATGTTCATAGGGGCTATGAACTTAAGTTCACCTATAGGACTTTAAATAACCTGGTGATCACAAATCCAACATGGCGGTGACGCGAATTATAAATATTCACTTGGACGTTTCTCGCAATTTAACCATCCGCGTGCAGTGAAACTTGGTACAGTAAATCTTTATCCGAATGTTAATCCACTGGCATCTAATTTATTTCAATTGTTTCCATAACCACAAGATGGCAGCTGTGAATTTTTTTAAAATCTCCTTGTTTTTTCTTGTGTCCTAATTATGCGATTGAAGTTTGAATACTACACGTTCACAATAATCTGCATGTAACAGTACATAATTCTAGGACCTACATATATAAAATCCAACATGGCGACCATCCGAAATATTTAGTCGGTTCCCAATATCTACGAATCTATTACAGCAATCAAACTGAAATTGTGTATGTTGATAGTGGCAATTAACGTAAGTAGGATATATGAAAATAGGCTGTATAGTTCTTCACGGAACTACTTGTTATTTCTGATAGACACAAGTGTTCGTAGTGCAAATCTCAAATTTCAATTTTTTTCAACTACCCAATAAAATGTTCTTATACTTTTTCCGACGTAACGTTTTCTCAGCCCAGGATAAACGTACAGCAGGCAACTTGGTCTCATTTTGAAGCTCTCATTTGTGATTATCGGAAACTGCGACCACTGTAAACGTACAGTGTGATGACTAAATTATGAAGAGTAATATTAATGGGAGATTTTGTGCGTTCGGGTCCGTGCGAGTAAAAAAAGCCCTTGGTATGCGAGCAGGAGGGTTATGACATTTGTTTACGTCATTGGGGTTAACCCCTTTGCCTGAGCGGAGTTCAGGAACTTATTTTTGGGTCCCTTGGAGGACCGAGTGGAATTAAGGAAAATCGAGGGGAATTGATGTTCGACCAAGTGGAATTGACGCCCGCCCGTTATTTTCGCCGCGGATGTATAGCACTCATGAATCTTCCCTGGCTGAGAATCGAATTTGATACGTTGAGATTATGTTCGCCGCAGGTGTTGAGTCAACCACGATATGGAAGCTGCATTGTGTTGTAATCAACCTACCACACGCGCCTGAGAAGAGGGCGATCGAATGTCTCCCAGAAGAGTAACGATGAAGGATCCTGCATATTGTATCACGTACTTTACTCGCTGTTGTGTGGGAATGACTCTTCATGGATGTTCCGTGTTAAACAAGCGATCTTCGTTTAAAGCAGGCATTACTCCATAACATGCATAGCGCTACGAACACTCTTCGCGAGAGCGCGTCACGTCAAGCTCGCAAATTGCCTGCTGTATCTTTTGGGCTAGGAAATCTACAGCGAACCGTTGTCTAAGACATCACAAAGGACCTTTCCATCGAGATAAACACAAACAGGTAAATGAAATGCAGTAGTCATTTGACTGTTGTCACTTGAAGTTTCCTTAAGTATGTCAGAATTCTCTTTATGTTCGACCCTAACTATTATGTGTCAGAAAACTGTATCATAATGAGGCTCATTATAACACTATTTTTCATTATGAAACAGTTTCTCCCACCAATCAGAGCTCAAGAAACAGTTTTGTGACCAATTAGATAAGGATACCTTCGCGCATGCCCTCAAAATCCAACATGTCTATATAAATTACCGAAAGTGCACCGTACATATGTTCGCGTAAATAAACTGGTGAATATGAGACAAGAAATAGCACTGTACCTTAATATCCCCAAAACCAATTTCTACACAGCGCGTGGTTTTGAAACGACTTCGGTGCAGGGACCCGGAACAGAACTGAAATGCGTTAAGTACTGCTGTGTTCCACGGTACGTTCCGTATGCCATACCGCGGCCCCGAGCTGGCTTGCGGTATCGTTCCGGAACTGTAACTTGGAACTCGGTACGAGCATGTGGAACGTTACAGCCCTGGAACGGTACAGTCGGAACTCGACCCTCAACTGTACCGAGCATCAAGGTACGTGTTAGCGGAACGTTACGTATGGAACGGTACATGACTGGAACGATTCCTCAGCGTTACCAGTTGGAAAGTTACTCTGCGTACCGTTCTTGGTTATCGAAATAGAGTAACGTTTCTACCAGTACCCGGTTACACTGTGTACCGTTCCAGGTTATACCAACCTGCCACCCGGTATCTATGCGTAACGTTCCAGGTTCTCATGTTCCAACGGAAAGTGGAACGGTACAGAGCCTGTAACAGCACAGCAGCATTTCCCAAAATGTATGTAGGACTACAGACTATTAAAGGATTGTTACCGGTACTACTGTACACTAGCTATTAAAACCATTATGGCTATTACACCAAATTTTTACGTAGACTATTACGGCTATTACACAGTCTATTTAGTTACCACGGCAATTGTAACACTGCGTTTATTACACTGTTACGCTGCTTATTACATACTGTTACATAATAGCCTAATTACACAGCAACTACATCAATTACGTACCTGTTCTCTTATCTAGGGGCATTTCTTTCATGATATCGAAGTACTCTATGTAGCCTAAGGATAATTTTCAGTATCTGCTGTCCTACCTAGGACCCTGATAAAAAGATCCTTTTTTCTGCGTCAACAACTATCCCAGTTTGAACGATGCCATATGCAATTCCAGGCAAAATTATTTATTCAAACATAGGATAATTACTTCTTGAAATATCAATAAAAATAAAAATACTGATTTCAGTCTGAGTGCGTGCCGCATCAGACAGGGCAAGGCACCTTGCTCGTTTCGATCGCGGTCATACTGTAGCCTACGTTAGAAATATGTTTCCTAAAAACAATACGATGGATCCCATTGATCCGAAATATTTATTGTTGCTCCATATAGAGGTTTGGAACATAGGCTATTGTTCATCGGTCCATGTAGTTGAGGTCTTTATGGAATTTGTCTGATAGGCCTAAACTTTGTTATTGTGATGTCTGTAGTAACGTATGTAATTGTAACGAAGGCATGGCTTGGGAAGGAGTAGGCCGTGGCCTTGACTTAGGAACTCTCCACGCATTTTCCAGGAGTAGAAGTGGGAAACCACGGAAAACCACTCTATGATGTCTAAGTTGGGAATCCAACTCACCTTCTCGCAGCGTTGCCATATAAGGCAGAGTGTAACCTACACACCAAACTTTAGCTCCATTGTGACCAATAATAGTATTTCTTTTCTAAATTAAACCTCCCGTTCATGCTTTTCGTTTACTTGTTAGCCTATTTTCATTTAGTAGTGATAGAAGCCATTTTTCAGTGATGCTTAATTCTAATAATGAAAGCTATTCAGTCGTGTTGACCGACTGAAAAGCTTCCTTTATTATTAACATTTATGAAAGATAGGCCTATGACATCACACATAGTCCGTGTGTGTGTACGTATGTGTGTGTTTGCATGTGTCCATCGCCTCGCTCCCTTCCATAATACAATCTAAACTGCTGAAGCGATTTCAACGAAACTCGGTAAGGTCATTTTGTCCGACCCGACTGCGCTCTTCAAATTTTACTACATCTCACCAATCCAACATGGCAACTGTGCGAAATATTTCACTGGCATTCCATATCTCCGAAACTATTACAGATATCACCCTGACGTTTTGTATGGTGGAAATAGCACTAATAGAAGTGTGACGATGGGACTCTCAAAAACTTCTTTACAAAACGAACATGGCGACCAAGCGGAGTTTTTGTATTTAAATAGACTTTTCTCGCATTTAAACCATCCGAGCGCCGTCACACATGGTACAGCAAATGGTATACACCTTGTAATGCACTGACATCATATTGAGCTCAATTGTTTACATAACTTCAAGATGGCAGCTGTGCGAAATTTTAAAATTAAGGTTTAATTCCTTGTGTCCTAATCATGCGAACGAAACCAACGTTTGAACAATGAACCTACGCAATAATCATCATCTAATAGTACATAGCCCTATGGCCTACAAAGTATATACAAAGCCAATATGGTGACCATCCGAAATATTTAGACGATTCTCAATCTAATCTAGTTAGTAGCCTATTTTTATTTATGAATAAATAGGCTTATTAGATCACCTATTGTCCGCGTGTGTGTGTACGTGTGTGTGTCCCCACCCACCAATAATAAAATCTAAGTGGCTGGATAGATTTCAATTAAATTCGGTAAGGTCATAGTACTATTCAGGCCGACCCCGACCGTGCCATACACATTTCATTACGTTTCAACAATCCAACATGGCGGCGGTGCGAAATATTTCACTGGCATTCTATATCTCCGAATCTCAGAAGCCTTCTGTTACTTAGGAAGCAAAATAACCAGTGATGGACGGAGGAAAGAGGATACAAAAAGTAGGTTGGCTCAGGCAAGGAAAGCATTTCTACAGAAAAAGAATCTGTTGACATCGAGCGTGGCACTCTTTGGAAGTGAAAATTGGACTATTGGTGCAGCAGAAAAGAGGAGATTTGAAGCGTTTGAAATGTGGTGTTACAGGAGAATGATGAAGATCAGATAGGGTTACAGACGAAGAGGTATTAAGACGAGTGGGAGAGGAGATATGTTTCTGGCGACTGCTAATGAAGAGAAGAGATAGGTTGGTAGGACACATACTAAGACACCCAGGAATGGCAAACTTAGTTATGGAAGGAAGTGTCGAGGACAAGAACTGTAGGGGTAGACCGAGATTAGTATATGTTAAACAGTTTGTCTCGAATGTAGTGTGTGGTAGCTATGTAGAGATGAAACGCTTAGCTCATGACAGGGAGGCATGGAGAGCGGGATAAAACCAGTCAAAAGACTGAAGACTCAAACAACAACATCAGCCGATATGAATGAATTGATAAATATCAAAGACACAAGATAAATGTATAGCGTAACACTAAAAGGTCCCTTGGTATTAAACCGTATATGGTGCACCATAAAGAAGGATGGAAAATTGGACGCCTAAATCAACATACCGTAACATGATGTATGAAAATATGATAAAATAATCATTTGCAACAAATTTCAAACACATATTAAAAGTCTAACAAGAAGTTCCGTGACGAACTAAAGAGCCTACTTTTCCTAAAATTAAGATTCATGCCAATGATTAATCTACAGTATATGAACCTATCTAGAATAATGACGAAATTAAGTTTGTAATATCGAAATGTCTAATTAGTTCGAAAAAACCTGGTATAATGTAGCCTAATAGAGCAGTACTGTTGGCAGCACTGGCGATTTAATATATACGTCTTCGTTCCATCTCTTAAGGTACAGAATACACAATTTGGTTTGAGTCCAATGAACTTTACATGCAGTCAGACTATGGACTTATCAGCACGAGTAAAAGCATGTTTGGCAACAATGTCATGCGTGTGCTGGTCAGAAATGATCTGAAATATTATGATATTTCTTGTGCCAATTATGGATGAAATCCATTTGTTAGTATACAAGTTACATGTTTTTAAAAATTGGACCTATCTGCAGGCACAGAATCATGTTGGCAGCACTGACTTATACTTAATCTAGAATGCCAGCTGCTCTACGTGTGCAAAGTATGGAGCTGTTGGCTTGCATATTTTCTGATTTGTTGATATTAGGGAAAAAAATATCGACAGCATTTATTAACAGTTGGCAGCCCTGATTGCTCTTAAGAATAAACATAGTCATATCTGTTATGGTACACATAGCACATACGAAATTTGGTTGAAATCCAACTGATAGTATAGGAGTTACATGTATTTAAAAATTGGTGCTATCGGCAGGCTTATAATTATGTTGGTAGAACTGACTATTTAAGTTACTCCAAATTAATCTAAAATTTAAGGTACTATACGTGTGCATAATTTAAAGCTGTCGGCTTGCATACTTTCTGATATATTGGTAATTGGATAAAAAATAGAGAGAGCAATTATTAACAGTTGGCAGCCCTGGTGGTTCTTAAGAATACGCTCAGTCATATCTGCTTATGTCCTCATTTTACATACAACATTTGGCTGAAATCCAATTGATAGTGCAGAAGTTATATGCATTTAAAAACTTGACCTCTCAGAAAGCCTAAAATTATTTTGGCAACACTGTAATGTATGGCCTCCTGGAAATTAAACAGAAATAGAATTATCTACATGTGTGCCAATTTTGGAATAGCTCCCATGCATACCTTGCAATATATCCAACATGGAGCTCAAATTTCTAGTGCGTTTTTTCAGCAGTTGGTAGCACTGACATCATTTTCAAATATTTGCTTGAGATATTCCGGTATACATCTTTACTCATAATAAAAATTGGTTTCGATTGCTGCAGCCGTTCATGAGTTGATAGGGGTGGGACACACACACAGCCAGCCAGACAGACAGATAGACAGACACACATTTTCCCGGATCGATCACATAAATCTACTTTTTCCTCATTTTTGCAAAATGTGAAAATTAGATTTAAAATGCCTGATTTTCTTACAGATCACTGCCAGTGGAAGAACGTGGCTAGTATTAAGGGACTTTTTTAAAGAAACATTGTGTGTCAGTGTGTGTATATGTCTGCTCCCCCCTATCAATTGAAACACGACATTTTGTATAGAAGTAGCACTAGAAAAGGGCACCTCAGTGTCATGTTTATTTTGCCGACCATCTTTACCAAATCTCAATTGTAGCTACTCAATTGGTCAAAACTAACATTAATAAACGACTGAACTAATCATCAGGGACCCGGAACAGAACTCAAAAGCGTGACGTACCGCTGTGTTCCACGTTACGTAACATACGCCATACCGCGGCCCCGAGCTGGCTTGCGGTATCGTTCCGGAACTGTAACTTGGAACTCGGTACGAGCATGTGGAACGTTACAGCCCTGGAACGTTACAGTCGGAACTCGACCCTCAACTGTACCGAGCATCAAGGTACGTGTTTGCGGAACTTTAGCTCCTTTGTGACCAATAATAGTATTTCTTTTCTGAATTAAACCTCCCGTTCTTGCTTTTCGTTTACTTGTTAGCCTATTTTCATTTTGTAGAGATAGAAGGTATTTTTCAGTGATGCTTAATTCTAATAATGAAAGCTATTCAGTCGTGTTGACCGACTGAAAAGCTTCCTTTATTATCTACATTCATAAAAGATAGGCCTATGACATCACATATAGTCCGTGTGTGTGTACGTATGTGAGTGTTTGCATGTGTCCGTCGCCTCGCCCCCCTCCCTAATAGAATCTAAACTGCTGGAGCGATTTCAACGAAACTCGGTAAGGTCATAGTACTATTTTGTCCGACCCCGACTGTGCTCTTCAAATTTTATTACATCGCACCAATCCAACATGGCAATTGTGCAAAATATTTCACCGGCATTCCATATCTCAGAAACTATTAAGATATCACCTTGACGTTTTGTATGGTTGAAAAAGCACTAATAGAAGTTCAACAATGGGACTCTCCAAAACTTCTTTACAAATCGAACATGACGGCCAAGCGAAGTTGTTGTATTTAAATAGCCCTTTCTCGCATTTAAACCATCCGAGCGCCGTCACACATGGTACAGCAAATGGTATACACCTTGTAATGCACTGACATCTTATTCAGCTCAATTGTTTATATAACTTCAAGATGGCGGCTGTGCGAAATTTTAAAATTAAGGTTTAATTTCTTGTGTCCTAATCAAGCGATCAAAACCAACGTTTGAACAATGAACCTACGCAATTATCATCATCAAATAGTACATAGCTCTATGGCCTACAAAGTATATAAAAATCCAATATGGTGACCATCCGAAATATTTAGACGATTCTCAATGTCAACTAATCGGTGACAGCAATCAAACTTAATTGTTTTTTTAACCACGATATGGCGCCAGTGTCAATTTTAAAATCTATTTTTTGCCTCTTTTTATGAATAAATAGGCTTATGAGATCACATTTCGTCATGTGTGTGCGCCCGAGTGTGTGCCCCACCTTCCACTAGTAAAATATAAGTGGCTGGATAGATTTCAATTAAATTAGGTAAGGTCATATTACTATTCTGGCCGACCCCGACCGTGCCCTACAAATTTTACTACGTTTCAATAATCCAACATGGCAGCTGTGCGAAATATTTCACTGGCATTCTATATCTCCGAATCTCAGAAGCCTTCTGTTACTTAGGAAGCAAAATAACCAGTGATGGATGGAGGAAAGAGGATATAAAAAGTAGGTTGGCTCAGGCAAGGAAGGCATTTCTACAGAAGAAGAATCTGTTGACATCGAGCGTGGCACTCTATGGAAGTGAAAATTGGACTATTGGTGCAGCAGAAAAGAGGAGATTTGAAGCGTTTGAAATGTGGTGTTACAGGAGAATGATGAAGATCAGATAGGGTTACAGACGAAGAGGTATTAAGACGAGTGGGAGAGGAGATATGTTTCTGGCGACTGCTAATGAAGAGAAGAGATAGGTTGGTTGGACACATACTAAGACACCCAGGAATGGCAAACTTAGTTATGGAAGGAAGTGTCGAGGACAAGAACTGTAGGGGTAGACCGAGTTTAGAATATGTTAAACATTTTGCCTCGAATGTAGTGTGTGGTAGCTATGTAGAGATGAAACGCTTAGCTCATGACAGGGAGGCATGGAGAGCGGGATAAAACCAGTCAAAAGACTGAAGACTCAAACAACAACATCAGCCGATATGAATGAATTGATAAATATCAAAGACACAAGATAAATGTATAGCGTAACACTAAAAGGTCCCTTGGTATTAAACCGTATATGGTGCACCATAAAGAAGGATGGAAAATTGAACGCCTAAATCAACATACCGTAACATGATGTATGAAAATATGATAAAATAATCATTTGCAACAAATTTCAAACACATATTAAAAGTCTAACAAGAAGTTCCGTGACGAACTAAAGAGCCTACTTTTCCTAAAATTAAGTTTCATGCCAATGAGTAATCTACAGTATATGAACCTATCTAGAATAATGACGAAATTAAGTTGGTAATATCGAAATGTCTAATTAGTTCGAAAAAAACTGGTATAATGTAGCCTAATAGAGCAGTACTGTTGGCAGCACTGGCGATTTAATATATACGTCTTCGTTCCATCTCTTAAGGTACAGAATACACAATTTGGTTGAAGTCCAATGAACTTTACATGCAGTTAGACTATGGATTTATCAGCACACGTAAAAGCATGTTTGGCAACAATGTCATGCGTGTGCTGGTCAGAAATGATCTGAAATATTATGATATCTTTTTGTGCCAATTATGGATGAAATCCATTTGTTAGTATAGAAGTTACATGTTTTTTAAAATTGGACCTATCTGCAAGCATAGAATCATGTTGGCAGCACTGACTTATACTGAATCTAGAATGCCAGCTGCTATACGTGTGCAAAGTATGGAGCTGTTGGCTTGCATATTTTCTGATTTATTGATATTAGGGGAAAAAAATATCGACAGCATTTATTAACAGTTGGCAGCCCTGATTGCTCTTAAGAATAAACATAGTCATATCTGTTATGGTACTCATAGCACATACGAAATTTGGTTGAAATCCAACTGATAGTATAGGAGTTACATGTATTTAAAAATTGGTGCTATCGGCAGGCTTATAATTATGTTGGTAGAACTGACTATTTAAGTTACTCCAAATTAATCTAAAATTTTAGGTACTATACGTGTGCATAGTTTAAAGCTGTCGTCTTGCATACTTTCTGATGTATTGGTATTTGGATAGAAATAGAGAGAGCAATTATTAACAGTTGGCAGCCCTGGTGGTTCTTAAGAATACGCTCAGTCATATCTCTTTATGTCCACATATTACATACAAATTTTGGTTGAAATACAATTGATAGTGCAGAAGTTATATGCATTTAAATACTTGATTTATCAGAAAGCTTAACATTATTTTGGCAACACTGTCATGCATGGCCTCCTGGAAATTAAACAGAAATAGCATTATCTACATGTGTGCCAATTTTGGAATAGCTCCCATGCATACCTTGCAATATATCCAACATGGAGCTCAAATTTCTAGTGCGTTTTTTCAGCAGTTGGTAGCACTGACATCATTTTCAAATATTTGCTTGAGATATTCCGGTATACATCTTTACTCATAATAAAAATTGGTTTCGATTGCTGCAGCCGTTCATGAGTTGATAGGGGTGGGACACACACACAGCCAGCCAGACAGACAGATAGACAGACACACATTTTCCCGGATCGATCACATAAATCTACTTTTTCCTCATTTTTAGCCTATTTTCAATTTTGAAAAAATAGGCTTATGAGATCACCTTTTGTCCGTGTGTGTGTGCGTGTGTGTGTGTGTGTGTGTGTGTGATTCGTGTGTGTGTCCCCCCCTAATAAAATCTAAACGGCCGGAGCGATTTCAATGAAACTCGGAAAGTTCATAGCACTATTCCCGGTGACCTCGACCGTTCCCTTCAAATTTTGTTACGACTCACCAATCCAACATGGCGGCTGTGCGAAATATTCCACCAGCATTCAATATCTCCGAAACTATTACCGATATTACCCTGACATTTTCTATGGTGATAGAGAGAACTACTATAAGTTCACTTATGTGACTTTTGAAAACATGGTAACTACAAAACCAACATGGCGGCCAAGCGAATTTGCGACTTTTAAATAGACGTTTCTCGCGATTTGACCAACCAAACGCAATAAAACTTGGTACAGTATATGTTTATATACATTGTAATGCACCGACATCTAACTTCGTTCAATTGTTTTCATAATCACAAGATGGCGGATGTGCGAAATATTTCACCGGCATTCTATATCTCTGAAACTATTAGCGGTATCTCCCTAAACTTTTGTACGGAGATAAAGGGCACTACTGGAAGTCCATCTATAAGATTTTCAAAAACCGGTTAACTACAAAACGAACATGGCGGCCAAGCGAATTTGAAAATTTTAAATAGACCTTTCTCGCGATTTAATGTTTCAAACGCAATGAAATCAGGTACAGGAAATGTTTATACACATTGCAATGCACTGGTATCTAATTTAGTTCAATTGTTTACATAACCTCAAGATGGCGGCGGTGCGAATTTTGAACTTTTTAAATAGACCTTTCTCGCGATTTAATGTTCCAAGCGCACTGAAACCTGGTACAGGAAATATTTATACACATTGTAATCCACTGGTATCTAATTTAGTTCAATTGTTTACATAACCTCAAGATGGCGGCTGTGCGAATTTTAAAATTAAGTTTTTATTTCTTGTGATGTAGTCATGCGATCGAAGTGAAAGTTTGAATAATGAACCTACGCAATAATTTTCCTTTAATGGTACATGACTCTATGGCCAATACATTTAACAATCCAACATGGCGACCATCCGAAATATTTAGACGATACTGAATATCTACGAATCTATTTCACCAGCATTCAGTATCTCCGAAACTATTCCCTATATCACCCTGGATTTTATTACGGTGATAAAGGGAACCAATAGAAGTTCACCTATGTGACGTTTGAAAAACTGGTAACTACGAAGCCAACATGGCGGCCACGCGAATTTGCGACTTTTAAATAGACGTTTCTCGCGATTTAACCAACCAAACGCAATGAAACTTGGTACAGTATATGTTTATACACATTATAATGCACCGACATCTAACTTCGTTGAATTGTTTACATAACCACAAGATGGCGGATGTGCGAAATATTTCACCGGCATTCTATATCTCTGAAACTATTAGCGGCATCACCCTGAAATTATGTACGGAGATAAAGGGCACTACTGGAAGTTCACCTATAAGACTTTCAAAAACCGGTTAACTACAAAGCGAACATGGCGGCCAAGCGAATTTGAAAATTTTAAATAGACCTTTCTCGCGATTTAATGTTTCAAACGCAATGAAATCAGGTACAGGAAATGTTTATACACATTGCAATGCACTGGTATCTAATTTAGTTCAATTGTTTACATAACCTCAAGATGGCGGCGGTGCGAATTTTAAAATTAAGTTTTTATTTCTTGTGTCGTAATCATGCGATCGAAGTGAAAGTTTGAAAAATGAACCTACGCAATAATTTTCCTTTAATGGTACATGACTCTATGGCCTATACATTTAAAAATCCAACATGGCGACCATCTGAAATATTTAGACGGCTCTCTCTGAATATCTACGAATCTATTATAGCAATCAAACTGATTTTTTTATGTTCATTGGGGCTATGAACTTAAGTTCACCTATAGGACTTGAAATAACCTGGTGATCACAAATCCAACATGGCGGCGACGCGAATTATGAATATTCACATGGAAGTTTCTCGCAATTTATCCATCCGAGTGAAGTGAAACTTGGTACAGTAAATCCTTATACGAATGTTAATCCACTGGCATCTAATTTATTTCAATTGTTTCCATAACCACAAGATGGCAGCTGTGCGAAATTTTCAAATCTCCTTGTTACTTCTTGTGTCCTAGTCATGCGATTGAAGTTTGAATGCTACACATACACAATAATCTTCATGTAACAGTACATAAATCAAGGACCTTCATATATAAAATACAACATGGCGACCATCCGAAATATTTAGCTGGTTCTCAATATCTACGAATCTATTACAGCAATCAAACTGAAATTTTGTATGTTGATAGTGGCAATTAACATAAGTAGGATATATGAAAATAGGCTGTATAGTTCTTCACGGAACTACTTGTTGCAAAATGTGAAAAGTAGATTTAAAATGCCTGATTTTCTTACAGATCACTGCCAGTGGAAGAACGTGGCTAGTATTAAGGGACTTTTTTAAAGAAACATTGTGTGTCAGTGTGTGTATATGTCTGCTCCCCCCTATCAATTGAAACACGACATTTTGTACAGAAGTAGCACTAGAAAAGGGCACCTCAGTGTCATGTTTATTTTGCCGACCATCTTTACCAAATCTCAATTGTAGCTACTCAATTGGTCAAAACTAACATTAATAAACGACTGAACTAATCATCAGGGACCCGGAACAGAACTCAAAAGCGTGACGTACCGCTGTGTTCCACGTTACGTAACATACGCCATACCGCGGCCCCGAGCTGGCTTGCGGTATCGTTCCGGAACTGTAACTTGGAACTCGGTACGAGCATGTGGAACGTTACAGCCCTGGAACGTTACAGTCGGAACTCGACCCTCAACTGTACCAAGCATCAAGGTACGTGTTAGCGGAACTTTAGCTCCTTTGTGACCAATAATAGTATTTCTTTTCTGAATTAAACCTCCCGTTCTTGCTTTTCGTTTACTTGTTAGCCTATTTTCATTTAGTAGTGATACAAGCCATTTTTCAGTGATGCTTAATTCTAATAATGAAAGCTATTCAGTCGTGTTGACCGACTGAAAAGCTTCCTTTATTATCTACATTCATAAAAGATAGGCCTATGACATCACATATAGTCCGTGTGTGTGTACGTATGTGAGTGTTTGCATATGTCCGTCGCCTCGCCCCCCTCCCTAATAGAATCTAAACTGCTGGAGCGATTTCAACGAAACTCGGTAAGGTCATAGTTCTATTTTGTCCGACCCCGACTGTGCTCTTCAAATTTTAATACATCGCACCAATCCAACATGGCAATTGTGCAAATATTTCACCGGTATTCCATATCTCCGAAACTATTACAGATATCACCCTGACGTTTTGTATTGTGGAAAAAAGCAGTAATAGAAGTGTAACAATGGGACTCTCAAAAACCTCTTTACGAGACGAACATGGCGGCCAAGCGAAGTTGTTGTATTTAAATAGACTTTTCTCGAATTTAAACCATCCGAGCGCCGTCACACATGGTACAGCAAATGGTATACACCTTGTAATGCACTGACATCCTATTCAGCTCAATTGTTTACATAACATCAAGATGGCGGCTGTGCGAAATTTTAAAATTAAGGTTTAATTTCTTGTGTCCTAATCATGCGATCGAAACCAACGTTTGAACAATGAACCTATGCAATTATCATCATCTAATAGTACATAGCTCTATGGCCTAAAAATTATATAAAAATCCAATATGGTGACCATCCGAAATATTTAGACGATTCTCAATGTCAACTATTCGGTGACAGCAATCAAACTTAATTGATTTTTTTACCATGAGATGACGCCAGTGTCAAAATTTAAAAACTCGCTTTTAGCCTATTTCTATTTATGAAAAAATAGGCTTATGGAATCACCTTTTGTCCGTTTGTGTGCGTACGTGTGTGTGCCCCCAACCCCCACTCGTAAAATCTAAGTGGCTGAGTAGATTTCAATTAAATTAGGTAAGGTCATAGTACTAATCTGGCCGACCCCGACCGTTCCCTACAAATTTTATTACTTTTCAACAATCCAACGTGGCGGCTGTGCGAAATATTTCACTGGCATTCTATATCTCCGAATCTATTACTCATATCAACCTGAAATTTTGTACGGTGATAAAAGGCACTACTACAAAATCGTTCAAGGGACTTTCAGAAACCTGTTAACTACAAAACTAACATGGCGGCCATGCGAATTTAAAACATTTAAATAGACTTTTCTGGCGAGTTAAAAATCCGAACGCAGTGAAACGTTGTAGAGCAATTGTGTATACACTTTGCAATGCACTGCCATATACTTTTATCAAATTGTTTACATAACCTCAAGATGGCAGCTGTGCAAATTTTTAAAGTTAAGTTTTAATTTTTTGTGTCGCAATCATGAGATCGAAGTCAACGTTTGAATAATGAACCTACGCAATAATAGTCATCTAATGGTACATAACTCTATGGCCTACATACTGCTCGGTTCCAAACTCTGTGAACTTGCGGGATGAAGGGGACAGACAAGGTAGGAGCAGGCGTGAATTGAGAAGCCTGTCGACAGCCCGCCGTGTTACCTGACGTTCTCGTCTATTCCAATACTGCTAACATGAGTCTTTTCTGAAACCATTGTGGCGTTGGGAATGAGTGACTGATGTGAGTCACCGACTAATGTATTTGCATCTGTTACTACGCAAGGACCGAGAAACCGCATCACTCATCAGCACCACTATTGATAGTCTGCGATGCACTTTCCTCTCAGGTCCACGCAGCTTAGACTCGAGCAGTATGTTACAATCCAACATGGCGAGCATCCAAAATATTTAGACGGATCACAAAATCTGATAATCTGACAGCAGTCAAACTGACATTTTGTATGTTGATAGAGGCTATAAACATAAGTTCACCTATGGAACTTTCATAACCTGGTGATCACAAATCCAAACTTCCGGCGACGCGAAATGCGAATATTTAAAAGGACGAGCACAGTGAAACTTGGATGGTATATGCTTATACAAATTTTAATCCACTGGCGTCTAATTTATTTCAGTTTTTTCAGAACCAGAAGATGGAGGCTGTGCAAAATTTTAAAATCTCATTTTTACTATTTCTTGTGTCCTAATCATGCAATTGAAGTTTGAATAATACACTTACACAATAATCTTCAAGTAATTGTACATAACTCTAAAGCCTACATATATAACAATCCAACATGTCGACTATCCGATATATTTAGACGGTTCTCAATATCAACGAATCTATTACAGCAATCAAACTGAAAGTTTGTATGTTGATAGAGGCAATTAACATAAGCAGGATAAATGAAAATGGGCTATACATTTCTTGACGGAAATACTTGTTATTTTTTGTGTCCTAATTATGCGATTGAAGTTTGAATAATACATTTACGCAATAATCTTCATGTTTTTATATTATATTTTTAAGCGTATGGCTTTTAGTGCCGGGAGTGTCCGAGTACATGTTCGGCTCGTTCAAGTTTGCAGCTACTTCTATGCGGACATCCATGGGGTGAGCTACAAGTACCGTCACGTGTGATGGTTTTCTGGTGAGGAAAGTGTGAATGTAAGGACGCGGAATTGGAAGGTAGCGGCTGTGGCCTATAGTTAGGGACTAACCCCGGCATTTGCCTGGAAGGAAGATAGGAAACTACAGAAAACCATCTTCAAGGTTGCTGGTGGAGGGACTCGAGTCTCCTCGCCTACCGGATGTGAGCGACAGCCTGCAGTCACGCCGTATCGAGCACGGCTAACTCAACCGGTATATTCAGGTAATAGTAGTCTACATAACTCTATGGCCTACATACCGAATGGTCCACTAGGCCCCTTGCGATCCAGTTTTATGCATTCTATCACATGTACTACAATTCTGAAATACATAGGTACCTCTCCTTAAGCCGGGGTAATATGACGAGATGTGTGTTTACGGGCTAGAAGACAGCAGGAATCGTGAGCGCCACTATTAATTCAGTATGGGTACCTCGAATGAACCCGTTAAACGAGCACAGATACGCAGAACACACACTTGAAAACAAGAGGTGCACGCACACACCGAGAGCAGGTATTGTATAGACCGGGAGGTGCGCGCTGCAGGTCAAATGTTGCAGTAGCTCACATGGCAAGCGCGCGATTGGAGTTGCCTGGCAAGTGGCAAGGTTGTTTACTTAATAGTTTTCACAGACTGATTTGTTATTTCTTTTTTCTTTCTTTATCGTTTTACCCTCCTGTGTTGGCTTTTCCCACGGACTAAGCGAAGGACAGTGTCCTGCAGCTTGAGGCTCTGAATCGGGGGATACAACTGGGGAGTGTGACTAGCAATTCGCTCAGGCGGCCTCACCTGCGAAGTGAACAGGGGCCTGATGAGGGGATGGGTAGAGTGAGAGGGATAGGCAAGGAAGGGGGAAGGAGGCGGTCGTGGCCTTTAATTAGGTACCGTACCATTCCAGCATTTGCCCAAACACGAAGAGGGAAACCACGGAAAACCACTCGAAGATGGCTGAGGTGGGAATCGAACCCACCCTACTCTTCTCCCCGAGGCTGAGTAGACCCCGTTTCAGCCCTCATACCACTTGTCAAATTTCTTGTTAGAGCCGGGTATCGAACCTCAGACACCCAGGGTGGCATCTATGCACGCTGACCACTACACCACGGAGGCGACACGATTTATTTATTTGGCTCTGTAAAAGACCATGTCACTGCGGAGGCCCGGGTTCAAATCTCGGCTCTGCCACGAAATTCTGTTCCTGGTCTGAGGCCTGGAACGGGGTTCACCCAACCTCGTGGGGCACACAAACTTAGTAGAGGCAGCTTCGCTTCCTGCCTCAGCCATCCTAGAAGAGGTTTTCCGTGGTTTCCCACTTCTCCTCCAGGCGATTGCTGGGATGGTTCCTTTCGACAGGACCACGGCATCTTTCTTCCCACACCCTTCGCTGCCCTTTCCTTCATTAGACCCAAGTTCGTGGTCACCTAGGCGATTGGCTTGTCACCATCCCCAGTTGTATCTGCTGTCAAGGTGTGTTCTGCTCCGAGACACTGTCCTGGAATTCGACGGTAGGGGACTGATCCCTCACAAAGTCCGAGGGTAAAGCCGATCTTGGAGGGTAAGCGATCAAATAAAAAGAAAAAGAAAAGAAGACCGTGTGTATCGTTGCACAAGTTATGGTGCTGGATTGGACGAGGATGAGGAGGTGATTGTCTCTGGCTAGGGCACAGGCAACCAGTTAGCTACGTCGTACATGTTCCAAGCTTCGTAGACCACAGTTAGGGCAAAGTGTGCCCCATTTGAAAGATAACAACATGCGATGGCAAGTCAGTATGTAGCTGTGCGAACTCGCTCCTTCGAAGTAATTCACAACACGAAGCGTATTCACTGCCTCGAGATGTATTCCAGCGATGAGTATATGAATATGTTATATTTATGGAGGAGCTCGACAGAATGCATACCAGGCGCATCGCTTGTACCAAGAACTTTATCCGGATAGACAACGACCGACAGGCATGGTATTTCGGAGTGTGGAAAGACGCCTGGGAGATACTGGATCCCTGGGAAAACACGGCCTGTTTGAGATCATCGCGTGACGTCTGCTCACAGTGAAGAGGTTGTGTTTGACGCTATCCGGCGTCACCCTCATACTACCACACGGGCCATTACACTGGAGACGAACACCAGCCGAGCGTCTGTTATGCGAATAATGCACACCCACTGGTTTCACCCGTACCATCTGCACTTACACCTGGAGATACATGGTCATGATTTCGAAGCCCGGGTGGCGTTCTGTGGAAACTGATCCGGCTTTTCTAGCGACCATCTTATTTACGGACGAAGCACGATTCCACAACAATAGAACCGTTTATCGCCATAATATGCATTACTGGAGTGTGGATAATCCCCATTGGGTGCGACAGACATCCTTTTAGGTACACCCCCGTGTGGGTTGCGGGTTAGAATACACACACGGTATGCTCTGCTTATCGTAGGAGGCCAATAATAGGGCCGACAAGACAGACTGACATGACTGACTTTGATTTTGAAGACTCCCTGTGGATGGGAAGAGCAGAATTCATCTACGGTATCCCCTGCCTGTCGTAAAAGGTCTTTTTCGACTTCCGGTCCCATTTTTGGTTTGACCCTTAAAAATAAACGTCATGCTGCCTGGGGAAGGGCCACCAACTTGGCCATCTGGCCAGAAAGCCTGGACGGTATTCCCCATCCCGTCAGGTGGGTGCGCCATGTACCCTTGCAGTGATATCTGCCTCACAACGAAGGTCCCTGCACGGCTGAATAATTGCGCCAAACATATCACTGCCGAGGGGGAAGTGCCTATTCAAGGCACTGGGACCACGGGCAATACCTGCTATGCCAGGTAGGTATTGCCTTGGCTGGGTGGCGCCCACAGTGATGACCCTCGTTCGGAGTAGGTTGTATTCGGGGAGGATGATTTCGGGATGACGCGAAAGCGACCCAATAAATCACCAGAGGGTGGCCCCCATTAAATAGCCGTCTCTTGAGTGTCGGATCAGGGATAACACTCTCAATGCACGTTTCCCTGTAGACAAGTCACCTCGCTACCTGGTAGCTACCAGGACAGAGAGGGATTATTTCAAAGTGGTGAAATCAATAATCTTTTCCGAGGAATTCGAGGGGAAATTTGGAGAGCTAAACGGGATTTCCAAGCTCCGGAACGGACCGCTCCTACTGCATACAATTAGCCGACAGCAAACCGAAACGTTGCTGGAATACACGCAATTCGGCGAAATCCCTGTTAAGGTCTCAAAACACGAAACGCTGAATGAGGTCCGTGGAGTTATTTTCCATCGTAACCTCATTTTGAATAGCGATGCGGAATTGTTGCAGAATCTGGGGAAGATAGGCGTCACCAAGATTGGGCGCATCACCCGAAAGATTGGAGAGAACAGCGTCGATATCGGCGCTTTTATTCTCCATTTTGAGGGTGATGTTTTACCTAAGCAGATGTAGGTCACATCGAACCACTGCGATGTTCGACCGTACATCCCTCCACCTATGTGATTTTATCAATGCCAGAAATTCGGGCATGTTTCTGCCAGGTGCACTGCCAAGGCCGTGTGTAGAGAGTTTGACAAGGGGACACATGAGGGTGAGAGGTGTACACCTCCCCCGATTTGTCCTAACAGCCAAGGAAGACACTCTCCACGATCGAAGCAGTGCCCTGAATTCTGTAAAGAAGCCACAATCCAAGAAATCTGAACATTGCATCGGTTTTCATATCACGATGCTCGCAAGAGATACCGTGATATGAATGCCCCCGAATTTCGGGTGACATTTGTTGCCGCAGCAACGCCCTCATTCACCCCTGCTGTCACAGTTCCCAGTGTAGTACCCTCGACGTCCGGTAATTCAGCAGATTTGAAATCACCCCTCGCTGTACCAGCGAAAATAGTCTGCCCGAAGGAGGTCCCACAACCTTCTTCGGGCAAGGAAAAGAAGGCGACAGTTATACCACCTAAACCGGCGAAATCGGAGAAGTCCTCTTCTTCTTCGAACCGGTCGGCTAACACGTCTTCCCCAGTTAACAGGGGAAAGAAGAGTTTGCCGACCAGGGCTGGTCCTTCTTCCAGTCCACCCGATATGACAAAAGTAGTAGTGGAGATGAGAGAGAAGGTTCGTCCCCGTCTCTCTCGCCCTCCTCCTGACGGAGTGGCTACTGACTCTGCTGGCCTTCCCGCTACCACGACCATCAAGGGAGCGAAGCCGGCTGAAGCCAAACTCGTCCGTATGGAGGAACTCCCCTACAAACAGGAAAATACATCGGCGGAGGAGAGAGGAACGGTTCAGCGCCGTTTCTCTTCCTCTCCTAGAGACAGGGCTGCTCAGGTATCTGCTGGCCATTCCACTCCCACCACCACCAGTGGAGCGCAGTCAGCAGGAGCGGCCATGTTTTGTAAGGAACTGGCGTCTGTGGGGAAGCGACCATCTACTTCCCCAAATAGACGTCACTGCCGATCAAGAAAGAAATCTCTTCGGGACGTGTCGGGGACAGACACCCTGTCTTCGGACCGGGAGAAAGTCCCTCGACACCGCTCTCGCTCTTCCCCAAGAGCGAGACTCGTGAAGTCCGACGAGGACCGCGCGCCATCCAGGGGACTGCCCGCTCCATTTTCTTCGTCTTCGGACGGAGATGTGGAGATTGAGGTGCGCTCTCCTGCCCCATCATCTCCAACTAGAGATGGGGAATGGTGGCAAACGGTCAAGTGTAAGTAGAAGACCCACTTCTACTTACAAGGGAACTGTAATAGCTATTCTGGTCATCTCAATGAGTTACGTCAATTAATATCTTCGTTTTCGGCAACCATTGTCTGTCTTCAGGAATCCAAGTTTCGTCCTGGACATGAGACAATAATGCGTTACTTCAAACTCTTCTCTGAAGACCCAGTGGATGGAGCTGTGGCCGTCGGTGGTGTCTGCATTCTCTCCACTCTAGTCTCTTTCGTGAAGAGGTGCCGTTGCGTACTCAGCTAGAAGCAGTTGAAGTTCGTACTTCGTTGCCAGTAATGGCAACAGTATGTAACGTGTACATTCCACCTGATTCTCAACTGGAATGAAACCAGCCGGTGGATCTAGTCTCTCAGCTCCTCACCCCCCCCCCCCTCCTTATCTACTTCTGGGATATGTTAATGCCCACAACACCATCTAGGGTTCCGCTACCACTAGTGATGGAAGGAGAGATTTTGAGAGACTGATCAGGCGGCTGGAGCTGTATTTGTTGAACACAGGGGAACCTACGCACTTCTCTATTGCACACGGCACTTATTCAAGTGTCGATATCACCTTGTGCTGTCATGCGCTGGTTCCCCTGCTACAGTGGGGCGTACACGACGACCTTTGTATTAGTGACCATTTCTCGATTATCGTTACTCTTCCGAACCAGAGAGCCATCGAATTACCAAGTTGATGGCTTCTCTGTCGGGCGGATTGGACAACTTTCACAGAGCGTGCGGATTATTCTGAAGATACCTTTGAGAGTGTCTATGATCATACCATTCACATAACGCATGGTATTTTGTCGTCTGCTGCTGAGGAAACAATACCTTCCTCATCCGGCAACTCCCACCGGAAACTTGTCCCTTGGTGGACAACCGAGATTGCAGCAGCCTTTAAAGATCGTCGACGTGCTTTCAAATGCTATCGGAGGCAAAACACTATGGCCAACCCTATCACCTTCAAAAGGATGCGTGCTAGAGCCCGATATCTGATTCGGGAGAGTAATAAAACGACGTGGGAAAAGTATGTGTTGTTTATGACGACACATACTCCTTCATCTCAAGTGTGGACTAAGCTTCGTCGGGTCTCCGGACTCCCGATATCATTGATGGCACACGGAGTCTCCATCATCGGAGACATCATCACGGACCAACTCGCCATTGCCAACAGTATTGGATCGCACTTCAATGATGTATCCTGTTCTGGGAGTTACGATCCTACGTTTCTGACTCTGAAGCGGGAGGCGGAGGCTCATCCCTTGTCCTTTGCCACTACCTGCTTTGGAGTCCTACAATGTACCAGTCTCTGATTGGGATCTGCGCAGTGCGCTTTCACTGTGTAGGGATACGGCTCCCGGACCGGATAACATACAGAATCAAATGTTTAAACATCTGTGCGAATCCAGTATAAAGCAATTGTTGGTCCTCTTCAATCGTATATGGATTGATGGGCAGTTTCCATCTCAATAGCGAGAGTGGATCGTGATACCGGTTCCCAAGGCTGGAAAGGATCCCAAACTTGTCAGCAGCTATAGGCCCATTTGCCTGTCAAATGCCCTATGTAAGCTGCGAGAGAAGATGGTGAACCGTCGACTGGTGTGGTTCCTGGAAGAGAGAGGCTTACTGTCAGGGTACCAGTCTAGATTTTGCTCCTATATGTCCACCACCGCCCATCTGGTGCGACTTGTGAGCGCCATACAGGAGGCATTTCTCCGAATTTCCTACGACACCATATGGCCCTACGAGATCCTTTCCACCCTTCATGAGTGGGGACTCCGTGGTAATCTACCGACTTTCATTGCGAATTTCATGTAACTTAGTCCGACTCTTCCATGTAAGGGTCGGTAGAACATATCGCAATGTTATACCCATGAAAACGAAGTTCCTCAGGGTTCTGTTCTGTCACCTTGTTCGAGGTTGCCATAAACGGCATTGTTACCGCCACCGGGCCCACGATAGTTCCATCGCTGTATGTAGCCGATTTAACTCTGCTTTACAGCTCTGGAAGTATGTCAATCGTGGAACGGCAATTGCAGATAGCTATTAACCGGGTCGACAGGTGGGCTCACGACCGCTTTTCAACAGCGAAATCCTCCGTCGTCCATTTTTGTCGGCTCCGAAGGCTACACTTACACCCTGAACTACATCTGAGATATGCTGCGTTGCCGTTGGTTGACACTTATCGCTTCCTGGGGCTCCATTTTGACAGCACATTAACGTGGCAGAGCCATATACGGCAACTAAGAACGACGTGTCTCAGGAAACTGAACATGCTCAAGTTTCCTAGTAGCACTACGTTGCGGGGGGGGGGGGGGGGGGGGGAGGGGGCTGACGGAGCGGTGCTGCTACGGTTCTACCAAGTCCTCGTCGTGTCCCGGCTAGACTATGGTTCTGTGGCTTACGGTTCTGAAAGGCCGGCAACCTTGAAAATGCTGGACAGTATCCACCATAGTGGCGTTAGCCTGGCTACTGGTGCCTTCCGGACCAGCCCGATACCCAGCCTGCTCGCCAAATCGGGTGTTCCACCTCTAAATTATCGACGCCAACTTATGCTTTTAGCATATACTACCAATGTGCGTCAAATGCCGCAATATCCGAACTATAGAGGGCTCGTCAGTACCCAATACGACCAGAGGTACGCCAACCAGCCTCGAACCACTCGGCCAGTTGGTATTAGACTCGATAGCTCGTGTACTAAAATGGGAGTGGCTGTCGGCCCTGTATGATCCGGACAACTAACGAGGTGCCTCCGTGGCAAGTCCCGCGTCAGGAAATTCGGTTAGATCTACACGGAGGTCCTAAGGTGAACACGGGTGCCTCCGTTCGGAGGTGTAACTACATACAATAGCAAGTCCGTGAAGTTCCAGCACTCCTTAGCCGAAACTCCGCAGTACTATCGCATTTACCACAACCTTTCATTTTCCCTACGTTTAGAGGGGGTCAATTATGACGTAATTTAATAAGGGTAGAAGATAAAAAAATTTGCCAAATTGTATGGGTGCGATTCCGCGAATAAATTTGCCAGTTTTCATTCCATTCCCTCATTGTGGAAAATGTGGTAAAATTGTTTCAAAGCGGACAATTAATACAATTTTTTTGCTGAGTTATAACAATATTTCTTAAACACAATGCGTTCAGACGTTAACAATAGGGTGAATTAAAACTCAGCAATTCTTCTAGGTTTGTGCCGTGTCTTGTGTGGGGTTTCGCCTAGGACACCAAGCTAGGCTCATCGGCGGGCTCTTGGTGTCCCTGCCCGGACCCCCACAGGAGTATCGAACTGCGCGATACCTCCCTTTATATGGAGTGCAACTGCACTCCTTGACTGCGAGAACCAAAAGCTCAAGCAGCCATAACCTCCCTATGAAGGCTTCCAAAAAGATGGTGTATTGGCTTTCACGGCCGGTGAATTAAAACTCAGCAATTCTTCTAGGTTTGTGCCGTGTCTTGTGTGGGGTTTCGCCTAGGACACCAAGCTAGGCTCATCGGCGGGCTCTTGGCGTCCCTGCCCGGACCCCCACAGGAGTATCGAACTGCGCGATACCTCCCTTTATATAGAGTGCAACTGCACTCCTTGACTGCGAGAACCAAAAGCTCAAGCAGCCATAACCTCCCTATGAAGGCTTCCAAAAAGATGGTGTATTGGCTTTCACGGCCGGGGAATTAAAACTCAGCAATTCTTCTAGGTTTGTGCCGTGTCTTGTGTGGGGTTTCGCCTAGGACACCAAGCTAGGCTCATCGGCGGGCTCTTGGTGTCCCTGCCCCGACCCCCACAGGAGTATCGAACTGCGCGATACCTCCCTTTATATAGAGTGCAACTGCACTCCTTGACTGCGAGAACCAAAAGCTCAAGCAGCCATAACCTCCCTATGAAGGCTTCCAAAAAGATGGTGTATTGGATTTCACGGCAGGTGAATTAAAACTCAGCAATTCTTCTAGGTTTGTGCCGTGTCTTGTGTGGGGTTTTCGCCTAGGACACCAAGCTAGGCTCATCGGCTGGCTCTTGGTGTCCCTGCCCGGACCCCCACAGGAGTATCGAACTGCGCGATACCTCCCTTTATATAGAGTGCAACTGCACTCCTTGACTGCGAGAACCAAAAGCTCAAGCAGCCATAACCTCCCTATGAAGGCTTCCAAAAAGATGGTGTATTGGCTTTCACGGCCGGTGAATTAAAACTCAGCAATTCTTCTAGGTTTGTGCCGTGTCTTGTGTGGGGTTTCGCCTAGGACACCAAGCTAGGCTCATCGGCGGGCTCTTGGTGTCCCTGCCCGGACCCCCACAGGAGTATCGAACTGCGCGATACCTCCCTTTATATAGAGTGCAACTGCACTCCTTGACTGCGAGAACCAAAAGCTCAAGCAGCCATAACCTCCCTATGAAGGCTTCCAAAAAGATGGTGTATTGGCTTTCACGGCCGGTGAATTAAAACTCAGCAATTCTTCTAGGTTTGTGCCGTGTCTTGTGTGGGGTTTCGCCCAGGACACCAAGCTAGGCTCATCGGCGGGCTCTTGGTGTCCCTGCCCGGACCCCCACAGGAGTATCGAACTGCGCGATACCTCCCTTTATATAGAGTGCAACTGCACTCCTTGACTGCGAGAACCAAAAGCTCAAGCAGCCATAACCTCCCTATGAAAGCTTCCAAAAAGATGGTGTATTGGCTTTCACGGCCGGTGAATTAAAACTCAGCAATTCTTCTAGGTTTGTGCCGTGTCTTGTGTGGGGTTTCGCCTAGGACACCAAGCTAGGCTCATCGGCGGACTCTTGGTGTCCCTGCCCGGACCCCCACAGGAGTATCGAACTGCGCGATACCTCCCTTTATATAGAGTGCAACTGCACTCCTTGACTGCGAGAACCAAAAGCTCAAGCAGCCATAACCTCCCTATGAAGGCTTCCAAAAAGATGGTGTATTGGCTTTTACGGCCGGTGAATTAAAACTCAGCAATTCTTCTAGGTTTGTGCCGTGTCTTGTGTGGGGTTTCGCCTACGACACCAAGCTAGGCTCATCGGCGGGCTCTTGGTGTCCCTGCCCGGACCCTCACAGGAGTATCGAACTGCGCGATACCTCCCTTTATATAGAGTGCAACTGCACTCCTTGACTGCGAGAACCAAAAGCTCAAGCAGCCATAACCTCCCTATGAAGGCTTCCAAAAAGATGGTGTATTGGCTTTCACGGCCGGTGAATTAAAACTCAGAAATTCTTCTAGGTTTGTGCCGTGTCTTGTGTGGGGTTTCGCCTAGGACACCAAGCTAGGCTCATCGGCGGGCTCTTGGTGTCCCTGCCCGGACCCCTACAGGAGTATCGAACTGCGCGATACCTCTGGGTAGATTATAGGTTAGGGAATAACCCACCCACCAAGGGAAGATGATGAAAAGAAGGAAGTAGATTTTGGAATTGGAAAAGAAGGATAGAAGAATAGGAGGAGAGTCCCACAAAAGTAATAAATTTAGTGTAAAACACACTTAAAGGTAGTTGCCAATGGAAATTAACTCTAGGATACCTAAAGTAGGTACGAGCTTGGTCGAGGCTAACGGGAACCGCAGCTAAGACTTGGGCGGTTTGCAAGAGAGAGGCCTTAGTACATTTCCTCCCAAGCATGTATAAAAGTACTATGGGGAAGGGTGATGGTCTGGCAAGACTTAGAGGAACAAATTTACTGTATGTTTTCTCAAGGAGATTAGGTTTTACAAAGTAATTCGAAGAATGCCGATGATTTAACTCAAGCTTGGTATTTTCAATTTCCAAAATTATGGAGTTCCTGTAAGGGCGACCAAGTGTCTCTAAGAAGGAATATGATAAAAGATTATGCCTTATTGGGTAATCTTGGTAAATGAACCAATGGTTGCATTGGGCAATGGCTAAGCTTTTACTCAGCGAGGAGCCGGCTAAAAGTTTAGACAAAAAGAAACACTTATTTTTTAGAAAACTGACCATAAGTTTTCGGAGAGGGTCTCCCCAAGCAGGTAGTTGGCTTAGCGAACTTTACTTGCCTTACTGGCCAATTAGAATTAGCTATTATCGCTAAGAAGAACTTTAGTAAGGTGAAAATTAAGAGTTCTTGCTCAAAGGCAACAAATGGTGAAAGCCCTATTAAAGATTTTAATATCATTGAGTGAGGAGAGTCAAGGAAGACAGGATTTTGCCTAAACTTTATATTCGCAAATGAAAAAGAGAAGGGAAAAGATTTGTTTATTTTACAATTAGAAAAAATTTGATGAAATTAACAATTATGCAATATAAATTTAATGAACATGGTTCATTTGAACCTTTTAACAAATAGGGTCGCAGACCTCTTAACATCAAACAGTTGCTCCAGGCAATTGACAATTTTTAAGGTTTTTTAAACCGTGTATTAAAATCTTGGTAAGATTTCATAAATAGGCAAAATGGAATAATTAAAGTTTTAACATTTACAGGAGTACAAGCAGTGTACTATATGCAACCTCTGAAAGAACATTCTAACGAGAATAACAACTTCGAAGATAACAAAATGGAAAACATAAAGAATAAAAAGGAAGTTCCTACAACTTCTTATATTTAAACAGAATTACTATGTGAGATTTATACAAAGAGAGCAGGTCACTTACTGTGAACCTGAAAAGTTAATCAGAAGGAAGGTTCTAGACCTTTTATACTTTGAATAAGACTCGCCAGTCAAATGAGGCAGTTTTCATTTAGCGAGACCAAAAAAATAACTCACTCAGGAGTTGAGAGAATTGTTTTCCCTGCTTTTGAAGGGAGGAACAATGTAAATTTAAAACTTGTATCACACAAGAAATTATGCAGAATTTAATTAATGTTAAACTAGCAAAGTTGGAAGGGCACTTCGTAAGTAACACCTTATAGAAAGTTACATTTTTATAAATAATGGTTGTTAGTAGAAGGTTAAGGAAAGATCATTGGGATATAGGAACAATGTTCATGGCCGTATTTAATATAACCGGACGATCGCGACGCGGTAGAAAAGTGGAGCAAGCACTGATTAACACTATAGTCTGTAAAGATGAATGCAAAGTTCACTAGAGAAACACTGAAGTTTATGAGAAAAAAAGTTATTGCAATTATGGAGATAACTGATTGCACTATGTAGGTGAAAGTCTATTTCTTGAAAAAGTTGTAATTTACAATTAAATGCGCCATAGAATTTTCCAGAGGTTCCAGCGGAGGACGAAAATTCACTATTGTAGTAATTTAGTTTTAAACAGAATTCTCCCAAGTACGTGAGAAATACATGATGGCAGGACTCGCAGATAGAGAACAAGTTCTAGAAGGTTCCAGAACGACCCTAGCAGAAAATGGGGTTTGAGAAAATCCAACGGAGGAAATAGTTTCAAAATTATAGGCAGCGGGTATTAGATAATATCCCACGTAGCGAGAGGATTTCTCGTTTGAATCGCTTAAGAAAAGCTCTTTTATAGTAAGGTTGGCTTATACAAGTAAAAGATCAACATGGCAAAACCCACGAAGAATGATTATTGCCCCAAGTAAATAATTTCACACTGCCTATAATTAAAAGCACTTGAAAGTTAAAACCATGAAGATGAGGTTAAAACTTTTTAAAAATGGTATTTATCTCGATTTCATGTTGAAGTCGGAGTTCCTTATGAAGACTATCTAGCCAACATGGCGTAGAAGAGGGTGTGCCTCTTGGTTTGAGGAGGCTAAGCTCGAGCGGAGCTTTGACTGAACGAGTCAACTGCAGACGTAGAAGTGAGTGAGGCTCAGCGGAGCACGGAGGGTCCAAGAAAAAGGGGAAAGAGAGGGGGTAGGAGACAAAAGGAGAACATATAAACATAGCCAACATTACAACAAAAAATTGATCTTCTCTTGCTGAGCTGGTCTTCAAGGAGTTGATAGATGATACTAGCGCAGCATGGTGAGTAAAGAAGTAGACGTAGTCCTCTTGCTCAAGGAGAAAATAGCTGACGATGGTAACGAGATCTGGTAGCCAAATGGATAAGTAAGTCCTCTTGCACGATGAGGAATTGAGTAGCTTCAGAGGTTCGCTACTAGATGGCGCTAGGTGGATCACAGAAGTTATATATCTGAAACATACTTATGAAGACATAAGAGACATGCCCAACAGGGAGAAAACAGATGATCACTGTTAGTGTTTGGCAAGGAGGAAGGAAAAAATGAACATGCAAAGAGCAATAGACATTATATCTCTCGTACCGTGTATTCAAAGAATACACCATACTGGGGGGACAAACACCAACAGAGAGCAAATAAGCAGTTACACATTTATTGGAAGCGGAGCGATCAAAGACAGTGGTCTTGTGATCGGTCCATTTGTAGTCAAGATTCTGGCCACCCTGACTCTCCCATCTCTTCCAGGGTAGCAATCGGTCACCCTACCAGAAATCCATACTAGGGGGGGGGGTGAAATATCCCTAACCAAGACCAAGTCCCCTACTTTAATGTCGGGACTGGAAAGAAACCACTTCTGCCTCCGTTGCAAGGAAGTTAAATATTCCAAGTTCCACCTTTTCCAAAAAGAATTACGGAGGGCTTCAAGTTTCCGCCAAGCGATAGGTAGATTAGAATCCCTGTAAGAATTAGGAAGAGGAGGAGGGGCAGAAAGAGAAGTGCCGATAAGGAAGTGACCAGGGGTGAGTGGAAGTAGGTCATCAGGGTCATTGGAAAGTGGAGTTAAAGGGCGAGAGTTAACAACACCTTCAATCAGAACAGACAGAGAATTGAATTCTTCGTAAGTCAGAATTCGATTACCTAAGACTTTTCTTAAATGACGCTTAGTGAGCTTTACGCAAGATTCCCACCTACCACCATGATGCGGAGCGTAAGGAGGTATGAAGCGCCATTTGAAACCTTTTGAATAAGAAAAATTAGAGATTTGTTCCATGGCAGGAGAGGACGTGAGAGCTTTCTTCCACAGGGAGGCTGCGCCCTGAAAGGTGGAAGCGTTATCAGAGAACATCTCAGAAGGAACACCACGCCTAGCGGTGAAACGAGAGACAGCTGATAAAAAATAAGAAGTAGAAGCATTCGTTACTAGTTCCAAGTGGATTGCGCCTGTAACCATACAAACAAAGAGAGAAACATAAAGCTTACCAAACAATTTGCGTTTAGCTTCAGGAGAGTTTTGTTGATATTGGAACGGACCCATATAGTCCACTCCAGTTAAAGCAAATGGGCGTATAGGAGAAGAACGAAAAGAGGGCAGATCGCTCATTAATTGAGTGTTGATTTTAGGTTTCGCTTTGAAACAAGGAATGCACTTATGAATTACAGAAGAAACTTCATGAATTCCATTTATAGTCCAGTACTTTTCTCTTAAGAGACAGAGCAGAGTACGTGTACCAACATGAAGATTACGATAATGAAAGTCACGTATAATTAAAGAAGTAACGTGATGTTTGGAAGGCAAAATAACGGGATGCTTTTTGTCCTCAGAGAGTAAAGATTGCGAGAGCCTTCCACCTACCCTAAGTAATCCATGGTCATCAAGGAACGGGGCTAAAGCACGAAGACGGCTGTATTTGGGAAGATCTCTTTTAGAAGAAAGCAAAGACAACTCAGAAGAAAAGGCTTCTTGCTGTGTCAGTTGTAAAATCTTAATGGTAGCAAGATTCAATTCATGATTGGTAAGGTGTAGTTTAGGGAGAAGAGGCTGGTCAACCACAAGATATTTCCATCTAAGAAGATAGGCGATAATTCGTAGTAATTTATGAAAGGAAGAATAGCGTGACAACAAAGGATGAGATGCGTTGGAAACAAGACACGAAGCAGTGGGTAGAGATACTTTAGCGTCAGGCAAATTGGAGTTTGTAGCTGGGGGTTTAGAAGGCCATGAGGAAGATTCGTCGATTAGCCACGAGGGCCCATGCCAGTACAATTGGGAAGCTGCCAATTGAGAGGGTAAACAACCACGAGAGATGATATCAGCTGGATTATCCGCACTGGGAACATGCCTCCATTGACATCCAGAAGAAAGAGTTTGAATTTTGGAAACCCTATTTGCGACAAAAGTTTGCCAGTGAGAGGGGTTTTTGGCAATCCAAGAAAGGGCGATCATAGAATCGCTCCAGAGATAGATTTGCGAGAATTCGACCTTTAATACTTCCCGTAATTTCTTGACAAGTTCTGCAGCCATTAATGCAGCGCACAGTTCGAGCCTAGGTAAAGTGATAGTTTTAAGAGGAGCGACCTTCGATTTGGCACAAACAAGGTTAGAAACTGGAGATCCATAGAATGAATCGTGATAAACTAAATATGCACAGCAACCATAAGCTTTTTCGGAACTGTCCGCGAACACGTGAAGGAAAAAAGATGCATTAGAATGAGAGCTGATTAAATTCCTGGGAATTTCAATGAGGGAAAGATCCAGCAAATTGCTGCGAAACGAGAGCCAACGATTAAGAAAAGAAAGAGGGACAGCGTCATCCCATTCACATTTAAGTGACCACAGCTCTTGCATGAAGAGTTTGGCTATAACAATAACTGGGGCAAGAAATTGAAGCGGATCAAAATTTTTTGCAATTTCAGAGAGGATTTGTCTTTTTGTATTAGGAAGCTCTTCTGCGAGCGTAACTTTATAGATAAGAGTGTCAGTGCTAGTGCACCAGTGAACTCCTAGAGTTTTTACAGATTCAGAGTTTCCACAAATTTCGACAGAAGAGGGATCTACGTCTTCGATGGGAAATTGGGCGAGAAACTCAGGTGAGTTGGAGTTCCACTTATGAAGTGGGAAACCTCCATTCCTTAGTAATGCTTGAAGTTCTAAAGATACAAAAGAAGCTTCCTCCAAAGAGGGGAAGGATTGCAAATAATCGTCAACATAGAAGGACGTAGTTAGTGCTTCAGAGGCTTTGGGGTTAAATAAATGACCATCTTGTGAGGCAAGCAAGTGTAGGGATCGGATAGCAAGGAAAGCAGAGGGTTTTAAGCCATAGGTAACCGTTTTCAAGCGAAACACCTTAATGGGCTTATTGATTTCATCACGCCACAAGATTCTTTGAAGATCTCGTTGTTCTGGTTGAATTAACACTTGACGGTACATCTGTTTTATGTCGGCTATGACAGCTATGGGAAATAATCGAAAGTTTAAAAGTATAGCAGATAAATCTGATTGAATAGCAGGACCAGAATAAAAAGTGTCGTTAAGGCTGTTGCCATTAACGTCGGGTGATGAACCATTGAAAACAACTCGGATTTTATCTTTTACAAAAGGGTTTTTCCACACAGGATGATGATTTAAATAAACCGTTTCGATTGGGGGGTGCAATTCATCATCAGATTTGTTAACAACCTCCATATGATCTAAGCTTTCATACTCATCCATGAACTCAGTGTACTGCTTTTTGACGAGGGGTTCCTTTTTAAATTTGCTCTCGATAGCAAAGAGAGCTTTTCGAGCTTTAGGCTGAGAGTTAATAAGTTTGGGGGGATTGTGTAGTCTTGGCATTTGAACAACGAACCGGCCATCAGAAGAACGAGTGGTCGTGTTCAAAAAAAGTTGCTCACAGAATTCATTTTCTGAAGAAGTTACATTAGGAGAATCAACATTTTCAAGCCTCCAAAACTGTTCCAGGTCAGTATTGGAGAAGTAACATTGCGATGCAGGTTGGGGTGAATAATGGGGAAGTTGCCCTGTGACAATCCATCCAAAATTGGTGTCTCTAGCGACCACGTTTGAGGATAGCTTGCGAACCTGTTTCCGAAGGCAGTTCCAAAAGACATTGGCACTAAAAAGTATGTCAATGGGATTTTGTATGTTAAACGAAGGATCGGCTAACCTTAAATGCGAGGGAATGTTTAACCCCGAAATATCAACCGAATGACTAGGAGTGTCTTCTCCAATGCTATTGAGAATTAGACAATTAAGTTTAAAAAAGTTGTTTCTATGACAAGTATCTCTTATGGTTAGTTTTGAAAATTGTAAAGCTTGCGATTTTGAGCTGTTGATGCCTGACACATTGATAGAAGTGGGGTTTACGGGTAGGCCTAGTTTTCTAATCAGGGAATTAGATACAAAATCATGAGTTGCCGCTGAGTCTAGAAGACCGCGTGCACGGACCCAGTTGCCAAAGTTATCCTGAACGTCAATTTGAACAGTAGATAACAATACTTGAGCACTGCGAATTGACTTAGCATTTTGAATGTATGATGAAGCATTAGAACTGTTAACACTATCATTTTTCGGCGAAGTAGATGCTGTCGATGACCTTGCCTGATCATGACGATGTAGCAGAGTATGATGAGCCTTTTCACAATGGTAGCAAAGTCTTGTGGACTTACAGTTAGAAGCAGAATGCGTAGGCGCTAGGCAGTTGAAACAATGTTTGTTTTGAGCGACTAATTTTCGTCTGTCATCTACGGACATTTCTTTAAAGGATTTGAAGAGGTATAGGGCATGGGGATCTTTACAAAGTATGCACTTTACAGGTTCGTTTAAACTTTTGCGAGGTTCACCTTGCGTGTTTAAAACAATAGAGCTAGCAACACGACGTTCACTAGACCTAGTTGGGTAACCAGTAATGTTTGGTTTGAATTTGGATGAGCTGGACCCTGGTTTTTGGGTATTAGACGCTGAGCGTTCGCTTTTGGGTTTGATGGACATTAATTCGAATTTGGAACTGGGAGATGAAGGTTCGCTCTGATTAGCTAGCGCGGTTAAAAGTTGGCATCTAGCGTTTATGAAAGTGACTAAATGCTCGTAAGAGTAGTCGTCTTCCTTAGAAAGTTCAATTTCCCAAGCTTTGAGGGTAGCAGCATCAACTTTAGAAACTACTAAATGTATTAGGAAAGTGTCCCAATGTTCAGTAGGCTGCTCTAATTGGGACAAAGCTTTGACGTGGAGTTGGGTAGTGTCAATTAAAGTACGCAAACTAGTGACGTCATTGTGCTGTGACGCAGGTAGGTTAAATAGAGCCTTAATATGGCGTTGAATACGTAAACGTGAATTTCCATATCTTTCTTTTAATAAGTTAAAGGCAATGGGGTAATTTTCGGCACGCAGAGGAAGTGCTTCAACTAACTGCAAAGCTTGACCTCGAAGGATAGATCTCAAGTAATGGAACTTGTAAATGACTTGAATGTCTTCATTGTCATGAACAAGGGAGCAAAATAATTCATAGAAAGAATCCCAAGTGGATTCATCTCCAGAAAAATGGGGTAAATGAATTTTCGGTAAAGTAGGTTTGGGCTTGTGAGTGCCTTCACGGAAAGAAGTTTGGGGTTCATGAAGGGAACCAAGAACAGAAGCGTCCTTTTTCTGCTCCTCTTCGAGTTGGCGTATTATTCTGAAAGCAGAACCTATGCCTTCGTAATATAAGTTCTCTACTTCGACACGATCTTCTGTTTGATTGAGCATACAAGTTTCAATTTCAGTTTGAATGTTACAGTAGTTTTCATAAGAACGTTCAAAATCCTTTACACGATGTTTCAACAAATCTAATTGCGCATCTGAGGGATCCAATTCTTTTATGTACCTTCTGAATCGGGTAATTTGCCCTTTATAGGATGCTCGTTTAGAAGTAAGTTTTTCATCCTTATCCTTATCAGTGGGAGCCATATTAAGGAAGATAAATGAAAATGTAACTCACGAAACTGTGGAACCTTGGAAATGCTGTCAAGCTGGCAGCAGCGAATGAGTAGAAAGAATGGGACACACCATAGGAGACAGGAGCGGCCTCTTTCCCGTTCACAGGCTTTGCACGATGTGGTTATAGCTGAAATATTCAACACAGATATTAGAAATGTGCAAAGTATTGTCAAATGACACTATTTTAAAAAGAGAAAAGAAAAAATGGGCTCTCCCGGGTTTCTGGGACCAAATTTTGGGTAGATTATAGGTTAGGGAATAACCCACCCACCAAGGGAAGATGATGAAAAGAAGGAAGTAGATTTTGGAATTGGAAAAGAAGGATAGAAGAATAGGAGGAGAGTCCCACAAAAGTAATAAATTTAGTGTAAAACACACTTAAAGGTAGTTGCCAATGGAAATTAACTCTAGGATACCTAAAGTAGGTACGAGCTTGGTCGAGGCTAACGGGAACCGCAGCTAAGACTTGGGCGGTTTGCAAGAGAGAGGCCTTAGTACATTTCCTCCCAAGCATGTATAAAAGTACTATGGGGAAGGGTGATGGTCTGGCAAGACTTAGAGGAACAAATTTACTGTATGTTTTCTCAAGGAGATTAGGTTTTACAAAGTAATTCGAAGAATGCCGATGATTTAACTCAAGCTTGGTATTTTCAATTTCCAAAATTATGGAGTTCCTGTAAGGGCGACCAAGTGTCTCTAAGAAGGAATATGATAAAAGATTATGCCTTATTGGGTAATCTTGGTAAATGAACCAATGGTTGCATTGGGCAATGGCTAAGCTTTTACTCAGCGAGGAGCCGGCTAAAAGTTTAGACAAAAAGAAACACTTATTTTTTAGAAAACTGACCATAAGTTTTCGGAGAGGGTCTCCACAAGCAGGTAGTTGGCTTAGCGAACTTTACTTGCCTTACTGGCCAATTAGAATTAGCTATTATCGCTAAGAAGAACTTTAGTAAGGTGAAAATTAAGAGTTCTTGCTCAAAGGCAACAAATGGTGAAAGCCCTATTAAAGATTTTAATATCATTGAGTGAGGAGAGTCAAGGAAGACAGGATTTTGCCTAAACTTTATATTCGCAAATGAAAAAGAGAAGGGAAAAGATTTGTTTATTTTACAATTAGAAAAAATTTGATGAAATTAACAATTATGCAATATAAATTTAATGAACATGGTTCATTTGAACCTTTTAACAAATAGGGTCGCAGACCTCTTAACATCAAACAGTTGCTCCAGGCAATTGACAATTTTTAAGGTTTTTTAAACCGTGTATTAAAATCTTGGTAAGATTTCATAAATAGGCAAAATGGAATAATTAAAGTTTTAACATTTACAGGAGTACAAGCAGTGTACTATATGCAACCTCTGAAAGAACATTCTAACGAGAATAACAACTTCGAAGATAACAAAATGGAAAACATAAAGAATAAAAAGGAAGTTCCTACAACTTCTTATATTTAAACAGAATTACTATGTGAGATTTATACAAAGAGAGCAGGTCACTTACTGTGAACCTGAAAAGTTAATCAGAAGGAAGGTTCTAGACCTTTTATACTTTGAATAAGACTCGCCAGTCAAATGAGGCAGTTTTCATTTAGCGAGACCAAAAAAATAACTCACTCAGGAGTTGAGAGAATTGTTTTCCCTGCTTTTGAAGGGAGGAACAATGTAAATTTAAAACTTGTATCACACAAGAAATTATGCAGAATTTAATTAATGTTAAACTAGCAAAGTTGGAAGGGCACTTCGTAAGTAACACCTTATAGAAAGTTACATTTTTATAAATAATGGTTGTTAGTAGAAGGTTAAGGAAAGATCATTGGGATATAGGAACAATGTTCATGGCCGTATTTAATATAACCGGACGATCGCGACGCGGTAGAAAAGTGGAGCAAGCACTGATTAACACTATAGTCTGTAAAGATGAATGCAAAGTTCACTAGAGAAACACTGAAGTTTATGAGAAAAAAAGTTATTGCAATTATGGAGATAACTGATTGCACTATGTAGGTGAAAGTCTATTTCTTGAAAAAGTTGTAATTTACAATTAAATGCGCCATAGAATTTTCCAGAGGTTCCAGCGGAGGACGAAAATTCACTATTGTAGTAATTTAGTTTTAAACAGAATTCTCCCAAGTACGTGAGAAATACATGATGGCAGGACTCGCAGATATAGAACAAGTTCTAGAAGGTTCCAGAACGACCCTAGCAGAAAATGGGGTTTGAGAAAATCCAACGGAGGAAATAGTTTCAAAATTATAGGCAGCGGGTATTAGATAATATCCCACGTAGCGAGAGGATTTCTCGTTTGAATCGCTTAAGAAAAGCTCTTTTATAGTAAGGTTGGCTTATACAAGTAAAAGCTCAACATGGCAAAACCCACGAAGAATGATTATTGCCCCAAGTAAATAATTTCACACTGCCTATAATTAAAAGCACTTGAAAGTTAAAACCATGAAGATGAGGTTAAAACTTTTTAAAAATGGTACTTATCTCGATTTCATGTTGAAGTCGGAGTTCCTTATGAAGACTATCTAGCCAACATGGCGTAGAAGAGGGTGTGCCTCTTGGTTTGAGGAGGCTAAGCTCGAGCGGAGCTTTGACTGAACGAGTCAACTGCAGACGTAGAAGTGAGTGAGGCTCAGCGGAGCACGGAGGGTCCAAGAAAAAGGGGAAAGAGAGGGGGTAGGAGACAAAAGGAGAACATATAAACATAGCCAACATTACAACAAAAAATTGATCTTCTCTTGCTGAGCTGGTCTTCAAGGAGTTGATAGATGATACTAGCGCAGCATGGTGAGTAAAGAAGTAGACGTAGTCCTCTTGCTCAAGGAGAAAATAGCTGACGATGGTAACGAGATCTGGTAGCCAAATGGATAAGTAAGTCCTCTTGCACGATGAGGAATTGAGTAGCTTCAGAGGTTCGCTACTAGATGGCGCTAGGTGGATCACAGAAGTTATATATCTGAAACAAACTTATGAAGACATAAGAGACATGCCCAACAGGGAGAAAACAGATGATCACTGTTAGTGTTTGGCAAGGAGGAAGGAAAAAATGAACATGCAAAGAGCAATAGACATTATATCTCTCGTACCGTGTATTCAAAGAATACACCAACCTCCCTTTATATAGAGTGCAACTGCACTCCTTGACTGCGAGAACCAAAAGCTCAAGCAGCCATAACCTCCCTATGAAGGCTTCCAAAAAGATGGTCTATTGGCTTTCACGGCCGGTGAATTAAAACTCAGCAATTCTTCTAGGTTTGTGCCGTGTCTTGTGTGGGGTTTCGCCTAGGACACCAAGCTAGGCTCATCGGCGGGCTCTTGGTGTCCCTGCCCGGACCCCTACAGGAGTATCGAACTGCGCGATACCTCTGGGTAGATTATAGGTTAGGGAATAACCCACCCACCAAGGGAAGATGATGAAAAGAAGGAAGTAGATTTTGGAATTGGAAAAGAAGGATAGAAGAATAGGAGGAGAGTCCCACAAAAGTAATAAATTTAGTGTAAAACACACTTAAAGGTAGTTGCCAATGGAAATTAACTCTAGGATACCTAAAGTAGGTACGAGCTTGGTCGAGGCTAACGGGAACCGCAGCTAAGACTTGGGCGGTTTGCAAGAGAGAGGCCTTAGTACATTTCCTCCCAAGCATGTATAAAAGTACTATGGGGAAGGGTGATGGTCTGGCAAGACTTAGAGGAACAAATTTACTGTATGTTTTCTCAAGGAGATTAGGTTTTACAAAGTAATTCGAAGAATGCCGATGATTTAACTCAAGCTTGGTATTTTCAATTTCCAAAATTATGGAGTTCCTGTAAGGGCGACCAAGTGTCTCTAAGAAGGAATATGATAAAAGATTATGCCTTATTGGGTAATCTTGGTAAATGAACCAATGGTTGCATTGGGCAATGGCTAAGCTTTTACTCAGCGAGGAGCCGGCTAAAAGTTTAGACAAAAAGAAACACTTATTTTTTAGAAAACTGACCATAAGTTTTCGGAGAGGGTCTCCCCAAGCAGGTAGTTGGCTTAGCGAACTTTACTTGCCTTACTGGCCAATTAGAATTAGCTATTATCGCTAAGAAGAACTTTAGTAAGGTGAAAATTAAGAGTTCTTGCTCAAAGGCAACAAATGGTGAAAGCCCTATTAAAGATTTTAATATCATTGAGTGAGGAGAGTCAAGGAAGACAGGATTTTGCCTAAACTTTATATTCGCAAATGAAAAAGAGAAGGGAAAAGATTTGTTTATTTTACAATTAGAAAAAATTTGATGAAATTAACAATTATGCAATATAAATTTAATGAACATGGTTCATTTGAACCTTTTAACAAATAGGGTCGCAGACCTCTTAACATCAAACAGTTGCTCCAGGCAATTGACAATTTTTAAGGTTTTTTAAACCGTGTATTAAAATCTTGGTAAGATTTCATAAATAGGCAAAATGGAATAATTAAAGTTTTAACATTTACAGGAGTACAAGCAGTGTACTATATGCAACCTCTGAAAGAACATTCTAACGAGAATAACAACTTCGAAGATAACAAAATGGAAAACATAAAGAATAAAAAGGAAGTTCCTACAACTTCTTATATTTAAACAGAATTACTATGTGAGATTTATACAAAGAGAGCAGGTCACTTACTGTGAACCTGAAAAGTTAATCAGAAGGAAGGTTCTAGACCTTTTATACTTTGAATAAGACTCGCCAGTCAAATGAGGCAGTTTTCATTTAGCGAGACCAAAAAAATAACTCACTCAGGAGTTGAGAGAATTGTTTTCCCTGCTTTTGAAGGGAGGAACAATGTAAATTTAAAACTTGTATCACACAAGAAATTATGCAGAATTTAATTAATGTTAAACTAGCAAAGTTGGAAGGGCACTTCGTAAGTAACACCTTATAGAAAGTTACATTTTTATAAATAATGGTTGTTAGTAGAAGGTTAAGGAAAGATCATTGGGATATAGGAACAATGTTCATGGCCGTATTTAATATAACCGGACGATCGCGACGCGGTAGAAAAGTGGAGCAAGCACTGATTAACACTATAGTCTGTAAAGATGAATGCAAAGTTCACTAGAGAAACACTGAAGTTTATGAGAAAAAAAGTTATTGCAATTATGGAGATAACTGATTGCACTATGTAGGTGAAAGTCTATTTCTTGAAAAAGTTGTAATTTACAATTAAATGCGCCATAGAATTTTCCAGAGGTTCCAGCGGAGGACGAAAATTCACTATTGTAGTAATTTAGTTTTAAACAGAATTCTCCCAAGTACGTGAGAAATACATGATGGCAGGACTCGCAGATATAGAACAAGTTCTAGAAGGTTCCAGAACGACCCTAGCAGAAAATGGGGTTTGAGAAAATCCAACGGAGGAAATAGTTTCAAAATTATAGGCAGCGGGTATTAGATAATATCCCACGTAGCGAGAGGATTTCTCGTTTGAATCGCTTAAGAAAAGCTCTTTTATAGTAAGGTTGGCTTATACAAGTAAAAGCTCAACATGGCAAAACCCACGAAGAATGATTATTGCCCCAAGTAAATAATTTCACACTGCCTATAATTAAAAGCACTTGAAAGTTAAAACCATGAAGATGAGGTTAAAACTTTTTAAAAATGGTACTTATCTCGATTTCATGTTGAAGTCGGAGTTCCTTATGAAGACTATCTAGCCAACATGGCGTAGAAGAGGGTGTGCCTCTTGGTTTGAGGAGGCTAAGCTCGAGCGGAGCTTTGACTGAACGAGTCAACTGCAGACGTAGAAGTGAGTGAGGCTCAGCGGAGCACGGAGGGTCCAAGAAAAAGGGGAAAGAGAGGGGGTAGGAGACAAAAGGAGAACATATAAACATAGCCAACATTACAACAAAAAATTGATCTTCTCTTGCTGAGCTGGTCTTCAAGGAGTTGATAGATGATACTAGCGCAGCATGGTGAGTAAAGAAGTAGACGTAGTCCTCTTGCTCAAGGAGAAAATAGCTGACGATGGTAACGAGATCTGGTAGCCAAATGGATAAGTAAGTCCTCTTGCACGATGAGGAATTGAGTAGCTTCAGAGGTTCGCTACTAGATGGCGCTAGGTGGATCACAGAAGTTATATATCTGAAACAAACTTATGAAGACATAAGAGACATGCCCAACAGGGAGAAAACAGATGATCACTGTTAGTGTTTGGCAAGGAGGAAGGAAAAAATGAACATGCAAAGAGCAATAGACATTATATCTCTCGTACCGTGTATTCAAAGAATACACCAACCTCCCTTTATATAGAGTGCAACTGCACTCCTTGACTGCGAGAACCAAAAGCTCAAGCAGCCATAACCTCCCTATGAAGGCTTCCAAAAAGATGGTCTATTGGCTTTCACGGCCGGTGAATTAAAACTCAGCAATTCTTCTAGGTTTGTGCCGTGTCTTGTGTGGGGTTTCGCCTAGGACACCAAGCTAGGCTCATCGGCGGGCTCTTGGTGTCCCTGCCCGGACCCCCACAGGAGTATCGAACTGCGCGATACCTCCCTTTATATAGAGTGCAACTGCACTCCTTGACTGCGAGAACCAAAAGCTCAAGCAGCCATAACCTCCCTATGAAGGCTTCCAAAAAGATGGTGTATTGGCTTTCACGGCCGGTGAATTAAAACTCAGCAATTCTTCTAGGTTTGTGCCGTGTGTTGTGTGGGGTTTCGCCTAGGACACCAAGCTAGGCTCATCGGCGGGCTCTTGGTGTCCCTGCCCGGACCCCCACAGGAGTATCGAACTGCGCGATACCTCCCTTTATATAGAGTGCAACTGCACTCCTTGACTGCGAGAACCAAAAGCTCAAGCAGCCATAACCTCCCTATGAAGGCTTCCAAAAAGATGGTGTATTGGCTTTCACGGCCGGAGAATTAAAACTCAGCAATTCTTCTAGGTTTGTGCCGTGTCTTGTGTGGGGTTTCGCCTAGGACACCAAGCTAGGCTCATCGGCGGGCTCTTGGTGTCCCTGCCCGGACCCCCACAGGAGTATCGAACTGCGCGATACCTCCCTTTATATAGAGTGCAACTGCACTCCTTGACTGCGAGAACCAAAAGCTCAAGCAGCCATAACCTCCCTATGAAGGCTTCCAAAAAGATGGTGTATTGGCTTTCACGGCCGGTGAATTAAAACTCAGCAATTCTTCTAGGTTTGTGCCGTGTCTTGTGTGGGGTTTCGCCTAGGACACCAAGCTAGGCTCATCGGCGGGATCTTGGTGTCCCTGCCCGGACCCCCACAGGAGTATCGAACTGCGCGATACCTCCCTTTATATAGAGTGCAACTGCACTCCTTGACTGCGAGAACCAAAAGCTCAAGCAGCCATAACCTCCCTATGAAGGCTTCCAAAAAGATGGTGTATTGGCTTTCACGGCCGGTGAATTAAAACTCAGCAATTCTTCTAGGTTTGTGCCGTGTCTTGTGTGGGGATTCGCCTAGGACACCAAGCTAGGCTCATCGGCGGGCTCTTGGTGTCCCTGCCCGGACCCCCACAGGAGTATCGAACTGCGCGATACCTCCCTTTATATGGAGTGCAACTGCACTCCTTGACTGCGAGAACCAAAAGCTCAAGCAGCCATAACCTCCCTATGAAGGCTTCCAAAAAGATGGTGTATTGGCTTTCACGGCCGGTGAATTAAAACTCAGCAATTCTTCTAGGTTTGTGCCGTGTCTTGTGTGGGGTTTCGCCTAGGACACCAAGCTAGGCTCATCGGCGGGCTCTTGGTGTCCCTGCCCGGACCCCCACAGGAGTATCGAACTGCGCGATACCACCCTTATATAGAGTGCAACTGCACTCCTTGACTGAGAGAACCAAAAGCTCAAGCAGCCATAACCTCCCTATGAAGGCTTCCAAAAAGATGGTGTATTGGCTTTCACGGCCGGTGAATTAAAACTCAGCAATTCTTCTAGGTTTGTGCCGTGTCTTGTGTGGGGTTTCGCCTAGGACACCAAGCTAGGCTCATCGGCGGGCTCTTGGTGTCCCTGCCCGGACCCCCACAGGAGTATCGAACTGCGCGATACCTCTCTTTATATAGAGTGCAACTGCACTCCTTGACTGCGAGAACCAAAAGCTCAAGCAGCCATAACCTCCCTATGAAGGCTTCCAAAAAGATGGTGTATTGGCTTTCACGGCCGGTGAATTAAAACTCAGCAATTCTTCTAGGTTTGTGCCGTGTCTTGTGTGGGGTTTCGCCTAGGACACTAAGCTAGGCTCATCGGCGGGCTCTTGGTGTCCCTGCCCGGACCCCCACAGGAGTATCGAACTGCGCGATACCTCCCTTTATATAGAGTGCAACTGCACTCCTTGACTGCGAGAACCAAAAGCTCAAGCAGCCATAACCTCCCTATGAAGGCTTCCAAAAAGATGCTGTATTGGCTTTCACGGCCGGTGAATTAAAACTCAGCAATTCTTCTAGGTTTGTGCCGTGTCTTGTGTGGGGTTTCGCCTAGGACACCAAGCTAGGCTCATCGGCGGGCTCTTGGTGTCCCTGCCCGGACCCCCACAGGAGTATCGAACTGCGCGATACCTCCCTTTATATAGAGTGCAACTGCACTCCTTGACTGCGAGAACCAAAAGGGAGGTATCGCGCAGTTCGATACTCCTGTGGGGGTCCGGGCAGGGACACCAAGATCCCGCCGATGAGCCTAGCTTGGTGTCCTAGGCGAAACCCCACACAAGACACGGCACAAACCTAGAAGAATTGCTGAGTTTTATTTCACCGGCCGTGAAAGCAAATACACCATCTTTTTGGAAGCCTTCATAGGGAGGTTATGGCTGCTTAAGCTTTTGGTTCTCGCAGTCAAGGAGTGCAGTTGCACTCTATATAAAGGGAGGTATCGCGCAGTTCGATACTCCTGTGGGGGTCCGGGCAGGGACACCAAGAGCCCGCCGATGAGCCTAGCTTGGTGTCCTAGGCGAAACCCCACACAAGACACGGCACAAACCTGGAAGAATTGCAGAGTTTTAATTCACCGGCCGTGAAAGCCAATACACCATCTTTTTGGAAGCCTTCATAGGGAGGTTATGGCTGCTTGAGCTTTTGGTTCTCGCAGTCAAGGAGTGCAGTTGCACTCTATATAAAGGGAGGTATCGCGCAGTTCGATACTCCTGTGGGGGTCCGGGCAGGGACACCAAGAGCCCGCCGATGAGCCTAGCTTGGTGTCCTAGGCGAAACCCCACACAAGACACGGCACAAACCTAGAAGAATTGCTGAGTTTTAATTCACCGGCCGTGAAAGCCAATACACCATCTTTTTGGAAGCCTTCATAGGGAGGTTATGGCTGCTTGAGCTTTTGGTTCTCGCAGTCAAGGAGTGCAGTTGCACTCTATATAAAGGGAGGTATCGCGCAGTTCGATACTCCTGTGGGGGTCCGGGCAGGGACACCAAGAGCCCGCCGATGAGCCTAGCTTGGTGTCCTAGGCGAAACCCCACACAAGACACGGCACAAACCTAGAAGAATTGCTGAGTTTTAATTCACCGGCCGTGAAAGCCAATACACCATCTTTTTGGAAGCCTTCATAGGGAGGTTATGGCTGCTTGAGCTTTTGGTTCTCGCAGTCAAGGAGTGCAGTTGCACTCTATATAAAGAGAGGTATCGCGCAGTTCGATACTCCTGTGGGGGTCCGGGCAGGGACACCAAGAGCCCGCCGATGAGCCTAGCTTGGTGTCCTAGGCGAAACCCCACACAAGACACGGCACAAACCTAGAAGAATTGCTGAGTTTTAATTCACCGGCCGTGAAAGCCAATACACCATCTTTTTGGAAGCCTTCATAGGGCGGTTATGGCTGCTTGAGCTTTTGGTTCTCTCAGTCAAGGAGTGCAGTTGCACTCTATATAAGGGTGGTATCGCGCAGTTCGATACTCCTGTGGGGGTCCGGGCAGGGACACCAAGAGCCCGCCGATGAGCCTAGCTTGGTGTCCTAGGCGAAACCCCACTCAAGACACGGCACAAACCTAGAAGAATTGCTGAGTTTTAATTCACCGGCCGTGAAAGCCAATACACCATCTTTTTGGAAGCCTTCATAGGGCGGTTATGGCTGCTTGAGCTTTTGGTTCTCGCAGTCAAGGAGTGCAGTTGCACTCTATATAAAGGGAGGTATCGCGCAGTTCGATACTCCTGTGGGGGTCCGGGCAGGGACATCAAGAGCCCGCCGATGAGCCTAGCTTGGTGTCCTAGGCGAAACCCCACACAAGACACGGCACAAACCTAGAAGAATTGCTGAGTTTTAATTCACCGGCCGTGAAAGCCAATACACCATCTTTTTGGAAGCCTTCATAGGGAGGTTATGGCTGCTTGAGCTTTTGGTTCTCGCAGTCAAGGAGTGCAGTTGCACTCTATATAAAGGGAGGTATCGCGCAGTTCGATACTCCTGTGGGGGTCCGGGCAGGGACACCAAGAGCCCGCCGATGAGCCTAGCTTGGTGTCCTAGGCGAAAACCCCACACAAGACACGGCACAAACCTAGAAGAATTGCTGAGTTTTAATTCACCGGCCGTGAAATCCAATACACCATCTTTTTGGAAGCCTTCATAGGGAGGTTATGGCTGCTTGAGCTTTTGGTTCTCGCAGTCAAGGAGTGCAGTTGCACTCTATATAAAGGGAGGTATCGCGCAGTTCGATACTCCTGTGGGGGTCCGGGCAGGGACACCAAGAGCCCGCCGATGAGCCTAGCATGGTATCCTAGGCGAAACCCCACACAAGACACGGCACAAACCTAGAAGAATTGCTGAGTTTTAATTCACCGGCCGTGAAAGCCAATACACCATCTTTTTGGAAGCCTTCATATGGAGGTTATGGCTGCTTGAGCTTTTGGTTCTCGCAGTCAAGTAGTGCAGTTGCACTCTATATAAAGGGAGGTATCGCGCAGTTCGATACTCCTGTGGGGGTCCGGGCAGGGACACCAAGAGCCCGCCGATGAGCCTAGCTTGGTGTCCTAGGCGAAACCCCACACAAGACACGGCACAAACCTAGAAGAATTGCTCAGTTTTAATTCACCGGCCGTGAAAGCCAATACACCATCTTTTTGGAAGCCTTCATAGGGAGGTTATGGCTGCTTGAGCTTTTGGTTCTCGCAGTCAAGGAGTGCAGTTGCACTCTATATAAAGGGAGGTATCGCGCAGTTCGATACTCCTGTGGGGGTCCGGGCAGGGACACCAAGAGCCCGCCGATGAGCCTAGCTTGGTGTCCTAGGCGAAACCCCACACAAGACACGGCACAAACCTAGAAGAATTGCTGAGTTTTAATTCACCGGCCGTGAAAGCCAATACACCATCTTTTTGGAAGCCTTCATAGGGAGGTTATGGCTGCTTGAGCTTTTGATTCTCGCAGTCAAGGAGTGCAGTTGCACTCTATATAAAGGGAGGTATCGCGCAGTTCGATACTCCTGTGGGGGTCCGGGCAGGGACACCAAGAGCCCGCCGATGAGCCTAGCTTGGTGTCCTAGGCGAAACCCCACACAAGACACGGCACAAACCTAGAAGAATTGCTGAGTTTTAATTCACCGGCCGTGAAAGCCAATACACCATCTTTTTGGAAGCCTTCATAGGGAGGTTATGGCTGCTTGAGCTTTTGGTTCTCGCAGTCAAGGAGTGCAGTTGCACTCTATATAAAGGGAGGTATCGCGCAGTTCGATACTCCTGTGGGGGTCCGGGCAGGGACACCAAGAGCCCGCCGATGAGCCTAGCTTGGTGTCCTAGGCGAAACCCCACACAAGACACGGCACAAACCTAGAAGAATTGCTGAGTTTTAATTCACCGGCCGTGAAAGCCAATACACCAGTAGGGTGAATGTTTCAAGTTTTCATTCTGAGAATAGAAAGTTAGCGAGTTTGTCCTAGCTTGGCAGGTGAGTACAGTATATGATACTGTGTCCACATATGGTGCAGGTGTGGAATCCTCTCTCTGCGCAGAATCTGTGATCAAACCCATGGGCCGAGGTCCTCGTGAAAACGTGTCGCAGCTTGAAGTTTGCCTTATTCCACTCTTCTGTTTCTGTTTTCTTACTTATGAAACCTCCCAACCATCTTCTTCTTTCCTGGCGTTTATCCCAGTACGGACTCCGCTGCTCTACCACCCAACCATCAGAACATATTAAATAGGGGCCGGATTTTGAGGTTTTTAAAATTGTCATTTTAGGTTTTCAAAAACATAAAATTGTTCTTTTTAGGTTTTTATTAGGTAGAATGGGTTTTAACAATAGGTTCTCATGTTTAAAGGGTAGCGAAAGTTCACATACATTACATAAGTTTTAAAATTAATACCTCATTGTTAGTAGACAATGTGATTGCAACGAGAGAGTAAATATTTTACATAATGATGCGTAATCAAATTATCACCGATAACTTTACACTTTTAGGGATTGCAATAAAGCCAAGGATGTCAGAGATGATTTTCACAATCTATCTCGTTCAAATAATTTTGTTTCTTTACAATATTGGATTCTTGGGAATAATAAGAGATTTATTCGCTCTTTCCTCTCGGTAAATAACCAAACAATAATATATAAGCTGGAAAGTGCTGAAAATATTTCATTTTTCCTGTAGGTAGGATTGCTTTCAATGAACTGGGGCTAGGAATAAACACTATCTTCACATTTAATTACAAGAATTATGGACAAAATTTGAAATATAGGCTACTACAATAAATGGTACAAAACTGCAATTAGTTATTTTTAGGTAATCGCGTATCATTTAGTTTTTTAGGTAGTACGGAATTTCAGTGTGTTTCGTAAACGTATTTAGATGTATGGGAAAAATAGATAAGAACCTAAGAATCCGGTCCCTAATAATAGGCTAACTGCGCCCGATAGTATAAGGTAGTTTCTCTGTTGCTGGATAGCGAATTTTTGTACAAACTCAATTGTCTAGAATAATTAAAATAATATTATAATAATAGTATACTAATAATAATCATTATTGACTGATAAGTATGAAATTAATAATAACATAACTGTCTAATGATAATAATAATAACAATTGTCTATCCGGGTTCGATTCCCGGTCAATGCATGTGAGATTTTCGAAGTGAAATGCCACGTCCTGTGGTTCGGATTCCACGTAAAAAGGAGGTCCCGTGGCTCATAATCACAAGATTCACGGTCACGTAAAACTACAATCTTCCTTCTTCCTTACAATTGTCTAATAATAAGTATTACGCTGTCCTCTTGGAGTGACGATGTGGGTAGTCATAATATAGCCTTATTCTGAAAGCAGAGACATGAAATGATTGTCAATGATATGTAAGCCAACCAAAATTTGATTAAACTAGAGAATCGTCTGTACTCGCCTCTCCAACTCCAGGCAGCTTGAAATGTATAAATTTTATATGTGGTCTCAAACCTCATGTCTCGGTGATAATCAACGTTGAAGTACAAACAAACACTACGGTGTTCCCGCAACTTAGATATACTTAGTTATATACGGAAAAGGTGCCACAGAACCGCTTGATAGCACTGTGCATTGCCCATTGCCCTACCTCACAAATCGTGTACGGTATCCCAAAGATATTTTTATCAACCGATCACAACGAGGGGACGGAGTCGCGCAGCTTCTTTTGGGGTACAGGATCTCTACATTAGCTGAAACAGAAGGCTGGCGTGCCGTGAGGTGAGCGGGAAAATGGGATTGAGTGAGTAAGTGCATGCACGTCGTCCCAATAGAAATAACAGCTATATCGCACGCCTTCTGCTTGACCTTGAGACGTCATAATGCAGCCTTGTAACAATACAATCCCGTTAAATGTGTAACGTTCCGTTCCGTCTGTTTGTTCCGTTATTATAAGTAGAACGTTCCGAACTGTAACGTATCGGATATTCCTCTGTTGATTTCGGTATGGGACAACGTAACGTTCCACCCGTCTCCAATACGCTGTACCGGTACAGGCTCGGCTAACGTTCCACTGTTCCAGATACCTGGTACGGTTTCAGAATCAGTTCCGTTCCAGGACGGTAACGTTACGCTTGGAACAGACAGCGGTAACGTTACAACTTGGAAATAACCTTGGAGATAACGGAATTTCTCCGTTCCATATAGACAATAGTTCCGTTCCGCGTTATGTTCTGTTCCGGGCCCCTGCTTCGTTGACAGTTCTACTGAATACTGGAGCACAATCTGAACATATGGCATTGAAGCACACAGAGCGCATGCGTCAGTTGTCCCGACAGCTTGGAAATCAGAGATATACTACCCACCGCAGCCCCCGATCACAACATTCTAGTGATTGAACAGATATTTATGAATATTTATGTTAAAACATGTAATAAAGTTATAATTATCGTCGAACATAAACGGTCGTATGCAACTCGCCTATAATGGTAATTAAGACACTCGTATGGAAATTATATAACTCGCATACGCTCGTTTTATAAAAATACTCGTGTCTTAATTATAGCCATTATAGGCTCGTTGCATAATGTACTATTATGTTCGACGATGTCGAAATGTAAACATATCTCCGAAAACTGTGTCATAATGAGACTCATTATAGCACTATTTTTCATTATGGAACAGTTTCTCCCACCAATCAGAGCTCAAAAATCAGTTTGACCAATAGGGTGAGGATAGCATCGCACCTGCGCTGAGTTCCAATGCCTTCTAATTTTAATTTCATTGCGTTGCCTACTGTCGACCAAAGTATTATGTGTACTCGAGTTTGAGGGTTGTTTGTTAAGTAACCAATAGACCTACATAAAATCCAATACCATCAACATTTTCGTCGTTCTATTTTACGTTAGTTCATGTAGGTTTGGATTTTTTAATTTATATTTTAATATTTTTTATCGCAGTTGGAACACAAAAAGGGCATGTTTTTAAGCGTGTATCAACCATGCGTCACATTTAAGAATTATTATTATCTCAAAAGCCCGTCATCAGATCGAATCCACTTTTTGGAATGTTGTATAACTGGTTTATTAATTTCACAATTTTGTGTGTCCAAGAAACAAAGTTGTTATCATTGTTGTAAGGTAACTTTTTCTCGGCTCGGGGTGGTTGGAAAATGTAGTTCTTGGTTGCGTTGTAATCGTTACACATCAAAACGTTATGCTGTATGACTGTGAAATACGTAATTTAATTCACTTATTTTATATAGGTTTGTATTTGTACGAGGAAATAACACATGGTTCACCAGCTAGCCGCTCCGGGAAAACCTGTACAGCGTTGCCGAGATGGAGCCCATCACTTCCGAGTGAGACGCGCCATGATGCGGATCAGTCTCGATGTTGAAGTATTTCTGGCGGCTTCGGTGGTGTAGTTGGTAGCGTGCTGAGCTTCTATGCCCAAGATAGCGGGTCCAAACCCGGCCGAAGTCGTCGGATTTTTTAAGAGCGTTAAAAATCCCTCAGTATGCCTTCCTTCGGCTGGGAAGTAAAGCCGGTGGTCCCATGTCATAGGTTTATGGGATGAAAAGGAACCTTCCAGTATCTACATTTGTGTGAAGCCAAACTTAATATGTTAGGTTTGATTAATGCTCTTAAAATCCAAAGTTCGTCACCGGGCTCTGGTTGCGATGGCATCTAGTAGTAGCGAAGTTCACAGCTAGTTGTCGTGGACTGTATCATTAATTTTGGTAGTGAAAGTAGGAACAACTTGAAACTATCGCCTGCAGTCCTTACTTGAATTAAAAACAGATAACACGCACTAATACAGCCATCACAATTAACACCGCTTATCAGACAGATTCTACACACAGCCAAAGTACACGGGGCTACATGACCGCGTTGTCGCAGCCCCTAAACTGAGGAACCAACCAACTAACCATATTTTCTTTTGCTGAAAACTCGAAATGCTCAGATAAAAATCTCACTTTATTTACAGAGAAAATAAAGCGGCTTCGGTGGCGTAGTTGGTAGTATGCTGAACTGCTGTGCCCAAGATAGCGGGTTCAAGCCCGACCGAAGTCGTCGTATTTTTTAAGAGCGTTAAAATCCTTCAGTATGCCTTCCTTAGGAGGGAAAGTAAAGCCGGCAGTCCCATGTCATAGATTTATGACATGTAAAAGAACCTTCCACAGACTAAACTTTTGTGAAGCTTAATTTCTAGGTTAGATTTCGTGGGAACGCTCTACCAAAGTTCACCACTAGGTATCAGTGACATCTGGTAGTGAAAGTTGGAACTACTTGAAATTGAACGGAACTTGTAGCTCACCCCATGGGTGTCCGCTTGAAGCAGCTACAGCCTCTGGCGAGCCGAACATGTCCTCGGACACTCCGGGCACTAAAAGTCATACGGGGGCGTGGTGGCTCAGCGGTCTAGCTGTATGCGTCTCACCAAGGCGGTCCGGGTTCGATTCCCGGTCAATGCATGTGAGATTTTCGAAGTGAAATGCCACGTCCTGTGGTTCGGATTCCACGTAAAAAGGAGGTCCCGTGGCTCATAATCACAAGATTCACGGTCACGTAAAACTACAATCTTCCTTCCTTCCTTCCTAAAATTCATACGATGAAAATCCACAGCCTGCTTCCAGTCTACTGGCCGGGTCAGGGAATGGAATGAATGAAGCCCCCATCTAGCGGCGAGGGTATGAACTGTGCCGGCTGCCGAAGCCTGTCACACTCCCCTGGGGCAATGATTACATGAATGACAGATGAAATGAAATGACAGTGGAGTGTGTTGCTGGAAAGAAAGTTGTGACAGGGAAAACCAGAGTACCCGGAGAAAAACCTGTCTGCCTCCGCTTTGTCCAGCACAAATCTCACATGGAGTGACCGATAAAAAAAAAGAGAGATAATGCAAGTAGGTTTAAAGAAGACAGCTTCAAAGTGAAATGGTATCGTCCTCGTGAGTGACAGTTCTATTGAATGCGAACCTACAACACTGTAATATTCGACTCTGCTAGCTCTGTACAGCTCAACCAAACCACTAGCAATTAGTTTACTTCCTCTCAATTGTGCTCTGTTCTTATCTTAAAGACAGTTTCTTCGTCTACTCACTTTCTCTTCCCCCATTGGAGCTCGAAGTTCTTCTAAAGAATGTAGCTGAATCGCCTTGCGCCTTTATCTTGTGGCTATAAATAACAAGTATCAGACATCGCGGTGAACATAACAAACAGATAAAGTTCGGAGCGTCAAGCCGTCTTTGATCCTATCTTTACTGGTTCCACTAATCTGGAATGAGCAGTGACGGAGGCAGTCGTCGCGGCGCCTGGCTTTTAAGACTCACAATTTATTCGCTACGGTTCCTTGAACTTCTCCGTGTTGTCAGAATAAGATCGCGGGAGGAGAATATTGTCAAAGGGAAGCATACAGCATTCAGTACTCAATCTATGTCCGTTCAATGATTTACTGTACATAACTGGGACTCCCCTCAACAGCTTCTTAATATTGCAGTTCGATCGAAGTTTGGCAGAGCTACGGTTTTCTATAATAATAATACTTTTTGGAATGCAGCCGAAATAAATCAGAAACCTCTATGGACATCAAATTGGCAGGTGAAAAGCTGAAGGAAGTAGGAGACTTCTGTTATTTAGGAAGAAAAATAACCAGTGATGGACGAAGCAAAGAGGATGTAAGTAGGTTGGCCCAGGCAAGGAAAGCCTTTCTACTAAAAAGGAATCTGTTGACATCGAATATAGATTTAGATATTAGGAAGTCATTTTTGAAAGCCTTTGTCTGGAGCGTGGCGCTCTATGGAAGTGAAACTTGGACTATTGGTGCAGCAGAAAAGAGGAGAATTGAAGCATTTGAAATGTGGTGTTACAGGAGAATGATGAAGATCAGATGGGTAGATAGGGTGACAAACGAAGAGGTATTAAGACGATTGGGTGAGGAGAGATGTTTCTGGCGACTGCTAATGAAGAGAAGAGATAGGTTAGTAGGACACATACTAAGACACCCAGGAATAGCAGGCTTAGTTATGGAAGGAAGGGTTGAGGACAAGAACTGTAGGGGTAGACCAAGGTTAGAATATGTTAAACAGATTGCTTCGGATGTAGGGGGCGGTAGCTATGTAGAGATGAAACGATTAGCTCAAGACAGGGAGGCATGGAGAGCTGCATCAAACCAGTCAAAAGACTGAAGACTCAAACAACAACTACAATAATACTTTTATTGCAGCCAAATGACCATTTTAAAAACAAAAGGAAAATTTAATTACAATACAAACTATTCACGTAATTTCAAGTTTGCGTTCTGGTGCCTTGGTTTGCATATTCTGTAATTGATTGGGTTCTTTTTCTGCACAATTCTGTGTGGTAGCGTTCACATTGCACTCACACGTCTCAGCTGGCTCATGGTATGATGTGTTCACACAGATGAGATGATGGAATCCGTGTACCGCCATTCTGGTAAACACGTGCCTCATCTCAAAGCTACCATGGCCCCTGTTCCATAAAACTCAGGGGGTATGCCTACCTTAAATTTTTGCAAAAAATGAAAGTGGACTTATGAGATCAACAAAGGGCAAAAATTGTGTGTCTGTCATGGTGTGAGTCTGTGTGTGTGTGTGTGTGAGTGTGTGTATTCTGAATGTCTGTCCTTCCCCCTATCAATTCTAACACGGTGAAACTGAATTGAACGAAATTTGGTACAGAGGTAGCACTAGAAAAGGTCACCTCAGTGTCATGTTTTATATCACCGCCATATTGGCGGAAACGTCATGGCGGCCACCCAAATGTTCAAAGCTTAAATCAAATTACGACTAACCTAATCATCCGATCTCTGCGAAATCTTGCAACAGCATATATTTACATGACGAGCGTCTTTTGACTAAACTACAAGGTCATCAGCCCAATAGTTTGCAGAAGGCGGCCATGTACCTGTATGTGTGTAAATCGATTCCCCCTATCAATTCAAACACGGTGAAACAGAATTGAATGAAATTTGGTACGGAGGTAGCACTAGCAAAAGGCACTTCAGTGTCATGTTTTATCTCGCCGCCATCTTGATTGAAATGGAATGACGGCCACCCAAATGTTAAAAGCTTAAATCAAATTACGACCGACCTAATTATTTGATCTCTACCGGATTTTGCAACAACATACCATTTTGTGGGAAGCATCCTTTGACTGAACTACAAGGTCATCAGTCCAATAGTTTGAAGATAGCGGCCATTTATGTGTGTAAATCGATTCACCATACCAATTCAAACACGGTGAAACTGAATTGAATGAAATGTTGTACAGAGGTAGCACTAGCAAAGGGCACCTCATATTCATGTTTAATATCCCTATAGCACGTTGTATTTCAACAAGCTACTAAACCAACATTCAATTATACTCCTTGAAAAGGAGAAAGAGTTATAACAATACCCATGCTTTTAGGAGAAAGTAAGCTATATTTTCTTTATTGAACATCTTGTTTCTTCTCTTTTTGCTTTTAATGTTGATAAAATATTTTCCGAGGCTCGAGTGCTGGGAAGAGTCAAAAGAATCCTTAGGTCCTCGATAAGGAATGTTTCTCTTGTGAGGAGGTAGATGAACGAGTCTGGAACGTGTAGTCTTTGACACTCCTAGTGCTATTTTGATGTAAAATGCTTTTAACCGTTCTAATACGGATAGGCTCTTTCGGTGAGATGCGACCATATGACTTCTACGTTTTTCTATGGATACCAGTGGCAACCAACCAATAATGTCAAATGTAGACGGTTGCAATTTTTAATGGCAATGTGGAAATATTTGAAGCTATTTTAGCCTACTTTTCACATTTTGTAAAAATGAGGAAAAAGTAGACTGGTGAGATCGATCCGGGCAAATGTGTGTGTGTCTGTCTGTCCGTCTGTCCTGTCCGTCTCTGTGTGTGTGTGTGTGTCCCCACTAACAACTCCTAAATGGCTGCAGCTATCAAAACCAAATTTGGTATGAGGAAAGATCTACACTTGAATATATCACGGCCATCATTGAAAATTACATCAGTGATACCAACTGCTGAAAAATCGCAAATGAAATTTGAGCTCTATGTTGGATATCTCGGAAGGTATAGATGGGAACTGCTCCAAAATTGGCACACATACCTATTATAGTACATCAGTTCAATTTGCAGGAGCCCATACATGAGAATGTTGCCAACATTATTCTATGCCTGCTTATATGTCCAATCTGTAAATGCATGTAACTTCCATACTATCTATTGGATTTCAACCAAATTTGGTATGTGATTTGCTCACCGGAGCAGATATGAATATGCGTTTTCTGGTATCGACAAGGCAGCCAACTGTTGACAACTTCATTCTAATTTTTTTTATCCTAATCTCAATATATCAAAATTATGCAAGCCAAAAGTTCTAAAGTTCGATACATATAGTACCTGCAAATATAGGATAATTTTCTGTAACCGATATACGACAGTAACTTCGATTTCTTTCAAAATTGGCACATACAGTATATATATCATAACACAGTATAATAATACCTAGGTATAATAACATATAATCATAAGTTTGAGCATCGCATATAAGGCAGTGTCGCCAACCTCAATTTACGTATGCTGATAAATTCAATATTTAAATACATGTGCCGTGCATACTATCCATTGGACCTCAATCAAATTTTGCATGTGCATTATGGACGTTAAGAGATGGAACTGAGAATATATTCAGAGTCACCAGGTCTGCCAACTGTTGATATATGGTCTCTACAATTTTAAGAAAGGTAGGCTCTTTAGTTCGTCACGGAACTACTTGCTTTTTAATGTAGGATTGGACAGTTCTTATTTACAAATGACTTTGCCCCACCGTTGGCCGTCCTTGAAGTGGTTTTCCGTGGTTTTGTCATTTTAAAAACCAGACAAATACTGGGACGGTACCATCTGACAGGCCACGGCCGCTTGCTTCCATATCTTTCATTCATCTTCATCCATTCCATTAGTCATCCCATACGCAGGTCGCCCACGGGTGTCGACTAGAAAGCTCTGCACTCGGCCTCTCAGGAGGCCACACGACAAAAAAAACACTATCGTCAAGACCGTGAAATCTCAACTGTTTACCTCCATTTATCTGAGTGAATAAGCTTCGGTTGAGTTATGATTTCTGCATAACGATCCTTTTGAGTTTTCGTTGCAGTGGAGTTCGGAGTCAAACATCTGATTCTTAAATTCCAAACTTTGAAAGGGCTTTATCGTCTTTCACCAGCCAAGCAAGGATCGTTTACGGCCCTTAAAGTAGGATACGAAATGTTTAGAAATTATTTCGTCTAACATTCTGAAGAGGTGAGCTATTTCAGAATAGGACTGGCTGCGTGCCTCAGCTGTAACGTTCTGGCTTGCTTGCTTGCTTGCTTGGCCTAAGGTTGCAGGTTCGTGTCCTGGTGCAGTTAGCTGGCATTTGGGGGTGCGCAAATGCGAGGGAGCCGTGTTAGTAAATTTACTGGCATGTTGAAGATCTCATTAGGGGCAAAAACCTCTATGGACATCAAATTGGCAGGTGAAAAGCTGAAGGAAGTAGGAGACTTCTGTTACTTGGGAAGTAAAATAACCAGTTATGGACGAAGCAAAGAGGATATAAAAGTAGGTTGGCTCAGGCAAGGAAAGCATTTCTACAAAATAGGAATCTGTTGACATCGAATATAGATTTAAGTATTAGGAAGTCATTTTTGAAAGCCTTTGTCTGGAGCGTGACGCTCTATGGAAGTAAAACTTGGACTATTGGTGCAGCAGAAAAAAGGAGAATTGAAGCATTTGAAATGTGGTGTTACAGGAGAATGATGAAGATCAAATGGATAGATAGGGTTACAAACGAAGAGGTATTAAGACGAGTGGGAGAGGAGAGATGTTTCTGGCGACTGCTAATGAAGAGAAGAGATAGGTTAGTAGGACACATACTAAGACACCCAGGAATAGCATGCTTAATTATGGAAGGAAGGGTCGAGGACAAGAACTGTAGGGGTAGACCAAGTTTAGAATATGTTAAAAAGGTTGCCGCGGATGTAGGGTGTGGTAGCTATGTAAAGATGAAACGATTAGCTCAGGACAGGGAGGCATGGAGTGCTGCATCAAACCAGTCAAAAGACTGAAGACTCAAACAACAATATAGGGGCAAAATTCCGGCACCCCGACGTCTCTAAAAGCCAGAGTAGTTAAAAGGGCCGGGAAACCAATAACATTATTATGATTTCAGTTTACGCTCCAGATATTTTTAACGTGGGCGTAAGATTTCTGTGTTGCTCCGAAATTTGAAAATACCATCCTCGAGGCGTGTCTTCGGATGATTCTTTTTCCTTTGATCACCAACTTTTCAAGCAGGCTAAGAGTGCGATAATGCGTATAGTGCTTTCGGTCTAATCACAGTTTGGTATTATCTTCTAAAGATGGACTTATATTGTATGAATGCTGAGTGAGTGGGAAGGGTGCTTTAAATTTGTTGACATATAGCCTAGTACGTTTACATGACGAACTCAAATCGATTTGGGTTAACTTAGCGTTATGAATACATTCATTAAACGGGACTCAGACCGTATTGGGTTTCAAGGTCGATACGGTAAAATTGTGGTAACGGATCGTATCCAAACTGGTGTTCAGGAACATGTAAACGCGTATCGTATTGAAAGCGATTGTGCGAGCTCTTGAGTTACATTTTTGAACTAATCTAGGCCTACTCTCATCTGTCGACCGACTCTCGGATTGCTTGTTTTAGTTTCTGCCCGTATTCCGTCTGTGTTCCTGTCGTGGCTGATAGCGTAGTTTGTTTGCACGCGTTTTTAGCTTTAATGTACAGATCTGTTCAAATTATTACAATCAACACACAAATCTCCATCATTTGTAACTATATTACACCACACTGTAGCTGTTAATGAAAGAGAATGTTCTTGTCAGATTGTTGGTATAGGCCTAATGCCCAATAACAGTTCTCACTCTATTTATTGACGCATCTACTGTAAGATGTCGCCAACCCTGCTTTGACTTTCAGCTGTTTTGTTTTGAAGGGAGAATCACTCGCTGCTGTGTGGCTGAAAGTGACAGCTTGAGACAACAATGAAAATTTGAGGTTATGGTTATTGTTGGTGCAATATAATTATTGTAATACTTCGGTGGCGTAGTCAATAGTATGCTGAACTGCTATGTCCATGATCGCGGGTTCAAACCTGACAGAAATCGTCGAATTTTTTTAGAGCATTAAAATCCTTCAGTGTGCCTTTCTTCAGAGGAGAAGTAGAGCCAGCGGGCACATGTCATAGATTTATGGCATGAAAATGAACCTATATTTGTAGGTTATTTGGCTAGAAACGCTCTATCAAGTTCCAACGTTCGCCGCTGGTTGTCAGTGACGTCTGGTAGTCAAATTTGGAAATACTTGAAATTGAACTTGCCCAGTTCCATTCATCTTCATTCATTACATCTCATCCACATGCGACGGTACTTGTAGCTCACCCCATGGGTGTCCGCATAGAAGCAGCTACAAATAGCCGAACATGTCCTCGGACACTCCCGGCACTGAAATATATAGGCTAAATAAATAAGGGAGTTGCTAGGAAAGTGTAGCTAGTTAGTTGGTTATTGTTGTTTTAAAGGGGTGGAAGAGCTAGGACATCTGCCCTTAAGTGTAGCTATTTCTCGCCGTTAATTTCAAAATGTTATTATACTATATTATTAAATCGTCGATTTCTTCAATCATTTAACAACGTGCACAGTAAAATCGGATTGTGTTTGGATAATGAAAACAAAATACATTTCTTCACGTCAAGTTTCAGTTTGTAATGCTCTGCTGGATGAAGGAAGATATAATAACAACGAAGCTTGAGTCTAAGAATTTGAACAGACCTGTATTTTTGTCTGTTTTACCTTTAATGTCTGGTGTATCCGTATGTAAAATGTGGTCAACAGAAAAGGTGAAAATACATCGTCTTACTTTGCCACTTAATGCCGTTCCTTTTCCCATTTGTCCACTAGATTGAATAAATTGAACATAGACTGACTGAGTGGCGCAGCGGTAAATTTCTCGCCTGCTTTGGCCAATATAGCAGGATCGAATCATGGTGCAGTCAGAGTGCTTAGGCCTAAATGCGAGGGAGCCGTGTCACGTTACAGATCTCATTCGGGACAACATTCTGGCAGTCTGGTGTCTCTAAAAGTTTCAGTAATTAAAAGGGACGGAAAACCAATAACATTTTATCATTATTAAACTGAACATAAACTTGTTAAGAACAAACAACATCAAAATCTTCCGCACAACCATTTTTAATGTTCATATAGAACTTGTCAAAAATAAAACGTTGGATTATAATTACGGGTTTTTTATGTTTTGCTGTTTAAGGGGAGGTTGTAAACTGCTTCGGGTCCCTCCAGACACTAATACTACCAATTCTAGATTACTGTGACAACGTTCTCGTTGACGCGACTCATGGGCAAACAATGAAACTCCAACAAGCATTGAACTCTTGTCTTCGGTTTGCTTTCAATCTAAGATATGGTGCCCACATAACCCCAAGCTACCGTGCTCTTTCATGGCTTAAACCTGATGAACGCCGTAAATTTCACTTGCTGACATCCATCTATCGATTTCTGCATGAAAACACCCCCACGTACATGTCATCAAAATTCAGTTACTTGTCCTCATATCATAATCGAAGCACTCGATCTGGCTCTTCCCTCGCCATCCCCATCAACCACGCATCCATGTTTAACTACTCTTTTGCTGTAGCTGGGTCTCGACTATGGAATTCAACTCCTCCCGATATCAGAAATTCCACAACAATAAATAAATTTAAGGACTCATGCCGAGATTACCTGGGGAACACTGCTGATTGTCCCGTGTGAATGGTGATGGATGATAGGACGTATGACTGAGCTAGGATTATATCTAGGATATTATAGTAAGGTCTGTGACATTGTGATTATTATTATTATTATTTGTATTGTTATACTTATTACTATCATTATTCATATGCTTTTTACATTAATAATAGTATTAGCATAATTAATTTACTCCGTATTTATCATCGTAATAATTTTTTGTATTTCCGAAATTGTCTCATATGTACTGGTAGCATATTGCGTGGTTAAGTGTAAGAGAGGGCCAGGAGCCCTAACTTCGCCACTACTGAAGACATAAAATAAATAAATAAATAAATAGAATGGAATTTTAGATTTTATGTTATTTTGATAGCCTGAATCCAATTTATAATGTACATATGCTTATTTGCTGAAAATGTTTGCTAAACGTCATTTATAGATCTGTTCCCGAGAACTAGCATATTTTCTCTTCGTCCTTCGTCTCGTTCTCCTCCTTCTTCTATTTCTCCTGCTTCTCCTCTTTCTCCTTCTGCTCCTTCTTCTCTTTCTCCTTCTCCTGCTCGTCTCCCCATTCCTGCTCCTCCTCCTTCTTGTTCTCTTTCTCCTGCTCTTCCTCCTTCTTATCTTTCTCTAAAGAAGCTAGAAAGTTTAAAGGAAACCAGAAGAGGGTCAGTGAAGATGAAGACAACCCAGATGAACCTGAATATGGCCATGCTGCAAGTAATACTTATCTTTAAGAGCATTTTTCTCCAATTATGTTTCTTCCTAGACAAATGTTCTTTTTACTCAGGAAGCACTAACAATAGCGATCAGCATTTTCTCCAGTAATTCAATTTGATGAAATAAAGGATAGCATGTTTTCTTGTGAATATATGATGGAATAGAAAGAAAAAAAATTACATTCTCGGTGATAAATAAGTGGAAAAATTGAACGTTTGAAAAAAAATATTATAAATATTTTTACAAACACACAAATTTGACGAAAGAAGCATTTAAAGATAAAATATATATGTAAATATCTATAAAGTTTGGTTTCAATCGGTCAAATACTAATTGTGAAAAAGGACCATGACGTTTACAAATTTAGCATGGCGGAGATAGGGCTTACCACCTCCCCTTAATACAAGTTAGTCAACATAACTGCAGGTTGACCACCATAAATTATATACCGTATTGAAATCGATTTCAATACGAACTGAAACCGCTCATGTAAACGGGTATCGTATTCAAATCGATTTGAGTTCGCCATGTAAACGTAGTAATAGATGGCGACCTTCTCAAAACTGTTTGGTTCGACACATTCGCCGAAGTAGGCTAATTGAATCTTTCCACTTTGAAAATTCTACCGTCCGAAGATGTGGTGGACTTCTGAGATGTTTTGCTGCAGGTGCAGGAGATTTTGGGGCAATGCAGGTAATTAACTTGCTGAGTAGCTCTTTCAGGGGCAGAAGCCTTTATAGGACAGAACTATTATTAATATATTTTATTCGTATTTATTTATTATATCCTAATATTAATTTGTTAATTTTATTTTGTGTTACCTTTTTAATTTTTATGGTTATATGTTTTTATAATTTTATTTTTGTATATAATTTATGGTTTGCATTTTTTATAATTCTAATTTTATAAGCATATTTATTTTTAATTGTAAAAGCTTCTTTAATTTTAATTGTAATTTAATATAGTAGGGGGCCCGTGCCACAGTTTCCCCGATAGGTTTATAATAAGAGACTTAAGGAGAAAAGTTGTTATGGTTTTATTTGAACCAAATGATTATAGAACACTATTTACGTTTCAGGCGTCCCTACGGCCAAAATGTGAAGTGGACAGCAATGATCTCGCGTATCTTCCTGCATCAACAGTATCTGCAAATCGCACACTTCGTACAGTATTTTATGTAATTTTTTAAAGAAATTATAGATATTTATGAAATTAGAGAGCAATTTGTCACTGCTAATGTCTATTCTCTTTCATTTGAATGCTCATTTACCACGATCGGTCGCTTATGAGCGCCGCAGGAGGGATCTATACTTCTGAAATAATATATATATGATTATTAATTTCTTTTTACAAGCATATTAATTTTCAATTTTTTTCATCATATTTTATTTTTACGTTTTAATTGTTTTTGTTAAAAAATAAACTTCATCAAGCATATTAGGTCAGGAAGTTAGAAGCGTAATATTTGGTTTTCTGAAATATTAACACTTCGAAAAGAAAATTGGTTGACATAATGGCTGAAAGATTCAAGCATCAGCATCATTGACATAGCAGGTGGTTAAAATGCAGACCACTTAACTATGAAGATGCACATAGTTGAATCTTTCATCCAAATTTCAGAGAATTTTAATGCCAAAATACTAGTATTTCTAAAACTCAAATATTATATAAAATTTAAAACTAAACACATTAACAATTAAAGTGTAAAATAAAATATAAATATAGAAATAAAAATCATACAAATAAAATTACAATAATAAACGAAATCTAAAAATTAAACAAGATGTTCAGTAAAGAACATATAGCCTACTTTCTCCTAAATGCATGGGTATTGATTTAACTCTTTGTCCTTTTCAAGGAGTATGATTGAATGTTGGTTGTAGTAGCTTGTTGAAATACAACGTGCTATAGGGATATTAAACATGAATATGAGGTGCCCTTTGCTAGTGCTACCTCTGTACCAAATTTCGTTCATTTCGGTTTCACCGTGTTTGAATTGATAGGGGGAATCGATTTGCACACATACTTGGCCACCATCTGCAAACTATTGGGCTGATGTTCTTGCAGTTTGGTCTGAATATGTTTCCCACATAAAGATATGGTGTTGCAAAATTTGGTAGAGACTAGATTATTAGGTTGGTCGTAATTACATTTTAGCTTTTAACATTTGGGTGGCCGCGATTACGTTTCCGTCAAGATAGCGGTGATATAAAACATGACACTGAGGTGCCCTTTGCTAGTGCTACCTCTGTACCAAATTTCGTTCCATTCGGTTTCACCGTGTTCGAATTGATAAGGGGAATCGATTTTCACACAAAGATGGCCGCCATCCGCAAAATATTAGGCTGATGACCTATTAGTTTGGTCAAAGGATGCTCCCTCCATAAAGGTATGTTGTTGCTAAATTTGCTAGAGATCGGATGATTAGGCTAATCGTAATTTGATTTAAGCTTTGAACATTTGTGTGGCCGCCATTACGTTTCTGTCAATATGGCGGTGATATAAATCATGACACTGAGATGCCCTTTGCTAGTGCTATAGGGGGAATCGATTTTCACACAAAGATGGCCGCCATCCGCAAACTATTAGGTTAATGACCTAGTTATTTGGTCAAAGGATGCTTCCTCTATAAAGGTATGTTGCAAAATTTGGTAGAGATCGGATGATTAGGTTAATCGTAATTTGATTTAAGCTTTGAACATTTGTGTGGCCACCATTACGTTTCCGTCAAGATGGCGGCGATATAAAACATGACACTGAGGTGCCTTTTGTTAGTACTACCTCTGTACCAAATTTCGTACCATTCGGTTGCACCGTGTTCGAATTAATAAGGGGAATCGATTTTCACACAAAGATGGCCGCCATCCGCAAACTATTACGCTGATGACTTATTAGTTTGGTCAAAGGATGCTCCCCCCATAAAGGTATGTTGTTGCAAAATTTGGTAGAGATCGGATGATTAGGTTAGTCTTAATTTGATTTAAGCTTTGAACATTTGTGTGGCCGCCATTACGTTTCCGTCAAGATGGCGGCGATATAAAACATGACACTGAGGTGCCTTTTGTTAGTACTACCTCTGTACCAAATTTCGTACCATTCGGTTGCACCGTGTTCGAATTAATAAGGGGAATCGATTTTCACACAAAGATGGCCGCCATCCGCAAACTATTACGCTGATGACTTATTAGTTTGGTCAAAGGATGCTCCCCCCATAAAGGTATGTTGTTGCAAAATTTGGTAGAGATCGGATGATTAGGTTAGTCTTAATTTGATTTAAGCTTTGAACATTTGTGTGGCCGCCATTACGTTTCCGTCAAGATGGCGGCGATATAAAACATGACACTGAAGTGTCCTTTGCTAGTGCTACCTTTGTACCAAATTTCGTTCAATTTGCATTCACCGTGTTCGAATTGATAGGGGGGGACAGACATTCAGAGTACACACACTCACACACACACAGACACACACACACACAGACACACACACAGACTCACACACACACATACACACACACAGACAGACACACTTTTTTTCGCCCTGTGTTGATCTCATAAGTCTACTTTTATTTTTTGCAAAAATCGAAAGTAGGCTAAAAATAAACATAACTATAAAAAATATTAAAATAATTGTAAAAATCAATTCGAAATTAGTTAATTCATTAAACATATCAAAATTAAATCTATAAGAATACAAATTGATAATTAAAAATAAATAATTAGGCCTATATAAACATTAAAATTTGAAAATCAAAAAATAACATTATTTATCATTATAATAATTAAAGTAAATTGAAATGTAGAGACACAAAAAAGTAAAAGTTAGTTTTGCCCTATAGAGAGTTAATTCACAGGGTAAATGTGGTATGAAAGATAAGCATATTGTCAGGAAGAGACAGAATGGTGTCTCATAAAGCAGAACAAACTCTGTGACTGATGAGGTTTGAAACTGGTTTTCATTCCTCTGCAAAGTTAATACAGTACTGTTGTATATTAACTCCCATTACTTGTGTTCAATGAAAAATTGGTCTCCGTTTAAGTCTTCATAACGCTCATCTTGTAACGAGTATATTTATATATTTTTAACGATGATGTTGCATTTTCATGAAGTAGTTCAATAACTTATACAGCAGTCCACTAATTCCTATGGTAATATAAACTGACATGACAAGCTCTGATGTCATTCCCCTGCCTGCATGCTCTCATCTGATTCTGTTTCGAACAGACTCCTCCTCGGTCCAAGAAGCGTTTCTTCTCCAGCGGGGTGTGAATTGATTTGCTTTGATTTGGTTTGACTTGTTTCGATTAGATTTGCTTTGATTAGATTTGATTTCATCTGATTCGTTTAGTTTTGTTATATTACGTTTTGTTTCGTTTCGTTTTTATTTACTTTTATTTGCTTTTTGGTTTGTTTTATGTTTTATGTTCTTTTTTGCTTTTTGTGGTTTGTTTTGATTTGTCTGATCTTTTTTGTTCTTTTTTGTTTTTTGTATTTTATATTTTGAGTTTGTTTATGTTTTGTTGTTTGTTTTGATTCGTTTCGTTCCATTTGATTTTTGTTTTGTTTTGATTCGTTCTGTGTTTTGTTTGTTTTTATGTTTGTTTGTTGATTAGTTTCGTTTCATTTTGTTTTGATTCGTTCCGATTTTTCTTTGTATTTAGTTTGTTTTGTTTTTTGTTTGTTTATTGTTTTGTTTCGTTACGTTTCGATTTGTGTTTTCTTTTTATTATTAGCCTACTTTCGATTTTTGCAAAAAATGAAAGTAGACTTATGAGATCAACACAGGGCGAAAAAAGTATGTCTGTCTGTGTGTGTGTATGTGTGTGTGTGAGTCTGTGTGTGTGTGTGTGTGTGTATGTGTGTGTGTGAGTCTGTGTGTGTGTGTGTGTGTCTGTGTGTGTGTGTGTGTGTGTGAGTGTGTGTACTCTAAATGTCTGTCCCCCCCTATCAATTCGAACACGGTGAAACCGAATTGAACGAAATTTGGTACAGAGGTAGCACTAGTAAAGGACACCTCAGTGTCATACTTTATATCGCCGCCATCTTTACCAAAACAGAATGGCGGCCACTCAAATGTTAAAAAACGTAAAATCAAATTACGGCTAAACTAATCATCCGATCTCTACCAAATTTAGTGACAACATACCTTTATATAGGACGCGTCTTTCACCCAAAATTCAAGGTCATCGGCCATGCCATTTCAGGATGGCGGCCGTGTGAATTATGCAACCATTTTAATAAATAGCTTAAGACCCACCAATTCCGATTATCGAGCCTAGGGGGGTTTAAGCTATCCTGAAGGTCGTGATCCGTTATTTATTATAATTTAATATTATAATATTATACAGTATGAGTGGCTTAAAAGAGCTGAGCCGTTTGTGTCACACACAAGATGGCAGCTGTCCTCATGTGCCTGTCTTATATTTCAGTAGTTTTAGTATGTTGTATGTGATATACCGTACTGATACAATAATATAAACTTTGTATGAAATGATCTTTAATGAAGATGTACTGCAGTGAAGAAATCGTTTATTTAAAGTCATTATTTGCCAACAGTTTGTATCTAATATGCCAGTTAAGAACACCTGACGTCATGGATACGGTTAGCTCTGGGCTAGCATGTTAGTCTGACACGCAGTTGACTGGGGATCGAGTACTGCTACAGATAGGTTTTTTTTTTTTCTTGAATTCTTTTACAAATGATGTGCACGAGCTTTTTCCACAGATACTGAATAAAATGTCATTTAGCTCAAAGGAGAGGATAAAGTATACACTCGTATATTAATAAAATCACAGTCCCAGCATCGCACATAAACAGAAGACATTAGAAAAAGGAGAATAGAAGAACTAGATACACGTTGTCATTAACCACAGCCTTCTTAATGCCTCTGTACGGTGCTGTCCTCTTGTGGGTTATGTGGGTAATATTGTTCCAAACATAACGCTGTGTAAATGCCTGAGCTGGCCTCCTGAAGTATGGCAATTTTGTAATACTGGTAGTTCAACTATTAGCCACGATCGCGCTCCGAATACCTTTAAACACTGCCAGCTGGATCGCCTCCCTCTTGGCTACTTTAAACTGCCTACTCATTCAACACCCATAGAACACTGCCATCGTAGTACATTACGATGGCAGTGCATAGGCGTACAAGATAAAGATTAATTCACTGATAGGTCGCAGCACCACCTACTGTGATTGGGGCGGAAGATTCTTAATTTTGCAGGCTGGCTTAATATAGAGATTAACGGACGTGAATGCATTACAATAAGTTAGTAGTTTTGTTATTCAATCATCATAAAGTATATAATATTGATCTTGACACTTACTGGCTTATTATCAATATAAAAGAAAACAAACAATACATTGTGGTTGGGGTGATTGTTTTAGGGATGAGGACAAAGAGTCATAAAGATACCCATACATTTAGGAGAAAGTAGGCTATATGTTCTTTGCTGAACATCTTGTTTTTGTTTTTTGTTTTGAATACGCCCGCATCTCTAGTTTTTTGAATCATACTTTTCAGAAACTTGATTTGCCTCCACATATACTTACTATAATAGTTTGAGCCATGGAGCCACAACATTATTTCCCTCATTTTTAATTCTCATAAACAAAGACCTCAGTAAGACGCGGCGGGATCCGCCATTTCTCTGGTGGAATAGAGCCATTGTGCGCAAGCGTGGGAGTGACAAATATTATATTTTACTTTAATAATTTGAAAATATACCCTAACATAAAGACACCCTGCAAATCTACTGCTCGGGTCCAAGCTCTGTGAACTTGCGGGGTGAAGGGAAAGAGCAGGGAAGGGTCAGGCGAGAAGAGAAGTGTCTGGCAACAGCCCGCCGTGATATCTGGTATTTCTTCTATTCCAATACCAATGTATTTGGTTCTGTTACTGCGCACGGATCGAGAAACCTCATCACTCGTCAACACCACTTCTCATAGTCCGCGATACCGACAGCAGTGGCTACGCTTGCTAAAGTGCAGCATTAGGTCATGGGGCCAAGCTCTCTGCTGACTCGGTAGACGTGTGGGTTCGAGTCCCACCGTCGGCCGTCCTTGAAATGGTTTTCTGTGGTTTCGCATTTTCAACACCAGGCAAATGCTGAGACGGTACCTTCTGACAGGCCACGGCCACTTCCTTCCACATCCTTGCCCAGTTTCATTCATCTTCATCCATTCCATCTCTCATGCGACGCGCAGGTTGCACACGGGCGTCGTCTAGAAAGACCTGCACTCCGCCTCTCAGGAGGTCACACGACAAAAAAAAAATCCGCGATGCACATTCCTCTCAGGTTCACGCAGCTTGGACACGATCAGTACATGCAAAGAGCTCTCGTTAAAATGCATTACGAAGACAATCGGTTAAGACGTTATCTCAATCTCGCGGTAACAAAAATCATCTTAGTGTTTTAAATAAATAGATCCGACTCGTTAAAATGTTTAATTAAAACGTCTGTAGCTTATTAATTGTAAATACTGTTATGTTAGCAGTATCTGTTGATGTTCGCTTGACGAACGAAGCTAGTCATCCAATTAAGAGAAGTGTTTCTATTAGTGTATAAATAATTCACGTATTTTATTTCAGGCACTAGGTGATCCTCTCCGCCCAACTCGTGTTGACTGACTGGAAAATTTCTACTAATAGAAAAGTTCTAAGCTGTTCATGCGCTTAACGGAAGAGTACTGCATAATTGCAGTAAAATTAGTATTTGTTTAGATATTAGCACCATCACCGGAACCGTAAACAATCTCTTAGTGTCAGTAACGATAGGAGAGGAGTGTACATGCCTTCCCTCTTGCTCCACACTAGCCCTGACCCGCTGATAGACAAACGTAAACGAAAGACAGCGCACTCTCTGCAAAACGGCAAAGACTCATCAGATGGGCAATACAAACCTCTACAATAATTCCGTGAGATGATAAAAGCAAATGAAGGGTAAAGGGGAAATGATCATGGCCCACCAAAATATATTGCCAACAGTAGCCTAGGTAACACTGTATTGTCATGTTAAATATTACTGATCGTAAACGATTAGCTTTCACGAAACACTCCGTTGTTGAGTGTTGTATGAAAGAATGATCAGGTCCCCTTGGAACAACAATCACCGGCAGGAAAAGAGTGATTTTGTTGTTACAATAACATTGTTCAATGCTCAAGGAACCTGTAGCATGGGCATGGTTAGGTTTGAATTACAAGAAAGAAGCAATCATCATTAATATTATTATTATTATTATTTGGTGAAATAAAAAAAGAAAGCCATTCATAGGCCTATAGTAATTAGTGTTAAATTAGTATTGTTAGATACGCATTTTTAGCCTATTTTCATTTTATGAAAAAAAATAGGCTTATTAGATCACTTTTTGACCTGTGTGTGTCTATGTGTGTGTGTGTGTGTGTGTGTGTGTGTGTCCCTCAAATAACTTCTAAATGGCTGGAGCGATATCAATGAAACTTGGAAAGGTCATAGCACCATTTTGGCCGACCCCGACTCTGCCCTTCAAATGTTATTGCATTTGGATGGTTAAATCGCGAGGAAAGTCTATTTAAAAGTTTCAACTTCGCTTGACCACCATGTTCGTTTTGTAGTCAACAGATTTTCGAATGTCTCATAGGTGAACTTCTAGTAGTGTCCTTTATCACCGTACACACTTTCAGGGTGATATCGGTAATAGTTTCGGAGACATAGAATGCCGGTGAAATCTTTCGCACAGCCGCCATGTTGGATTGGTGAGACGTAATGAAATTTGAATGGGACGGTCGGGGTCGGCCAAAATAGTGCTATGACCTTACCGAGTTGCATTGCAATCGCTCCAGCCGTTTAGAAGTTATTGGGGGAACACAACCACATCCACACACACGCGGACAAAAGGTGCTCTCATAAGCCTATTTTTTCATAAAATGAAAATAGGCTAAAAATATAGAATTACCTTCAAAATTGAACTTTCGTTGTGGTATCTATAAAAGTAAACTTTATTGGTAAAACTATCTCTTCTTTCATTACTTATGCATGACAAACCAAAATCAGACATACAGAACTCAGACTCAAAATTGATGTTGACTTGTGTTATAATAATGATAGAACTATACAATGAGTATTATAATTAGACCATCATCCCATTAGACACCGTGAATTATGCGAGTATTCGTGCGCATATTTGTTGGTGCATGTCGCACGCAAGGCAGCCAACATCATCACGATTAGTAGCCTACATCGCATGCAGGATAGTTACACAATGTTCATCACCTCGTGGTGGATATCTCACTGCACTCGCTAAAACCGCTATCATAAATTACTGTACATTCAGGGGCAGAACATACACCAACTGAACAGATTCATTCAAGTCAGGTATCTTTGGAATAATCTGACTACAAAACCCGGCCTAAAATAGTACATTATGCAACGAGCCTATAATGGCAATAATTAAGACACAAGTATGTTTATAATTTCCATACGAGTGTCTTAATTACCAGTATAGGCGAGCTGCATACGACTGTTTATGTTCGACGATAATTATAACTTTATTATATGTTTTAACATAAATATTCATAAATATCTGTGGGATTCAATAACTTCAGTTAGTGAACAGGGCGCGCTGGGTGGTTTGCTGACTGAACAGAGCGCATTCGTGGGTCAAAGAATTTCGAAAGCAGAGATCATTTACTTTGCTTGGCAATGCCATTGTTTACAGCGTTGCCTACGCTATATACAAGGCCGGGAAATGCAAGCTGTTTTGCGCTAGAAATGAATCACCATGAAGTTCGGCCAGTGACCGCTAGGATCGCTTTGTACCACCCTAGTTCCAGCATTCGCGCCAGTTTAACTCAATAGTGACATTGCAAATAGTGGTTGTTTACATGAGTATTTTTAAATGGTTTACTGCTGTGTTCCGTTTTGTACGTCCCGGCAGGGAATGTGCAAATCTGTTTCATTTCACTCGTTTCCTATGAATCAAGAATTAAGAAATAAGTGGATTATAGCTGTTTCTCGACGAGGTGATAAGCCAGGTAGTGTGTGGACTCCTTCTAAAAGGTCGGCAGTTTGTAGTAGGCATTTCAGGGAAGACAATTACAGTGTGAGCACAACTAGAAGATTTCTTCTGCCTAAACCGTACCTTCAGTATTTACAGACTTCCCTCAGCACAAACAAGTGACAACTACAGCTAGGAAACCACCAAAACGACGACAGAGTCAAACTGACGACACTCTTTCATCCAAAAGAAAATGTGACTCTCCAGGAACTGTGAGTAATTTTGTCCCTATTTGTGAAGACGAGATAAATTGTAGAAGTATAGAGACGCAGTTTTCACCCATTTCAATGCCAGTTGTTAGAAAGTCTCTTCGAAAGAAACTGCGGAGTGCTACGAAAAAATCTGCTAAGCCAGACGCTGTAATTCACTAGCTACGAAGAAAACTTCATGATCTTCAGGCCGAATTGAAGAAATACAAAACTAAGAAATATGACATGAACAAGCAGCTGTCTGCAATTCAAAATGAAGCCCAACAAGGTAGCCTCAAAGCATTTTTTTTGCTTGAACAGCTGCAAGCATTTGGAAAGAAGAAATATAAGTACCAAGAAACTACAATTAAAATTTGCGTTCTTCTATCTACTAGGTCACCGACAGGCTATCGATTGCTACGTGAACTAAGTATCTTGCACCTACCATATCCCAAAACTTTGAAGACATACGTAGGGTACTCGAAAGGAGAGACTGGCATCACCTCATTGATCAGAGCAAGATTGATGGCAGAGGAAAAGCCACTTGAACACGAGAATGCAAAAGTGGGCTCCCTTATCATTGACGAAATGGCTATAAAGCCTAGGCTTGTGTACGATAGGAATTTAGACATGTTTCTCGGCATGACTGACGCAGACTTAGACGCTCTTGGTATTGAAGACAAACTAGCCAACAAGTTACTTTGCATTCTTTTCAAAGGACTATCTTCTTCTTACAGAATTCCTGTGTCATTTTATTTTACTTGTTCTATTTCTGGAGCGCACTTGGCAAAATTAGTATTAGATGCTATGAAGGTAGTCGAAGAAAGTGGTTTCAGAGTGTTAAGAATTGTAACTGACAACTGTCAATCGAATGTTTCGATGTTTGAAACGCTATGCGGGGGTCGTATAACGCATGAAATTAAACATCCTCTTGATGAAAATCGACCGCTCTTTATAAGTTTTGATCCCAGTCACATTATCAAGAATGTACGATCGCAGTACTTGTCTAGGGAGTTCTTTGTAAATGGCAACAATGTGACAAGTGATCATTTGAAGATCCTTTATAATCTTCAGAAAACTCTGGTGATAAAACCTGTCAGGAAACTCTCAAGGAAGGTGGTTTATCCTAGTAATTTGGAAAAGATGAATGTTTCCAGGGCCAAAGTTGTGTTTTCACCTGAAGTTGTCACAGGCTTAAAAAGTATGGAAGTCGTATGCTCTGAGAAAATTAATGACAAAGGCAGTTTACTTGAGACTATTAATTTTATGGAACATTTTCAGAAATGGTTTGAAATCCATGATGTCTGTAACACATCCCATGGCACGCACTCCAGAAATGATAACAAGATGACTTTTTGTGAGATGGACGATGAAAGACTGCACTGGTTAACGGACGTATTTCTGCCATACATTGAGGACATACAGCAACATCCCGAAAAGTTCAGGAAATTTACCAAAGAGACTTACCACGCTCTGGAGTTGACAACTCTCTCCTCAGTGGCATGCATACGCTATTTAATAAGCATCAATTTCCACTATGTCCTAACGAGGAATTTATCGAGTGACGATGTCGAGCTCTTCTTCAGTCACCTCAGACGAAAGGGGGGGTTCAATGATATGATGGATGTGAGATCTTGTATCCACGCTATTGAATCTACCCTTCACACTGGAATTATCGCAGCTTCGAGCCATGGAAACGTCGAACTAAGGAATGAAGACTTAGTATCCAGCATAAGGTCCAGGTTTTTTCTAGAAACCAAATTCAAGAGCCAGGTGAAGAAGGCCATGCCACGGATTCTGCCCTCGTACCGGAGCTTCTCGAACACGTCCTTGCTATAGTTGGAAACCCCGTGGAAGGTACATTTTTAACCTGCACATTTATTTTCATTGCATTATGTTTTTATCTAAACACGATTACGGTATTTAACAATTTGGTTTTATTTTTAGGAACTCCAGCTACTGCATCCAACATAGCAGTAGCAATGGTTGCAGGCTACCTAGTGCGCGTAGCAGAAGAAAATACCAGCTGTGAAGGTTGTTTGCAACATATTTCTCTCCCTGCGAGTGAAAGCCCGGTCCTCAGCCTCATACGATTTCAAGATCGTGGAGGACTGAGGTACCCTAAAACATCATTTGTGGTGTTACTAGAGCAAATTATGCAATGCGTATCACGTGCTGTCCAGTATCTGCCACGGAAGAACTTGCTGACAAACTGCACACTTTTATTAAAAGACAGGTTCAGTCAGGCAATTAAGTGTGACCGATGCAATGATTCTGTACTTCCGATTCTCCTTTTGAAGAAGTTCCTGAAGCCACTCCTGGACAACCTAGCCTTCAATCGCACGAGCACAGGAATGAACGATTTTTACAGCTTCACAATAAGCCTCTGAACAGGAAAGTACTGAAGCTCTAAGAAAAGACTGCTTGTTTATGATACTCCGGTGAGTTATAGATATGAATGATAAACCACACTTTTGTAAATGTGCATGAAATAGCCCGGGTATTCTCTCATCTCAATACTAAATTCATCTAGTGCGCTCATATTGAGGGTGTTACAATGCCATCCTAGCGGCTGAATGCTGAACTCAGTTGCCCCCCAGTCACGGTGCGGCATCTCCCGGCCTTGTATTATATCGTAGGCAACGGTTTACAGCCTGCATGATGTCTAGTGCGGATCAGAACTAGCATTCACTAATATTGTCACCGAAGTCATTTGAAAGCAATGCGCTGTGTAGAAATTAGTGTTGGGGATATTAAGGTTCTTTGCTATTTCTGGTCTCATATTTAGTCTTGTGTAGTTCGCGAACGAACTAGTTCGGAAGAGCGGGTCCCTCAGACGAACTACCGAACTAGTTCCCAGATCGCTCGCTTGTTAGTTCGTTCGCTCTTTTCCCGCTGACCGACTTGTAAGAGCGCGAGAGCGCGGGTCCGCCGTAGCTCGTCAGCTCGTCACATCACCACTCATTGCACAATCGCATGCGCTTTGTTTTGTTGTCAGCTCAGTTGATTGAGTGTATCTATTGATAGTGGCAAGATTGTCAAGTTTTGGCGCGGCGATTGTTCAATGTTGGTTTATTATAATAACAGTATAACACACTACTAGTAGGCTTGCGCATAATAGTTCGCGGCTGGGAGCGATCAGTTTAGTTCGCAGCTCTTAGCGAACTAACACGCTAATAGTAGTAACTACCTTATATTTGTAATGTAATATAGTGGCGGTTCATAAATATAAGTTACTGATATTTAACTGATTTAGATGTGGGGATAATTCCACAGTTTTATTTAACTTAGTCATTTTGGATTATTTGAAAATATGTCCAATTATTTAGAAAATCGGCGAACTGGATTAACATTACCATTTGAATGAGCTAGTTGATATTTATTTTTCTCGATACATGGTGATACAACTACTTTTACCTGTTTTTAAGAAATGAACATTATGACGATGCTTCACAAAGAAAAGCGAACTTCTATGGACAAAAAATCTGAACTAAAAAACCCTATTCCTCCCATTCATGCCATAAAGATAATGTACCCAACGGTTTCAGAGCAGCCAAATAATGAATATCACGAAGCAAGTAAGAAATGAAAATTTCGGCGGGCGGGGGTACGTCTTATCACCTAGTGACAAGTAGGAAATGGAATCGGATGGTGACGCGCCGATACACGCGAAAAATGACGATGGTAATTGTTGTTTTAAGGGGCCTAACGTCTAGGTTATCGGCCCCACGCGAGAGAAAATTATAAAGAGAATAATAAGTGTATGCTTCTACGAACACATCGTCCATACTGTTATTCTTTTAGGTACGGTACCGGTATTTCACTAATGATAAACAGTGGCGGATCCAGGCCTTGCGGGGCCCTGGGCGGTATGATAAGGTGGGGCCACAACAATAGGAAATAATAAAAATCAAATCAAATGGAGACAGGGAAGGTGTGGTCCCAAGAGAGAAAAGAACAACACCGGAGACGAATGCGGAAACACAGGGTGGTAGTTAAAGCTCGGAAGAAGAGACAGTTGAACTGACGTGGTCCCTAGTTGGCCGAATCGAAGAAAGAAGAAGAAGAAAATAAAGAATAGTTACAATATTTTGAATACACTACAGTACATTTTTAGCCTACTTTCGATTTTTGCAAAAAATGAAAGTAGACTTATGAGATCAACACAGGGCGAAAAAAGTGTGTCTGTCTGTGTGTGTGTATGTGTGTGTGTGAGTCTGTGTGTGTGTGTGTGTGTGTATGTGTGCGTGTGAGTCTGTGTGTGTGTGTGTGTGTGTGTGTCTGTGTGTGTGTGAGTGTGTGTACTCTGAATGTCTGTCCCCCCCTATCAATTCGAACACGGTGAAACCGAATTGAACGAAATTTGGTACAGAGGTAGCACTAGTAAAGGACACCTCAGTGTCATACTTTATATCGCCGCCATCTTTACCAAAACAGAATGGCGGCCACTCAAATGTTAAAAACGTAAAATCAAATTACGGCTAAACTAATCATCCGATCTCTACCAAATTTGGTGACAACATACCTTTATATAGGACGCGTCTTTCACCCAAAATTCAAGGTCATCGGCCATGCCATGTCAGGATGGCGGCCGTGTGAATTATGCAACCATTTTAATAAATAGCTTAAGACCCACCAATTCCGATTATCGAGCCTAGGGGGGTTTAAGCTATCTTGAAGGTCGTGATCCGTTATTTATTATAATTTAATATTATAATATTATACAGTATGAGTGGCTTAAAAGAGCTGAGCCGTTTGTGTCACACACAAGATGGCAGCTGTCCTCATGTGCCTGTCTTATATTTCAGTAGTTTTAGTATGTTGTATGTGATATACCGTACTGATACAATAATATAAACTTTGTATGAAATGATCTTTAATGAAGATGTACTGCAGTGAAGAAATCGTTTATTTAAAGTCATTATTTGCCAACAGTTTGTATCTAATATGTCAGTTAAGAACACCTGACGTCATGCTTACGGTTAGCTCTGGGCTAGCATGTTAGTCTGGCATGCAGTTGATTGGGGATCGAGTACTGCTACAGTTAGTTTTTTTTTCTTGAATTCTTTTACAAATGATGTGCACGAGCTTTTTCCACAGATACTGAATAAAATGTCATTTAGCTCAAAGGAGAGGATAAAGTATACACTCGTATATTAATAAAACCACAGTCCCAGCATCGCACATAAACAGAAGACATTAGAAAAAGGAGAATAGAAGAACTAGATACACGTTGTCATTAACCACAGCCTTCTTAATGCCTCTGTACGGTGCTGTCCTCTTGTGGGTTATGTGGGTAATATTGTTCCAAACATAACGCTGTGTAAATGCCTGAGCTGGCCTCCTGAAGTATGGCAATTTTGTAATACTGGTAGTTCAACTATTAGCCACGATCGCGCTCCGAATACCTTTAAACACTGCCAGCTGGATCGCCTCCCTCTTGGCTACTTTAAACTGCCTACTCATTCAACACCCATAGAACACTGCCATCGTAGTACATTACGATGGCAGTGCATAGGCGTACAAGATAAAGATTAATTCACTGATAGGTCGCAGCACCACCTACTGTGATTGGGGCGGAAGATTCTTAATTTTGCAGGCTGGCTTAATATAGAGATTAACGGACGTGAATGCATTACAATAAGTTAGTAGTTTTGTTATTCAATCATCATAAAGTATATAATATTGATCTTGACACTTACTGGCTTATTATCAATATAAAAGAAAACAAACAATACATTGTGGTTGGGGTGATTGTTTTAGGGATGAGGACAAAGAGTCATAAAGATACCCATACATTTAGGAGAAAGTAGGCTATATGTTCTTTGCTGAACATCTTGTTTAATAATATGAAAGAAACCTTTAAGTCCCATTGAAGAAGATTATGTAAACTATGAAATATTAAAATATTACTTTGCGACTTTTTTCCCGGCTGACGTCTTCTATCATTTCACTGAAATCTAAACTTGCTACACGGGCATGGGAGGTCATAGCTGCACTGATAAAATAATATGAATTATAAATTAGTTCGAAAGTTTGAAAAGTACAAAAAATGAATCAATTAAGTTTAAAACAATCCATGGCGCGGGGCCTCCCGGACCGCGGGGCCCTGGGCGGTCGCCCTCCTCGCCCTCCCCTAGATCCGCCCCTGATGATAAACAAATGACGACTTTTGGCTTTATAAACAATAGAAAGAGAAGTTTTCTCAGAAGGAAAGACATGGACCCTAATTAAAAGGATGGCCAACAATAGAGTGAGATGGAAGAAGTTTGTAGCTACCCTATGTTCCTAAAAGGAATAAAAGGAAATAAGGATGGAATAAGGAATTTCACTAATGTTTCAATACTCATATTTTTGTATTTTTTTATCTTCGAATATCAAAAGGTAAAACACATTACTACGCACGCAACATGTCGCTATCTAATACACGAACTGCACAGTAACTGTCACAGTAGCTTACAGTATTGCTTGAAACGAGAGCAATGTGAATGAGCAATCACTGGTGACGAGTCATCAGTGGTGACAGACTGCTATAACAAACAAAGAGCGCGTGCAGTGTCAGCAGCACGGCGAGCGAACGATCTGTCTTACAGGGAATTCGAGATGGGACCTAACGAACTAAAAGAGCGAACTAGTTCGCTAAGGAGCTGCGAACTAAACTGATCGCTCCCAGCCGCGAAGTATTATGCGCAAGCCTACTCATATTCGTCAGTTTATTTACGCGAACATATGGGACGGTGCACTTTCCACGTCGGTAATTTATGTAGAAGGGTGCTGTGTTGCTAACTTCTGGACGTAGATTCATAAATTTCTTGCATATATCATAGTATTTTCTTGTTACCGTAAAGGTTCGTGTTGATATTGTCTTTGTGTTTGCCATTATAACTACAATGGTTGAACCGATATCTTTACATTGTCAACTTTCAATTCATGTAATTCATGTCCGACATGTCGGATTTTGAGCGCATGCGCGAAGCTATCCTTGCCTAATTGGTCAATGAATGAGCTCTGATTGGCTGGAGAAACTGTCTCATAATGAAGAATAGTAGGCCTACTATAATGACCCTCATTATGATACAGTTTGCTGACATATAATATTTACATTTCAACATCGTCGAACATAATAGAATTAAAACAATGTGGCCAAAGAATGTGTGTCAGTGAGCTTACAAAGACTCGATAAATTCCCCTGTTCGTCACCAGAGAGCAGCCAGAAACTACTGTATGGACCTTGGTAGAAAAACCCGCCATATTAATTAGGACGGCGGGCAGAATAGTAAGGAAGGAGAGGACAAAGGGGGCAGAGGAAAAATTGCGACTCCTCGAAGAATGAGGATGTCCAAATAAGGAGAAAGGGCGGGAGAGGGAGGGATGGATATACTGCAAGGAAACAGAAACAAAAGGGAAGTGTATCCGTACGGCACCAAACGTCATTCAGGCCTCGGCGAAAAAACAATTAGAAACTCCTCCAGTGACGAACAACATATATTTGTAGCTTTATTGGTCTATGGGGGGGAGTGGCTTGACCCCGTCGACCCTTGAGGGTGCGCTCTTTGTAATTAAAGGGACGCCATACGATTTTATTAACACAACATATGTACAAACGAATCAAAACTGAAATGTGTTCCAAGTTCCACCAGAAGCCCACGGGTAGTGGGATGTGGATTGGTGACGGGACCCCAGCTGAGTTTGGCATTGTTTCCACTTACTTGTGCCAGGCTCCTCTCTGTTATCTTTTCTATCGACCACCCTTGGTCAACTCTTGTTCTTTTCCGGCATTATTAAGGTATCCGAGCCCTAGGGAGTCATTTAATTTCCCTTGTCTCATCTTTCCTGATCCCTCATTATTGGAGGGGTCAGACCTCTTCTGTTCTCTTCCTATCTCCTGCGTTCTGCTCAAGACCCTTAAGGAGGCAGGGTGTGTGTAACCCCACCACTTCTGGTGCACCCTGGATAGTGCTACACCCTCAAGGGCTCACTGCTGGTGAGTTCAGTTGGCGACCCCGACGGATTCCTGAGCAGGGTCCGGTTCTTTCCCCTTTTCCATTGCCTCTGCGGCGGTCTCTCTCCTCTTTCCCCGTTCATATCTGCCTTTCATGGCTCTCCTTCCTTCCAAGTCCCTCAATCCTCATTCCTTTTCCTCCCATCCATTGTTTGCCTTATCCTTTATTTGTTTACCATTTTTTCTTCTAGTTTGTAAGACTGTAGTTAGTATTATAAGGTGCGGTGAATGGCTGTCTCATAAAATTCCCTGGGCTGCGATGTGAACCAGTTCCGCACGTACAGCTGGACGTCCGAGGTGAATCGTTGGCCCCGCAGAGCCCTTTTCAGGTGACCAAACATGGCGTAATCACTGGGAGAGAGGTCTGGACTATATGGAGGGTGGCCGGGAACCTCCCATTTGAATTTCTGCAGGAGTGCCTCGACTGTGTTGGCCGTATGAGGTCGTGCATTGTCGCGGAGCAACCACGGCGGCTATGGCGTTCACTGTCACTCGGCGGTCCTGGGTAATGAGTGCATCAACCAGCTGGACGTTTTCAACGGTAATGCAGGGGGGTGCCTCAGACCGGGCATCATCGGCTAACGACACCCGTCCTTCCCTGAAGCGATTGTGCCACGCCTTGGCCCTTGCAGGGGACATGCAGTGTTCGCCACACACTTGTGACATTCGGCGTTGAATGACTGTTCCCCCTACTCCTTCCGCTGTCAGAAACCGAACAACACCTCTTTGCTCTTAGGTTGACGCCTCCTTGTCACTGTTTGCAATGCGACTGGCAGCGTTGGACGATTGATGCATGCTGCTGCTCACATTGTATCGTCACGTGACGTGCACGCGTGCCCTCTAGCGACGGGCTGTGACCTTCCACGCTCTGGTCGGAACCACACCTCGTTACACACGCCACGATTAGCCGATGTCGTCACCGGTTTGCGCATTCCAGCCTCCGGCTCGTTACTTTTTGAACGCACCTTATAGTTATAGTTTTCATTTCCTTCTCATCTCATCTTTCACTATCACCCAAACCATTAGGGGCCGATAACCTAGATGTTATGCCCCTTAAAACAAAACATCATCATCAACATCATGTTCCAAGTAAATTCACTACTCATTGATGGGAACTTTCTTTTTGTCGTGTGACCTCCTGAGAGGCCGAGTGCAGGTCTTTCTAGTCGACGCCCGTGGGCGACTTGCGCGTCGGGATGAGTGATGCAGATGAATGAAACTGGACAAGAATGTGGAAGAAAGCAGCCGTGGCCTGTCAGAAGGTACCTTCCCAGGATTTGACTGATGTTGAAAATGGGGAAACCACGGAAAACCAAATCAAGGACTGCCGACGTAGGGGCTCGAACCCACGCGTCTAACGAGTCAGCAGAGAGCTTGGCCCCATGACCTAATGCTGCGCTTTAGTCAGCGTAGCCACCTGTGTCGGTAATGGCCTAATGGGAACTGTGCGATAGAGATGTATTAAGATGAATCATTTGAATCCTCTCGTGCTATTGCAAACAATGGCATGGCCATTCCTAGCAAGGAGAAGGAGTGGCGTTGCACAATGTACAGTATATTTCCATTTAATCAGTAGACTATGATTCATTACGATAACAACTTTGATATTTCAGATGCACATCACGAAACTTGAATCATATTGGAACAGCTATTGCAAAACCCAAGGTAGGGTCACTCCTGCAAATACTCGAAGAGCAGTATTGTCGGAACAGGACCACACACACACACACACACACACACACACCGGGATGTCGGGGTGGTTTATACCCTCAGAAACAGTCAGATAACATCAGCTCGTGGTGTAGAGGCTAGAGTTCTTGGCCGTCACCCTGGAGGTCCGCGTTTGATTCCTGGTTCAATGAAGAAGGATAATTCTGGTCTGAGGGTTGGAATGGAAAGGGCTACACGCAGCGTTGGTTGGTTGGTTGGTTCCTTAGTTTAGGGGCTGCGACAACGCGGCCATGTAGCCCCGTGTACTTTGGGTGGGTGTAGAATCTGTCTGATAACCGGTGTTAATTGTGATGACTGTATTAGTGTGTGTCATCTGTTTTAATTCAAGTAAGGACTGCAGACAGTAATTTCAAGTAGTTCCTACTTTCACCACCAAATGCTACCGTCCACGACACCTAGCTTGCGGACTTGGCTCCTAGATGGCATCCAGTTACCACCTGGTGGCGAACGTTGGAACTAATAGAGGGTTATCAATTCTAACCTACAAATTTTGGCTTCACACAAGTGTAGTTAGTGGATGGTTCATTTTCATACCATAAATCTATGACATGGGACCACCGGTCTTACTTCCCCTCCGAAGAAATGCAACTAAGGGATTTTTAACGCTCTTAAAAATCCGACGACTTCAGCCGGATTTGAAACCGCGATCTTGGGCATAGAAGCTCAGCATGCTACCAACTAAGCCACCGAAGCCGCCTACACGCAGCGTTGTGATGTAAAACTGAAATGCCGGAATAGCAATTTGTTGAGTTATGCAGGACATTTTTATCACTTTATGTGTTAATTATAATTATAATGGCTCAACGGACAATATTCATTTTGATATTCTCTTTCGAATTTAGTCAATGCCAAATAAGGTTTATTGTTTTGGAGTGGAGTTTTAGACTCCCGTGGTGCACTGGAATGCTCGTGACGTGGCTGCATATGTGGCGAAGCGTCTTGCATGGCCTTCTCAGAGTGTGCCTGCTATGCGTCTTGGTACGTGTGTCTTTACCAACTGAAGAGCCCAATTGGCACACTGGGGCAAAACGCTAGCAATTTATTGAGTTATGCAGGACATTTTTATCACTTTATGTGTTAAGTAACAGAAGTCTCCTACTTCCTTCAGCTTTTCACCTGCCAATTTGATGTCCATAGAGTTTTCAGATTTTTTCGGCTGCATTCCAATATTTTTGTTTTAGATTTATTCAGAAAATAAGGGTATTTATGTTCGCGAATTAAAGCGATAAGGCCATTTTAATGTGAAATTTAATTATTTCGCGATAAGCGCAATATTGCAGCGAAATCTGAAGTGAATAACGAGATTGAAATTTTGTTTCAAGATTATGTATTAAAAGAAAGAGAAGCGCCAACAAAGATTCAACAAGTTGAAATAATTCAGTCACTGCTAGCATTAAAATTAATGCAAAATCAGGAACATAATAAAATAATATTGGATGCTTACTAGTAATTTATACATCTACCATTCATATAAATAATTCAGAACCTCAATAATGAAATCCTTAATGATTAATTTTGGAATTTTAGTAAAGCGAAATTTAAGCGATGCAGCAATATCTATTTCGCGAAATAACGCGAAAATGTGTATCCTTCTTGCGAAATCGTTCAAAAATTAGTGCGAAAAAATCATGCCTCTAGCCAGGGTCCTTTATTAACTTCTAGGGGGAGTAGGGGCAAGATATTGGACGACTTCCTCTTCCATTCCAGCACCCTAGAAAGTTACGACCATCATCACTTGGCATTAAACTATTGTGCTCATCGTACGTGATCCTCATTGAATTAAAAAGAGTTCCTGAAGCGATGAGAGATTCATGCATCTTGCATCAAGTGTCGTTTCAATAAGCCGCTAAGACTTGCCGAGATAAGTACCTGTAATGGGTGTTCCATATGGATGAAGTTCGGACATTGTCTAAGTTCCAAGAGTTGAGAACACATCTAATTGATTACTCACACATATATAGTGAAGTCAAGGTCTCCAGGCACGAAGGTCAGGAGGTCGAGATATGCATGAACCTCGGCAGAAAGTTCTTAACTAGCAGATAAATCATCCGGTCAGCTTCAAGGTAATAAAACACTGTCTTTGTGGTTTTACTTGCAGGGCCACAGAATATACAAAATGTGCGATAGGCTATCTGTACGGTGGTGCGACTAAGTGTTTAGTGACAAATGCGTAATGTGGCATTTTGGTACGAGGCCTGATACTATACTGATAGTTTAGTTAAGGTTAAGTTTGATTAGGTTAAGTAGGGTTAGGTTAGGTTCTGTTGGATTGGTTTGGATTAGGTTAATATCGATATGTTAGAAGCCATTTATGAGTGTTGTCTGTATAATTACTCAACAGAATTGGATTAATCCAATGAAACCCCCACCATTTGTTAGAGAAGTGTGTAATTCGTGTAGTTAGTTAGTTAGTTAGTTATTGTTGTTTTAAGGGGTGAAACTACGAGGTCATCTGCCACTATTCATGTTATACGGTAATAAAATAATCGTCACTTTCTGCCCTTATGATCGCTCTTGTGTTGACCGACTGAAGAACAATGCTGTTGATAGAATTAAGCTTAAGTTAGATTAGGTTCGGTTGGTTAGGGTTTGTTTAGGTTAGAGTAGTTAAGTTTAGTTTAGGTTAGGTTAGGTTAGAATAGTGTGTTTTAGTTAAGGTTAGGTTAGGTTCAGTTAGATTGCGTTAGGTTAGTTTAGGTTAGAATAGTTAAGTTTTGTTAAGGTTAGGTTACGTTCAGTTAGAGTTAGTTAGTTATTGAAGTTTTAAGGGGCGGAACTACGAGGTCATGTGACCCTATGTTCAGTTAGATTGCGTTAGGTTAAGCTACTTTAGATTAGTTTAGGTTAGGTTAGGTTAGGTTACGTTACGTTAGGTTAGTTTAGGTTAGGTTAGGTTAGGTTAGGTTAGGTTAGGTTAGGTTAGGTTAGTTTAGGTTAGGTTAGGTTAGGTTAGTTTAGGTTAGGTTAGGTTAGGTTAGGTTAGGTTAGTTTAGGTTAGGTTAGGTTAGGTTAGGTTAGGTTAGGTTAGGTTAGGTTAGGTTAGGTTAGGTTAGGTTAGGTTAGGTTAGGTTAGGTTAGGTTAGTTTAGGTTAGGTTAGGTTAGGTTAGTTTAGGTTAGGTTAGGTTAGGTTAGGTTAGGTTAGGTTAGGTTAGGTTAGGTTAGGCATCCGAACCACTGTTATCTGTATCCGCACGTTTGTTATCTGAATCTACTGGCATTACAATAATATTTTTTATAAAACCATAAAGCAACACATTTGAGGAATAAGTCGTTCCCTTAGGCTTTGTTGTCATGTGCTATGTTTAAAATGAATGTTAGACAGTCAGAATTGCAACCCTTTACAGTCCGGAGGGTTAATTATGCTTAATGATATAATTTGAATTATATTAGATTAAATAATCATTCTTATATTTGTCATGAAAAGACATAATGGAAAAATATATGTCATAAATCCGGGTCCTAGTAATGATATTCAACAAGTTCGGATTGTAATGCAAGAACTGTCTGCAAATGTATTCCAAACATTAACCGCAGCTTATCCGCATCCGCTCAGGGCTTTAACTATAGGATATACATTGTACCCCGTCCAGTCATTGGGCGAATTCGTATTGACTGACTGAAGGGTTACAAATAACAGTCATGAACTAAATAAGTTCAATCGGGCTCCACAGATGGGAGTCTTCTTCTTCTTCCTCTTCATTTCCCGTTTCCAGTTCCCTGGGTCGGGTTGCGAATCAAGGACCTCCACAGTTGTCTATCCCTCCCCCATTCATTTCCTTCTTTCAATACTTATTTTCCTTTTACTCATCTTTTCTCTATGCTTTCCTTCACCGTATCTATCCACCTCTTTCTGGGCCTTCCTCGTGGTCTTCTTCCTGGTACTTTCTCCATAAATATTCTTTTTGGTAATCTATATTCTTCCATTCTCATCATATGTCCGTACCACTTCAGCTTACTGGTCTCTATCTTGTCTTGCAGTTTTGGGAACCCAGTTCTCTCCCCAATGTCCACATTTCTGATTCTATCCCTCCGTGTCTTCCCTATTATTCCTCTAAGGAACTTCATCTCGGCTGCTTGGATTCAGTTTCCATCGCGTTTTGTTGTGGTCCAAGTACCTGCTGCATATGTGGGAGTAACGGTGTAAAATAATAATAATAATAATAATAATAATAATAATAATAATAATAATAATAAGGGGAGAAATTTCAGAGCCCTTCAAAATCAAGACTGGTGTAAGACAGGGAGATGGATTATCACCTTTGCTCTTCAACTGTGTGCTCGAAAAAATCATCCGACAGTGGCGAAAAGTAATGAACATTAACAAGTCTGAAAATGGAGTCAGATTGGGCTACAAAAAACAGAACCTGATAGTTGACTGCCTAGCATTCGCAGATGACCTCGCAATTTTTTCAGATTCCCTCGTTGCAGCCACAGCGCAAATTAATGAACTCCAGATTCAAGCAGCAAAAACGGGCCTTAAGATCTCCTTTGAAAAAACAGAATTCATCACTAATATCAAGCTAGCGCCAAAAGAGCTGGATGTAGGACAGGGGAAAATCAAGCAAACGAAAGCGTTCAAATATTTGGGTGAGTGGATAGACCCCAATCTCTCCGAGAAAGCAGCTTTCGAGTCACGAATCAGGAAAATGGAAATGGCATATAATCAAACAAAGGCCATTTACAACAAGAAATCCATATCAACAAATGCCAAGTTAAGACACTACCAAACAGTCATCCGTCCAGAGGCTTTGTATGCTGCAGAGTGCCTTGCAATGCATCGCAAGGGACTAACAGAGAATCTGGAAGTGAAAGAAAGAAAAATTCTGAGAAAAATCTTGGTTCCGGTAAAAGAAAATGGGGAATATAGGAGACGGCACAAGCACGAATTTTACTCCCAAGTGGAAAAAATAACTGACGCCATGAGGAAACCGAGAATTGCCTTTTACTGTCATTAACAAGAATGAACCCAGCACGATTGACAAATAGAATTTTCACCTACTTCCTCAAAAAGAAAACCAAGGGAGCTTGGTTCACTGAGGTGGACAAAAATTTACAAGAAATGGGAATTACAAGCAACGATATTTGGGAACATGCCACCCTTAAAGAAAAACTAACAGCACACCGATGTTTCCAAGAAAAGCCAAAGCTTCCAACTGGCAAGAAGTGGACTGCAGAAAGGAAACAACAGAATCGAGAACTAATGCGAAAGTACTGGGAGGACGTTAAACCTCGATGCAGCAAGAAGCAGTTGAAATGACGTGGTCCTTAGATGGCCGAATCGAAAGAAGAAGAAGAAGAAGAAACTAGCTTGCGGATATCCCTTGAAAATACGGAAGTAATGTCAATCATCAAAGACAACACGACCCAACTGAACACCGAATATGGAACAATAAACAGTGTGCATAAATTTAAATACGTTGGTGAGTGTATCCAATCAAACGGACTGGATACAGAGACCATAGCGGCAAGAGCAAAAAAACTTCAGGTAGGTTTTCAAACTACCCGGAACATATATAACAAAAGGTGCTTTTCTATAAACACCAAAATTCATCACTACATCTTGTCGGCAAGCCGGTATCTCTCCATGAGTCAGAATGTCTTATCCTCTCTCAGAAATGTGCGCTTGCTGAGTTAGAGTAAAAAGAGAGAAAGATTCCCCACAACATACTTGGTCCAAACTACAAAAACGGGATCTACGTAAGAAAATCCAGACAACAAATCTATTATAAGATAGAGAAGATCACGGACACAATGTACAAATGCAGGGATCGCTTCTACGCTCACTTGCGACGAATGGACAAAACGTATATTTAACAATTTCGACCCAAAACCAAAAACAAAAGTTCCCTAGTACGTTAACATCAAGAAATCCTCCAAGAAACGGCCCTACAACCTGGTGACGCACACAAACGAGACCTTTACCGAAAAAGCATCGTGACTTTTGGGACTTTCCGAGATGAGAAATGGACAACCGTTGCAAAGTGGTCGGATGAACGCCGTGCTCGACACAGCAAGCTAATGAAAACCTACTGGATCAATCGTAAATTGAATGAACGCCAGAATGTATAGTGGAACTTATCGTGGTCCCTAGTTGGCCGATTATCGAGTAATAAATAAATAAATAAATAATAATAATAATAATAATAATCAGAGCCCTTCGAAATCAAGACTGGAGTCCGACAGGGGGATGGACTATCCCCAATTCTCTTCAATATTGTTCTGGAGAAGATAAGTAGGGAATGGGAACCTCTTGTAAAGGGCATTCAAATTGGTATTAAAAAGAGAACCGAACTAAAGCCAAATGTCTTGCTTTCGCGGACGATATTGCAATTGTCGCAGACAACAGATAGGAAGCGATTTACGCAGTAGAAAAACTCCATGAGATTGCACAAAAGACCGGGTTACATATCTTACGGCAAGACCAAATATATGGAGAGAAGGCCAGAAAATAAATCCCCTTTAAACACCAAATACGGTAAAATCGCCAAATTCTGCACATTTAAATAACTTAATGAAATTATACAACCCTCAGGACTTAATCGAATATCCAATGGAGACAGAATCACTAAGCTCCAGAAGGCCTACAAGCTAAAGTGGGCCCATTACAACAAGAAATACATTTTGACAAACGCTAAATTACGACATTATAAAACAGTTATTCTGCCAGAAGTAACATATGCCGCTGAAACAATAGTAATCGATGGGCATTCCAAGATTAGGGAACTGGAAAAACAGGAACGAAAAATTCTCCGGAAGATCTACGGAGCAATCAACAGAAACGACATTTGGATGAAGAGACCTAGTACAGAACTCTATCAAAAGACCAATACGATAATAGACGAAATTAGAAAACGCAGAGCCAAATTTTACACTCACATCCACAGGATGGCCACCTCCAGATTGCCAAAGAAACTAGGCCTACTTGGTATCATAACACAGAGTAAATGCGGCACAGAATGGCTTAAAGAGGAACAGAGATGATGATGATGATGATGATGATAATTGTTGTTTTAAAGGGCCTAACATTTAGGTTATCGGCCCCTGATGGTTTGGGTGATCTTGAAGATGAAAATGAAATGCAAACTTAAAAACTAAAACTAACTACTAACCTATATATTAGAAGAAGAAATGGAAAAATAAAGGAGAATAAGGCAAAAAAGGACAGGAGGAAAAGAAATGCCCAACCCTAGAAGAATGCAGATTGAGGGACTTGGAAGGAAGGAGAGCCATGAAAGGCAGATAGGAAAGTGAAAGAGGAGAGGGTCCACCCCACAGGTAAGGGAAAAAGGGGGAAACCGGACCCAGCTCAGGAATCCCTCGGGGTCGCCAACTCCCGAACTCACCAGCCGTGAGCCCCTGAGGGAGTAGCATTATCTAGGGGGCACCAAAAGTGGTGAGGCTACATACACCCGGCCTCCTTGAGGGCCTTGAGCAGAAGGCAGGAGATAACATGAAAAGAAAAAGAAGGCTGACCCCTCGCAGAAGGAGGGAATCAGAAAAGATGAAACAAGGGCCAATTAAGGCGGGAAAGAAAGAGACTCCCTAGGCCTCGGTTACCCTAATACCGTCGGGGTCGGAAGAGAACAAGAGTTGACCAAGTGAGGTCGACAGGAAAGAAGTCAGAGAGGGGCCTGGCACAAGTATGTGGAAGCAATGCCGGACTCAGCTGGGGTCCCGTGGTCGCCAACCCACGTCCCACAAGATGTGAGCCCCTGGGGGCAAAGAGGTACAGAGGGACTTACAAGTAATCAATATCGAAAATTTCGAAGACCGAACTGGGTGCCAGACGAAAATCGCGAATGTTAAGTTTGAACCGAGATCATTACGACAACCTGGCAAAAAGTGGACGGATGAGAGGAAGAGGGAACATTCCGCGAGAATGAAGAGGTTTTGGGAGGAGCGGAGGAGACACGCCTCCAAATGACATCATGTTATCACGTTTAATCGCTCGTCTGTAGGGGAATATTCCACCACTACTACTACAACTCCTCGGCGCTACAGTCCATGTAGGACCTTGGCCTCTCCAACAATCGTTGCCCAATCCTGACGATCTTCTGTACGTTTCCATCATCTTCTTACTCCCATCTTGCGTAAGTCCTCCTCCACGTCATCCAATCATCGTTTCCTAGGTCTTCCTTTGCATCTTCTTCCACCGGATTTCCTCTATAGGTCTTTTTAACCACTCTATCACCTGCCATTCTCTCCATTGTCGCGTAGCCGATTGGTTGCGATGATAATCAATTTAGAATCTTGAAGTTGCCGAATTAAGGTATCTTGGGTTCGGACCTGAGCCTTAGCCCGAGTCCAATAGAAGACGTCAAATAACTGGTAAGTCGAAGGAAGATAGTATTATTCAGTTGTTCCAAGTACGTGATACATATTGTATTCGCAGTTGTTATGGTACTCTGATAACTTCTGAATAAAGAAGAGTTTTGTAGAGATGAAATGATGATTTAATGAAGAGAAGGTAAGTTAAGTCAAGTCCTCCAGCATACAAGCTACAATAATGACGCTCGTATACTGACACTGATTACAGATTACTATGTCTTATTTATACTCTTACAGTGGTCTACACTTTGACCGGGTGACAACATGTTATGACTTTCCCTTTCAAGGAAACCCTTTACCAATGTGTTTCTTGGTTTAAATGAGTAACACTATTGATGTTGTAATTATTTCACAATACATAGGATATGTCGGCTAATGGCCTGTTTCAATATTATTGGAAGGACAGATAAGTATATTTACTTCCTGTGCGGCGATCTCACCGCCTTGGGTCTTAATCAATTAGAGATAAGGAAATGGAGTCTGTAATGAATAACATCTTTCTTAATACTAGAATATTTCTAAATGTTTGAGAAAGTGTTCTGACTGTCGTGATTACTCCACACTTCCCCTCTTCTAGACAAAAATTACAGTTTGTTAAGAACTTCAATTTTTGTACATTGACCATAATTCTCTTTTCTTTAATCTACTTGATCTTCTTAACTGTTGATCAGATTCCATTTCTGTTTTAACATGTGGCACTAATTCTATTAGCTCTGGTGCTGAAGGCAATGATTGAACTGAGTTCGATCTTTCATTCTTAATTTGGGGTGTTCCCATTAGACTTTGTTGTTCTACTTTGACTTGTGGAATGCTTTCTAGTGAAAGATTAATTTGGTTTACTGGACTATTCTTAATCTCAATTCTAGTACAAAATTGTTTTGATTATCTCCACCATTTTTTAGGAGAACATAGATTAAACAACGAAAAGCTTAACTTGCGACAGCAAGAACAGCAGCAACATCCACAAAGCCAAATTAACATAAATAATAACAATGATAATACATAAGTATACCATGATGTACCAATTCTTTTCCAAGAATATGTTCTTTGTTCTTCTCTGATTTCTTGTTCTTTTATGAATTTACTCACTTCGTCTATTTTATAACTAGCCATTTCTAAATCACTTAAGGATGACACAATATTTGATAATGGGAGGTTCAAAGGAGCATCTTTTATATTTTCCTGTTCTGGAAGAGTTAAACAACAATCAACATCAATATCAATGAATGGAAAGATGTCATCTTTCGTTAAATTTGTTTCATGTTGTGAAAATGGGAATAAAGTAGTTTTGCTACTTAAACCCTTACAATCTTTTCTTAGATTAATTATACCTCTGCCTAGCAATCTGCTAGAGTATTTTTCTCCATTTTGACATACAGTCGTAAAAAGTTCTAATTTAGATGATACAAATAGCCATGAATTGCTATTGTGAAGTGGTAACCACATTACCTGTCTTAAGGGTAAATAGTTGAAAGTACACACTTCTGGTATTTGAAGAGTGTTAGGATGTAACAAGGTGGGTACACATTCCATATTGGGAATATAATTAACAATTGGATTTCTTTCTTTACATACATAGTTTTTCTGATTGGGTTTAACACATTTATCCAATTCATACTGGGTCATATACCCATATTTTTCATTTAGAGCATCCACAAAAATATACTCTTTTTTGACATTTAGCACTTTTGTCGTCATGTTGGATTTCATGATGACTGGAAAAGGTATTACTTTATGTAATTTAAATTTATTTTCTAATACCAAAGGTATTTTAACAGAATAGACCAAATATGGTCCTTGTGTATAAATTGTGGGTTGGATTAATGAAAGGAGTTCGGATGATGAGAAGGGTGGTAACATTGTCGACTCTGGCATCGTTTGTTGCATTAGAGTTTCTTTGATTTTCTGTATGGTAATTATTTGTGGTTGTAAAATACCATCTTGAGCGTGCAAGTATACATTTATTAATAAATCAAATGTGTGTTGACATTCCTCAATTCCCCGTTCAATTTGCTTGATTAATTCATTTAATACAAGGCTGTTATCAATTTCTTTCTTTATCTCCCTAGTTTCTTGTTTTATATCCTTACTTAATGTTTGTAAAACATCCATAATTTTCTTTTCGTTTATTGCTACACCTTTTAATGTCGTATTCATCGTAATTATAGTAGATTTCAGAACTGACATTTGTTCTGAAGCTATTCTTAAAAATTCTTTATGGTCTTTTTCCATAGATTCTATATGTTCGAAGTTAGTAACTACTTCATCTTCCGTTGCTGTTCCAAATAAGAATTTTAATATTTTACCTCCAAAATTAAATACATCTCGCTTTCTCCTATCTGAATTTGATTCTTTTCCCATCAAATCTATTAATATGTTTCTTAATCTGTCGACAATTCGCTTTTTCGATTGGAAATAAGGAATACTTGGTTGGCAATCTGTATATGCAAACCATGTCTCATTTTTCAATCTATTACATATATTATTTAAATTTATCATTCGTGCTTTAGTTTCTTTCCATAACATTCTTACCGGTCTTAAGTTTACATACGTTATAAAATTCCATTCTGCGGGATAAAAATATGTATCTCCTATGTGATCAAAATAAACACCTGTTTGACTTTTGATCTCTGTAATGTGTGAACCTTTACTAATATCCATCGATTCGGACTCCGCTTCTGCAAGCTGACTCGTCCACCACCAAATAATAAGTAGTAACTTCCACGACGTCATGTTTCTAATTGATCTGAAACATACGGTTTTGTTCTATTAATGTGAGTTTGTGTTATCTTTTTGCCTGTTGTCCCTACTCTGATTAAGGTTACATTTGTGCCTTTTACTTCTTTAATTTCATAAGGACCTTTCCATAAAGGATCTAGTTTCCTTCTTTGCTCATTGAAAATCAATACTAAGTCTCCTACTTCATATTGTTTTCCTGTTCTATTTTCATTTATTTTATCGCATTGCTTTATTTTAGCTACTTGTAGTCTATCTTTTGCTTGTTGCCATGCTATTTGGAATTTCTGTTTAATGTCATACACTAAATTCTCATAATTATATAAAGGTTGAGGACTTTGCTGTAATTGTCCTGGTATATTAGCCTTTCTACCAAACAATAATTCATACGGTGTGAATTTTGTAACACTATGTGGTGATGTGTTATAAGTAAAACAAGCGAAAGGGGTCCACTGATCCCAATCATTCTGAAACTTGTTACCAAAACATCTTAGATATTCTACTAAAACTTTGTGTGATCTCTCTAAGCTACCGTTAGTTTCTGGGTGATATACGCTCGTTTTAAGTTTCTTAATTTTTAACAATTTACAACAGTTTGTGAATAAATCACTCATGAACTGCGTTCCACAGTCAGTTAATAACTGATCTGGTACTCCGTACTTTAAAATTATTTCAAATACAAATTTGTGAGCTATCGTTTCTGCTGTCATATCTTCAATTGGAATTCCAATTATATATTTGCTTAAATTATCTTGACACGTTAGAAGATATTTATTATTTTTCTCTGACATCGGGAATGGTCCTACGATGTCCAAATAAATCTTACTCCATGGTCTATCTTGTGTATCCGTTATTTGCAATTCTGCTTTTACTTTCGGAAGTGTTTGTTTATTTATTTGACAAACTGGACATTTGCGAATATAAGATTCTATGTCCTTAAACATATTGGGCCAAGAGACATATAATTTTAACCGTTCGTATGTTCTCTGTACTCCTTGATGTCCACCTATGGGGCATTCATGCATTTCTTTTAATAGTTTTGTTTTTCGCTCTTCTGATATTTCTTGGATAGCAGGTTGAATGCTATTGACAATAGGGTACCTACTAAGTGCGTCAGCATTTACGTTCTGAACGCCTGCTTTATGGACTATATCAAACTGATATTCTTCTAATAATAATCTCCATCTTATTAATCGTGAACTCGGGTCTTTCACATTGAAGATCCAAAGTAATGGTTTATGATCTGTCACGATTGTGAATTTTCTTCCAAGTAAATAAGGTCTAAAATGTTTACAACTCCATACTAGGCTTAAACATTCTTTTTCAATTGTACTATAATTTATTTCTGCCTTATTTAAGGTTCTACTTGCGAACGCTAGTGGTTGATCTTTTCCAATTTCTCCTTGACTTAATATACTGCCTAGCGCATAATTGCTAGCATCTGTAGTTAATACAAATGGTTTTGTTAAGTCTGGAAACTTCAACACTGGGGCTGTCGTTATCTGTTCTTTTAATTTTCGGAAACTTTCTTCTTGTGCTTCTTCCCATTTCCAAATTTGATCTTTGTTTAATAAATCATTAAGGGGTTTAGATATTCTGCTAAACTGAGATAGAAATTTTCTGTAATAGCCTACGAGTCCTAAAAATGATTTAACGTCCTTTTGTGTTTTTGGATTTGGAAATCCCACTATAGACTCAATTTTCATAGGATCTGGAGCTACTCCATCCGCGGTTACTATGTGACCTAAGTATTGTAATTCCGTCTTTAGAAATTCACATTTATCTGGTTCTAACTGAATGTTATTCTCTCTCAACTTCTGGAATACTTGTCGAAGTCTACTATGGTGTTCTTCGAGTGTTTCGGCAAAAATAATCACATCATCCAAATATACCATACAACGTAATCCTATTAATTCATTCAAAATAGTATTCATTAATCTCTGAAATGTCGCAGGAGCTGTTTTCAAACCAAAGGGCATTCTTCGGAACTGAAAGTGTCCTTTCTGGGTGCTAAAAGCTGTTTTACTTTTATCTTCTGGAGCTATTGGCACTTGCCAATATCCGCTCGCACAATCTAATGCTGAAAAATATCTTGCTCTACCTAATTGATCCAATACATCTTGAATGTTAGGTAAGGGATAGCTGTCTCCTATCGTTATTTCGTTTAATTTTCTAAAATCGACGCAAATCCTCCATTTCTTAATACCTGAGGCATCAAGCTTCTTTGGTACTACTAGAATAGGAAAATTCCAAGGGGATTTACTAGGTTCAATGATTTTTTGTTCTAACATTTCATCTACTTGTTTATCTACTTCTTTCTGGTGTTGTTCCGGAATTCTATAATTCTTAAGGGTTATTGCCCTGCCTGGTATTACTGAAGGGGTTGGTATTGAATGTACCGCTGATTTTGTTTCTGTTAATCGATCACCTGGTAATCGAAAAATATCGTTGTATTCAAAACAAATCTGTTTTAATTCGTTCACTTTCTCGTTTATGTGTGAAAAACGTAACTTACTTAATAGTAAATTATTTCTGTCCTTCGTGTTTAATACGCAAGTCTTCTCCTTTAGGCTAATTGTTGTTAGCTCGGGTACTTTTTCAATTAAAGTTTCTTCCTCATTACAATTAATTATTAAACAACAAAATTTATTCTTATCGCACTGAACTATGCTATCTGCGCAAATTATATTTTCACCTATCATTTGCTTTTGACAATGCCGTGTTCCTTGTTCTGATGTTGGAAACTGCACAATTGTCTCACTTAAAGGCTTTAATTTTATTAAATTATCCTTCCAAGGTATTTTAATTTCACTATTATGACTATCTAACCAGTCTTGTCCAATTAGCATGTCGACTTTATGTGGTAAGTCGTTGACAACATAGAATGGCATTTCTTTTTCGTTCATTACATTATTAATACTCAATTTAACTACTCCTCTTACTGGAAATATTTCACCAGTTACACTTTGAAAAGATATATTTACAGGCTTTATTTTAATATTCATTAAACTGTCCCTTTTAACCAAGGATACCTGTGATCCAGTATCAATTAATGCTTCTCCATAACCATTTGTGAAATGATCGTTTAATACATATACTATATACGGGTTATTTGTCTGCACACTTTGTTTATTTACGTTGGCGCTCACGGCCTTATTATTTTCATCAATACTACTGGCGTTTACAGCCTTCAAACTGGCACTAACGGCCTTCTCATTGGCACTGACGGCCTTCTCATTGGCACTGACGGCCTTCTCATTGGCACTAACGGCCTTCTCATTGGCACTGACGGCCTTCTCATTGGCACTAACGGCCTTCTCATTGGCACTGACGGCCTTCTCATTGGCACTGACGGCCTTCTCATTGGCACTGACGGCCTTCAAAACATCATTAGCCCTACGAGCTTCTACTTCTGGGTTCGAGTTTGGATTGCAACCGCTATTAATTTGACAAGTTGAACTGTAACCGGGTCGCTTAGACAGTCCAGCTGCTAGTTTCCCTGATTGCTAGTACTACGACAATCGTTAGCTACATGTCCACTCCTTTTACATTTCGCACAAAAAGGTTTGCCTCTGCATTCCTTCGAAATGTGACCAGGTTTCTGACAACGGTAACAGGTGACCATTGAAGACGCATTCACTCCTGGTTCCTTTTTCGCATTCACAGAATGTGTGCTAATGCCACCTCCACTTCGCAAATTCTGTGTCGGGGATCTTCCGCCATGCCCCATAAAACTATTTCTCCTATAGTTTCCATTATATGCCCTGAACTGATCTCTAGATTTTCTAGCACTTTCTTCTTCTACCGCGATTTCAATTAACTGTTTTAAAGGTTTATCCTCTGATTTTATTTTAAGTATGGTTTTAACTGTTTCATCATTTACTCCTTGTATAAAACAACATTTACTTAACAAAGAAATAGTCCTATTTCCTCCGTCTTGCATTTCATGCGACCAAGTTATCATCTGCCTAGTGAGGGCTTTATTTAATTCTGTCGTCATTTTCTCAATTCGGTTTCCCCACTGAGTTACATTTTCCTGATGTTGTTGTTTACTAGTAAATAACTTGTTTGCATAGAAATCAAGAGTTCTTTGGACTGAGTAATTTAATTCAAGTTTCTCTTTAATTGTTTCCCATGTCTGTAAATCTTCTGGTATGGTGCGAAAACTGAGAACAGTTTTAGCATCTCCAGTAATGTGAGCTAGTACGAATTTTAAAAACGTTGAGTAATCTCTGGGATTTAGAATGCTATAAGCATTCTCAACATTATCAATGAACTCCTGTAGTTCATTAGGATTTCCACTGAAGGTGGTTTTCAATAATTTAACAGCAGTGTCTACAGAGACTATTCTATACTGAATCGCTTGTTCCTCCTCCCTGGGAGCTGAACTTCCCACTATATTGTCAGGCATATTAATGTTTCTACTTTACTTGCACTCTCTAACAGACTCTAATAACAATGCCAGATACAACAATGCTGAGGACTTACTTTGAAAGATGGAAGGGAGAAGATCACTCCTCGGAGCTGCCACCGATGACGAACACCACCGCGAAGAAGGATAGCTGCAGGCTTGCTGGGTTGATCAGTGTCCCCTCGAGGACCCCAACTGGTGCTCGTACGGAAGTTTTGGTCTTCTCGACGCCAGAAGGCGGACGGGCTGCGTCGGCCTCCGGTTAGAGGAATAAAGATGTCCTGGTCTCTCAGGTGGAAAGGACCAGTGAAGAGGTTGACGATCAGACACCTCGATGTAGATCGACGAAAAATAGAGTTGTGACTAGTGTTATTTGACCAAGTCCTAAAAAGAATCTTCTTTTGATCCAAGCCGCTGCCACCAGATTATGTCGCGTAGCCGATTGGTTGCGATGATAATCAATTTAGAATCTTGAAGTTGCCGAATTAAGGTATCTTGGGTTCGGACCTGAGCCTTAGCCCGAGTCCAATAGAAGACGTCAAATAACTGGTAAGTCGAAGGAAGATAGTATTATTCAGTTGTTCCAAGTACGTGATACATATTGTATTCGCAGTTGTTATGGTACTCTGATAACTTCTGAATAAAGAAGAGTTTTGTAGAGATGAAATGATGATTTAATGAAGAGAAGGTAAGTTAAGTCAAGTCCTCCAGCATACAAGCTACAATAATGACGCTCGTATACTGACACTGATTACAGATTACAATGTCTTATTTATACTCTTACAGTGGTCTACACTTTGACCGGGTGACAACATGTTATGACTTTCCCTTTCAAGGAAACCCTTTACCAATGTGTTTCTTGGTTTAAATGAGTAACACTATTGATGTTGTAATTATTTCACAATACATAGGATATGTCGGCTAATGGCCTGTTTCAATATTATTGGAAGGACAGATAAGTATATTTACTTCCTGTGCGGCGATCTCACCGCCTTGGGTCTTAATCAATTAGAGAAAAGGAAATGGAGTCTGTAATGAATAACATCTTTCTTAATACTAGAATATTTCTAAATGTTTGAGAAAGTGTTCTGACTGTCGTGATTACTCCACACCATATGTCCCAACCATCTTAGCTTATTATTCTTTACTTCCGAAACTATATCAGGATGCCCATATAATTCCTCCCATTCTTTGTTTTCCCGTATTCTCCATCTTCCTGCCTAATTCATTGCTCCATAAATCTTCCTGAGTATTTTCCTTTCCCATCTTCTCAAAAGCTCCTCTTCTGCCACAGTCATAGTCCATGTTTCCGAGCCGTACATTACCACAGGTCATATAACTGTTCGGTACACTGTCACCTTTGATCTACTGAAGATGCGCACTTTGATGATTTTTATCAGTGCCCAATAAACTCTATTACGAGCTGCAATTCTTGCTTTTATTTCTTCTCTTGTGCTATTATCTTCAGTAACCAGTACTCCCAAATACTTGAAACTTTCACACCTCTCAAAATTCAACCCATTTAGGTTTATAAATAAATGTATATATTTATCTTTCCAGGGGAATTTTCGCTTGAATAAATAATAATGGCATGCCCTGATTCGGTGTTTCTTAATGTATTGGAGGGACTCCAACTCTTTTATTCATGGTGTTGGTAAGCGTGAACAGCAATTCATCCAATTACTTGGCATCTGTTCGAAACCAGCCAATAGGAGCAGTGAAAGAGTTCTGCAGCATAATACCGGATGATAGGGCACTTAGTGGTAATAAACCGAAACACGCTTTAATTGAATGGGAGCAGGCAACAGTTTTGGCGAACCACAGAGTGGTTGTGTGAACTAGAGTGAAATATCTGTTCTCGTTAGCGAGGCACTCTCTCTCTGTGACAAGAATAACCCATCAAAAAGTTTAACTAAATGACGTCATTTTACAATTTTAGAGCCATTTGTTTCTGTTGTGTGTGTACATTGGTCCAGCGCGGAGCAAACACTTGCGATGCGATTCATAAAACTTCCTCACCAAACGCACTTTTACTTATTTACAATTTTATACGCCAGCTTCGGTGGCGTAGTAGGTAGCATGCTGAGGTTCTATGCCCAAGGTCGCGGGTTCAAACCCTGCCAAAGTCGTCGGATTTTTAAGAGCGTTAAAAATCCCCCAGTATGCCTTCCTTCGGAAAGGAAGTACTGCTCGAGTCCGAGCTCTATGAACTTGCGGGGTGAGGAGAAAGAGCAGGGAAGGGTCGAGCTTGAAGAGAAGGATCTGTCAACAGCCCACCGTGATATATGGTATAGTAGCCTCACTTTCATCGTTAACGACCGGCTTGTCTTTGAAATCTAACTGGACGGATGTTTACATTCCATGGCTGCGGGGTGCCGAGGCATTCACGGCTTAAGGCCGGTGAGCAGGTAGACAGGACTGGCGTCAACACCTTGTCTGCACCCTCGTGGACAGATGGAGGAAGCATCTTATTGGTCAAGAACCGTCATGTACTTCTGAGCCATAATTAATGGCTATTGTCGGCTCGTGCTAATGCTTAACGTTTGAGTCGCCGGTCGTTAACCAAGATAGTGAGGCTACTATATTCCTTTCTATTCCAATACTGCTAACATTCGGCCGTTGCTCAAACCACTGTGGTGTTAGGAATGACTGAGTGAGTCACCGACCAATATATTTGGTTCTGTACTATGCACTGACCGAGAAACCTCATCACTCGTCAACTCCACTACTCATAGTCCACGATGGACATTCCTCTCAGGTTCACGCTGACGGACCCGTGTCATAGATTTATGGCATGTAAAAGAACTTTCCACTAACTAAACTTGTGTAAAGCAAAATTTGTAGGTTTGATTAATGCTCTTAAGATCCAACGTTCGTCACCAGGTGCTAGTAGTAGCCAAGTTCACAGCTAGGTGTCGTGGACGGTAGCATTTGGTAGCGAAAGTAGGAACAACTTGAAACTATCGTCTGCAGTCCTTACTTGAATTAAAACAGATAACACACACTAATACAGTCATCACAATTAACACCGGTTATCAGACAGATCCTACACACACCCAAAGTACACGGGGCTACATGACCCCGTTGTCGCAGCCCCTAAACTGAGGAACCAACCAACCATCATTTTTATACATGCTGGCTTTCAAACTCAAACGAGTGGCGCAGTGTCAAACATTCATGGCTGTCACTGCGCATGTTCGAGTTCGATTCTGGCTCTGCTCAAAAAGCAAATTTCGCCTGACGACTGGAACTGTGCATTCTCTGCCTCGTGAGGAAGAACTGGGAGGAGGTGGGTTCTTAGTTTGGGTTCGTTGGTTCCTTAGTTTAGGGGCTGCGACAACGCGGTCATGTAGCCCCGTGTACTTTGTGTGTGTGTAGAATCTGTCTGATAACCGGTGTTAATTGTGATGGCTGTATTAGTGTGTGTTATCTGTGATTCAGGTAGAAGGACTTCATACGATCAATATTTCAAGTAGTTCATACTTTTGCTACCAAATGCTACCGTCCACGAAACCTAGCTGCGAACTTGGCTACTAGTTGCCATCGCAGCCAGCACCTGGCTGGGAACGTTGGAACTAATATACCGTTATCAAACTAACCAACACATTTTAGCTTACACAAGTGTAGTTAGTGGAATGTTCTTTTACATGCCTTAAATCTATGACATGGGCCCGCCGACTTTAGTTTACTTCACCACAGAAGGAAGGCATACTGACGAATTTTAACGCTCTTAAAAATCCGACGACAACGGCCGGGTTTGAATCCGCGACATTGGGCATATGATTATGGATTATGTAAACACAAATGGTATGTACCACCCATGTAACTAATAATATATACACAGAGTGATTCTAAATTATTTTTACTAACTTTGGGGATAGGTTTCTTACACCTAAAGTAGAAGAAAATGTTCATATACACATATGTCTCAAAATCCTTTGTTTTCAATTTATTAAAGTTCAAAATGTTCTTAAAGAAAGCACATTTTAAAATGACATGTTAATTGGTTTTTGACATTGACATTGTCGGCCCAAAACTTTGGGAAACAATTTTGTTTTTATGGGAATGATATCAAGATAACATCTAATAGTTTACTACCCAGTCCATTGGAGTATAATTATATCTTCTGCAAAGTTCGTTATTTTATTTATTTTTCGTTGTAGATATTCTTAAAATAAGTTATAAGTGACTCGTTTCTTTTTAGCCTATTTTCATGTATGAGATCACCTTTTGTCCGTGTGTGTATATGTGTGTCCCCCCCTAATAACTTCTAAACAGTTGGAGCGATTTCAATGAAATTCGGTAAGGTCATATCACTATTTCGGCCGACCACGACCACGACCGTGCCCTTCAAATTTTATTACGTCTCACCAATCCAACATGGCGGCTGTGCGAAATATTTAACCGGCATTCCATATCCCCGAAACTATTATTGATATCACCCTGACATTTTGTACGGTTATAAACGACACTGCTAGAAGTTCGCCTATGAGACTTTCAAAAACCTATTAACTACAAAACTAACATGGCGGCCAAGCGAATTTGAAACTTTTAAATAGACCTTTCTCGTGACTTAACCATCCAAACGCAATGGAATAGTAAATAACTCTAAGACCTACATCTATACTAATATAATAAAGCTGAAGAGTTTGTGTGTGCTGGTAACACTGCCCACTTGATAATTTTTGGACAACCCATTCCCTACATTTAGAATGAATAACAAACTGAACTTGAAAACCACGTATTAAGGCCCTAGAACCATTCATGTCCGTAGCAGTGTAACTGTAAGAGTATTTTAATAAGTCTATTGTTTACTGGCATTTCGGGGTGCATCACGTATCCCCTACCAGTGTTCTGGTGCAGAATTGCGAAAATAGATACATCTTGCGCTGTTTATAAATTGCAGTCACAGGGAGTAATTAGTGCAAAAGATTTATTTTACCCCATAAAACAGTTATCATCATGAACTTATTATGCCTCTGTAGAAGTGCAATGGTGTTGGTGCAATACATTGAGGTTATCAGCTGCAATAAGCGTTGGTGCTTTCAAATTTACCGTAATTTATTCCGAAACTTATTGTTGGGCGCTATGTGGCGATAAATTATACTATTGCTACCTCAGGAGCTCGGGACAGCCGAAGTTGTCCAAAGTGTTCTGATTATTTTCCTACGGCGCTATGCGACAAAAGACGACACTCTTGGTCTCTACATTTCTAACAGCCAATGAGATATAGGCCCTAGGCAGTGTCTTTTATTTCACTTACTCCTCATTCTAATCATTTTTAGAAATTTGTTTGTAAATTAAATGTGTCAGTACTGTAGTTAGTAAATAGTCGTTTCCCAATTCATTATTATCATTATTATCATAACGGGAAAATGAACTGAACGTTACGTCCATTATACTGTACTACTCATCACCCTCACTACATCCACCACCACTAAAAGTTATGTTTAAATATTTTTTGTTCTGTTAGTTTAAGTGTCATGTGCCAGTTCTGTAGTAGTATTCATTATCATCCATACAACATATAAATCCACCTAGCGAAGCCGGGCACTACTGCTAGTAATTATATAAAAATCCAACATGGCGACCATCCGAAATATTTAGACGGTTATCAATATCGACGAATCTATTACAGCAATCAAACTGAAATTTTGTATGTTGATAGTGGCAGTTAACATGAGTAGGATATATGAAAATACAGGAGGCCAGGAAATGTTCTCCGCAGTGACTGCCTGCTTCTGCCAGAGCTAGTATCAGCAGTTTAGTTGGCAGCACTGTGCCCTTGACAGGGTGAATTCCACACGTGTGGGCAGTAGGCTGTCGAAATCGTCAGTGTGTATTGCAATAAGCGAGCGTGTGTGTCATTAGCACTTCCAGCATCTGTTATGAATGGCCGTGGTGAGTACAAAGATTACTGTCTGTTTGTTCTGATACAAGCGACAGTCGTGCTGCCAACGTAACTGCTGATGATAGGTCTCGCAGTAGCCCACAATCACTGCAGAGAACATTTCCTGGCGTGTACACTTCACCGAACTACTTGTTTTTATTTAACGTCACTGATAACCTTTTATAATAAAAACAAATTTACTTGTTGGACAAAAAGAAAATTGAATATGTTAATGAATTATTTAACATTTTCATACATTACTGACAGATGAAGGGTGGGGGAGAGGGGAGCCCAAGGGTGCCACTGATTAGTTACAAATAACACAACCTGAAAAGGAGCCGCTACATTTTAAAACACCGTGTATAGCTTTTCTACTTTCCCCCCAGGGGCTCACAAATTGTGGGACGTGGTTTAGTGACCACGGGACCCCAGCTGAGTCCGGCATTGCTTCCACTTACTTGTGCCGGGCTCCTCTCCGTCTTATTTCTGTTGACCTCTCTTGGTCAACTCTTGTTCTCTTCCGACGTCGACGTTATTAGGGTATCCGCGGCCCTTATACCCTCCTTGTGCGAGGGATCAGCCTTCTTTTTCTTTTCATTTTAACTCCTGCCTTCTGCTCAAGGCCCTCAAGGAGGCAGGGTGTGTGTAGCCCCACCACTTCTGGTGCACACTGGATAGTGGTACACCCTCACGGGCTCACGGCTGGTGAGTTTGGGAGTTGGTTGTCCTGAGGCATTCCTGAGCTGGGTCCGTTCCTTCCCCCTTTTTCCACTGACTTTGGGACGGGCGCTCTCCTCTTTCTCTTCCCTATCTGCCTTTCATGGCTCTCCTTTCTTTTAAGTCCCTCAATCCACATTCTTCGAGGGTTGAGGGCATTTCTTTTTCTTCCTGTTCTTTATTTGCCTTAACCTTTATTTGTTTACAATTTTTTCTTACATACTAGTATTAGTTGTATTCATTCTCAACTCAACTTTCACCATCACCCAAACCATTAGAGACCGATAACCTCCATGTTAGGCCCGTTAAAACAACAAGTATCTTCATCATCATCATCATCATTATTTTCTACTTTTGCAATTCTTGTTATTCCACAGAGAATGAAGAGGAACTAAAAAAGGACAGCTAAAGTGTTAACATAGGAGGCACAAATAAGAGGGTCTGAGGATCAATCAAGAGAAAACGGAGTGTAAGGTAGTTACAAGGGGGAATAAAGAATAAGCGATGGGGGCACTAGAGATAGGAAGCTTGCTGTTTAAAGAGACTGGATCCTTCAAATATCTAGGTAGCATCGTAAATTGGAATAACATCATGGAGAAAGAGTTAATGAACCGTATAAAATCTGCAGAGAAGTGCATGTTTGCAATGAATAAACTATTGAGCAGTAAACTGGTATCAAGGACATCAAAACTCCGTGTTTATAAGACAATTGTACGACCCGTATTAATATATGGGGCGGAGGCATGGACAGTGAGCAACAAGATGGAGAGGAGAATATTGGCCTTTGAAAACAAAGTGTTAAGAAAAATCTTCGGGTTGGTATTAGAGCAGGGAAACGTCAGAAGAAGAAAAAACACAGAAATTCACGCACTGTATAACGAACCGGATGTGATAGCAGTAATACGTAGCAGAAGAATAGAATGGCTGGGACATCCACTGAGAAGGGAAGAAGGGGTGGTAAAAAAGAGTGCTAGAAGGAAAACCAGAAGGGAAAAGCCCCCTCGGTAGACCAAAGTTGAGATGGCAGGATGGAGTCAGGAAAGACCTGGAGGCCCTGGGAGCCAAAGAGAATATGGCCGGAGACAGAAAGCAATGGAAGAGCCTAATGAGTGAGGCAATGACTCGACTTCGGTTCGTGTGGCCCAAGTAAGTAAGTAAGTAAGTTATTGCACAAGGAGACCAGGAAATATAAATAATATTCATGTTGAACGTTTCAATACAGAATTGTGTTGGAACACATCTCACTGCAAGCAAGCTAAATATATACCAACAAGTAGGTAGTGTGCCCAATCAGGGTAAGTACTAATGATACCCTCATGAGCCATGTTTTATGGTGGACCAGCTGACTGGAATTAATAACTAGCTCGTAGTAAGAATCAAGGATATATAAATTGAGAGAGATATAAAGGTAAATATTGCTCACATGGACTAGCTGCCACATAACACTCGCATTCAATATTCAATCGATGCTGTCTATTATGCATTCATTCATTCATTCATTTTATTCAAGACCTATCAGACACACTTAACTATAGAAATTAAAAGTTAATAAATGGAAAACCAAAGTAATGGTAGTTCGGAAAATTATGGAAGAAATTAAAACCAATACAAGTAGTTCCGTGAAGAATTATACAGCCTATTTTCATATATCCTACCAATTTTAATTGCCTCTATCAACATACAAAATTTCAGTTCAAAGGGTGTGATAGATTCGTAGATATTGAGAACCGTCTAAATATTTCAGATGGTCGCCAGGTTGGATTTTTATATTTGTACTATTACATTCAGATTATTGTGTACGTGTGGTATTCAAACTTCAATCGCATGATTAGAACACAAGAAGTAAAAACGAGATTTTAAAATTTCGCACAGCTGCCATCTTGTGATTATGCAAACAATTGAAATAAATTAGATGCCAGTGGATTAACATTTGTATAAGCATTTAACGTGCAACGTTTCACTGCACTCGGATAGTTAATTCGCGAGAAACGTCCATTTAAATATTTATTCTTCGCGTCGCCGCCATGTTGGATTTGTGCTCACCAGGTTACTGAAAGTCCTATAGGTGAACATATGTTCATAGCCCCTATGAACATAAAAGAAATCAGTTTGATTGCTGTAAAAGATTCATAGATATTGAGAACCGTCTAAATATTTCGGATGCTCGCCATTTTGGGTTGTTATATGTATACGCCATACAGTTATGTACCATTCTAGGACAATTATTGCCTAAGTTCATTATTCAAACTTGAACTTCAATCGCATGATTACGACACAAGAAATAAAAACTTAATTTTAAAATTTTGCACAGCCGCCATCTTGAGGTTATTGAACTAAATTAGATGCCAGTGCATTACAATATGTAAAATCATTTACTGTACCACATTTCACTGCGCTCAGAGAGTTAAATCACGAGAAAAGTCTATTAAAATGTTTCAAATCCGCTTGGCCGCCATGTTCGTTTTGTACTTTAAAGGTTTATGAAAGTTACATAGTTAAACATGTATCATTACCCTTTATCACCGTACAAAATTTCAGGGTGATAACTGTAATAGTTTCGGAGATATAGAATGTCAGTTAAATATTTCGCATAGCCGCCATTTTGAGGTTACGTAAACAATTGAACTAAATTAGACTCCTGTGTGTATAAACATTTGCTGTACCAAGTTTCATTACGTTTGGATAGTTAAATCACGAGAAAAGTCTATTTAAACTTCTCAACTTCGCTTGGCCGCCATGTTGGTTTTGTAGTCACCAGGTTTTTGAAAGTCTCATAGGTGAACTTCTAGTAGTGTCTTTTATCACCGTACACCATTTTAGGGCGATATCGGTAATAGTTTCGGAGATACTGAATGCTGATGAAATATTTCGCACAGCCGCCATGTTGGATTGGTGAGCCACAATAAAATTTGAAGGGCACAGTCGGGGTCGACCAGAATAGTGCTATGATTTTACTGAGTTTCATTGTAATCGCTCCAGCCGTTTAGAGGTTATTATGGGGGGGGGGGGACACACGCACACGCACACGGACAAAAAGTGATCTCATAAGCCTATTTTTTATTTTTTATTTCATAAAATGAAAATCGGCTAATAAAAATTGATGACTTGAGAATTGAACAAGTGAAACAATTTTGTTATATCGGTAGTATAATCACAAAAGACAATAGATGCTTAATGGAAGTGAAGAGGAGGATTGCATTGGCAAAACAGGCATTTATGACTAAGAAAAGCATTTTTTCCAGGAAACATATGAATACTGATGTATGAAAATCCTTTGCAAAATCATTTGTAAATGACATGAACGAGCTGGTTGGAAAGAGAAACCAAACTTGAAGTCTTAAGGGAAGTCAAAGAAGAGAGAAGGTTAATGAAGGAAATGGGAAAGAGAAAAATACAATGTATTGGACATGACATCAGACACAACACTTTCATTGTTAACATTCTTGAAGGGAAAATGCTGGAAAAGAAAGGAAGAGGATGGCCTAGGACGAAGTATTTGGAAGACATCAAGAATAGAATCGGATGTGACAATTACATGGAAGTGAAATGAACCGCCAACGACAGAAGAGTGGTTGCATCGACAAGGCTTTAGCCGTTAGAATATGAATGAATGCTGTCTATTATATACTATTTCGAACTGGGTCACGTCCAGCCCAATTAATAGTAATGCCAGACGGCTTAACCTTAATCCTTTCCAACCTGAGATATTTTTTCGATATTTCTAGTTGTTCTTTTCTGTTTATTGCTCAAATACTTTTCTCTAGTTTACTAGATAAATTACGCTCAACATATTCGTAAAACTTCGCCCGCAGGATTGTGGTAGTTTTTGTGTGTGTGTTTTTCATGAGCATTACAATTAGAAATCAAGCAACAAAACTCGGGGCCATTTCCAGAGACATTTCCAAGACAGACATCAAGCAGTTCTGACGACCGCGCTGAGCTCCAAGAAGCAGTGATTGGTTCAACAAATGGAGATTATCTCCAATTCCCAAAAAGTGCTTCAATGTGTCTTTTTCACTACTGAAATCTGGAAATCAGTCGGACTATAAAATATATGGAAATAAATTGGATACGGCTTCTCAGGTAATAGTTTTAGGTATTATTCACGATGATAAACTGACATTCTCTCCCCACATTGACCATATCAAATCTCGCGCAATGCGCAGTCTCGGCATTCTATACAGATTCACAGAAATTAAAGACCTCACTGCGCTTAAATTATACTTCACCACATATGTTCTCCCTATCCTAGATTTCTCTTCTCCAATTTGGTCTACTTCGGCTATAACCAATATTTCTAAATTGAACAGTGTCTTTAATATCTTCATATCAATAGTCAAAGCTCGCAATCCTTCACTAAGGCACTTTGCCAAATCCGACATTCTAAATCAGCTCAATGTACTCCACCTGAGAAGCCGTATACAATTTACTGACCTGTGTTTCTTACATAAAATTATGAATGGTTACACAAAATGTAACATGCTCTTAAGCTACTTCCCACTCCATGTTCCCTCCCGTTCAACACGTCAGAACCATTCACACCACATACCTCGCCCACGTCTTGAAGTACAGAAGCGCTCTATTTTCCACCGTCTACCTACCCTTATCAACTCCCTTCCAAATATTGACATATTCTCTCCCTATAGAACATTCAAACATAACATTACAAGAACCCAATTCCTACCCCCTCACCCTCCTAATCACCCACTACCCCAATCATTCCCTGCGTCTTTCCCGAGATGTATCCCTTGCTGCCATCACTGCCATTTTGTTACCTGTTATTATTGCTGTTTTTGTTGATATTATTTGAAATTGTTAAAATATTAGTGTAAATGACCTTTTCTTGGTTGTTTCTAATAATTATGAAATAAATAAATAAAATACACAGTAATTCTTTGGGGATACACGGGGACGCGTGAAATCATGCAGGACGAATTATTTATTAGTCATTTATATTATTCTTGTTGTTTCGTATAGGCCATCTAAGGACCACGACATTCAACTGTTACATTTGGAGTGGTCTTTGACGTTTGCCCAGTAGTTACGCATTCTCTATAACTCTGTGTTGTTCCCTCCTCTCCGGTGTCCAGAGGGCACCTGTTTTCTTTCTTGGCAGTTTGTCCTGGAACCTCAATTGCTGAAGCATCTTCCTGAGAGATGTCCGGTCTTTTAAGTCTCTTACCGTCCCTCCAAGTTCTTGCAGATCTTTGCTCACTTCCCACAACCATGGCGACTTGGTCTTCAGCGTTTGCCAGTAACCGAGGAGCTGGTTGGTCAACCTGGTAGGATGCATCCTGTAGACGTGTCCATAAAATGCTAGACGTCGTTTCCTAAGAACATCCGTGATTCTTTCATAGTACGTGTAGAGCTCTTGATTAGGTCGCCTTCTGTATTCATTACATTCCTTAACAGGCCCCAAATCTTCCTCGTTATCTTTCTCTCCTGTACTTCGAGTTTGTCCGTGAGTTCCTTCCGGTTGAATACTAGACATTCTGAAGCATATAAGGCTTCAGGACGTATAACTGTCTGGTAGTGACTCATTTTTGTCTTTAGAGAGAGACACTTCTTATTATATGTGTTCTTGGTTAGTTGATAACCCATTTCTAATTTGTTATTATTTTATTTTATATTTAACTGTCGACTAGAGCCTCTATGGACTGCGTGTTAACAACCACTCTCATTTCAGTGTCTGCGTCTTGTTCGCTTGTCGGCTTTGACATCTTGCCAGTATCTCTTGAGCCCATCTATCAGCTTGTTCTTCCGCTCCTCTGTTAAAGGGCCTCTCCGTCTTCTGGGTTCTGCCACCACCATAAAACCCTGATAGCTTTTCACCATCCTTCTGAAATTATTCCTGTCTTTGATTTTATCCTCCGTAATGCCCACCTGTCTCATATATTTCTCACACTCTTAGAACCATTTCAACTTGGAGATCTTCGGTCTAAGAAAATTCCAGATTTTCTTTGTGGGCCGGTCATTATTCATACGGAAGTTGTGCGCATACAACAGCAATCTTCGTTTTCTAATTGTTGTTGTTATCGGTTCCATCTTGCTGTATACTTCTTTATTTGATATAAGTCGAACATGTCCGTCAACCCGTCTGTTGCCCAAGATCTTTCGTAGTAGTCTGCGTTCTCTTTTAAGTAGCTGATTGACTTGTCCTGTTTGATTCATACACAGGGTCTCCGAAGCATATAAACCTGATCTGACAACAGTGCTGTGATGCCTTAGTTTGGCTCCTATACTCAGCATCTTCTTACTGTAGATGTTTTTAGTCAGTTGGAACAATCGCTCTAGTTTTGGGATGCGGATATTGGTCGCTTCTTGTTCTAGCCCATTCTCTTGGATTTAAACTTCTTGACTCTTCGAATCTTTCCATGGTCTGTGAACAACCTTTCTGGACCTTCACTGATGTTAGCCATGTATTTCGTCTTCTCAAACGAAATTTGTAGTCCTACTTTCTCTGCTGTTTCTTTAAGATGGTTTATCTTCCTGATTGCTGAACTGATGTTGTTTGTAAATACGGCTATTAATATTAATTAATTATTATTAATTTCTATTAGTAATTTTTATTCAAACAACATGCTAAGATTCAAATCTAGGGGAATCTAAGGGACTTTTGAGTCCAGCTAAGGGTATCTCACCATCACAAGTTGCCTGCCGAGGGATTTTCAGGTAGCCCCAGTTCCAAGAAACAACGCCAACATTCCCAGAATGCATGAACGTATTACAAGAATACACCAGCACGATTTCCAGGCCAGATCTGCTGGACGTTAGCTCTACTAACTTACTGTCTGAACTCAACAAACCATGCATCTAACAATGAGCGCGTAACTATAGTGATTGCACATTAACTATTTCCATTGCGATGTGTATACCGTCGTACTTCTTACCAAATCAATAACATGCTACCTGACACGCGATTGTAGATGAATGATCAAGGGAGAGTCCAATCACCGAGCAACGCAACGGTTAATTTCCAGCAAACACACCCTCCTTATGTTATACTTCCAACCTACTTGATATGCTCCACGTCCATATGAGTTCATGCTAACAGCAATAACATTTACTGAATTTCAGATCAGAGTAACTAGACCATCGTGAAAGTCATCCCGGACATCCCTCAAGAGGCATGTCGAATCTTCTGCTGTTCACCATTTACAAGAACCAGCTGATCTCCGTACCTTATAGAATCAACAGTTCAGTGGACTCCATCGCCAACTGCAAATATGGAGATTGAGAGTCATGAGTGTCTTCGGTGAGGTAGTATTGAACTAAGTATCAGTAAAAGTTTTGATAATCGGTAAGTGTCTAGTTTATTAACAGATAGCATGTGTGTCTGGTGGTGAGAGTGAGAGCACATCATCACAGAGCAGTCTCGGTCACTGGTATCAGGAGCACAGCCATGTCAGTGAGGAGGTTATGTTCCCATAACTGGACCCCCATTGGCTGTGAGACTGCTGTTCCCTTCAATACCCTCCCATTCATGTGTGTCTAGTGGGGAGTTTGTGTGTATGTATGTGTGAAAGAGTGGGGTCATCATCAAAGTGTAGTCTCGGTCGCAGGTATCAGGAGCACAGCCATGTCAGTGAGGAGGTTATGTTCCCATAACTGGACCCCCATTGGCTGTGAGACTGCTGTACTCTCCAATAACCTCCCCATCAAGTGTGTGTGAACTAATATAGTATTGTTCTAGCCTTACTAAGTAAATAAAGGGATGAATTCTCATGTGTTTCAGCAAGCGCTGGTCGCTTAAACATCAGCTAAAGGCTTGGTTTTTCAGAACCGACGCATGCGAGGTGCGGGGTGCGAGGCCGACGTTGCGTACTTTCGTCGCAATGGCGCTGCGAGGCTTGTGGTTTCCCACGCTGCGAAGCGGATCAGTTGCCGAGCACATGTCTACAGAATTACAGTTCTTTTTCACAGCAATGAATATTTTCAGGTGGTAACCCCTACGTAAAAAAGGCTTTGTGTCAAATGGATCTCGCAGCCTGTGTGTTAGTCTTGGAAGAGGAAGCGGATGATGAGGAAGAAATTATCCTGCGTTGTTTCGGCGGAGAAGGAAGCGATGTCTTTAAAAGTAGGAAAACCGAGGGGGCCTACAATATTCTTGTGAAACGCCATTTGATTGACAGTGAAACTAAATTCAGTAGTTATTTTCGGGTCTCAATGGACCTTTTTCATAGGATTTTAATTTTTATCAAAGAAGGTATTACGAAGTCACCGAGTAATACCAGGTATCAAAAAAACATATCACCTGAGGAGAAACTCTGTGTCACACTAAGGTGAGTGTAATCATTTAGTAAATCTTAAGGTAATAATTCCACAAAGAAAATGAATTTGTCTACTTCAAAAGTACGAGTAGGTCTATATTTTAATTTGGAATTCCGAACAGATTATTGTTGCCAAATATTTTCTACAAGTATGTAAAATGTGTTTTTACAATACAATATTATTTGTAATATGGATGCTGTCAGGGTAATTAAGTGATGTATTGGGACAGGGCAGACGACACTTCATCCTGCACTGACGATGGATCAGGTGGCAATTTGGTGATAACAGATGTTGAAAACGTGGATGAAGTGGTTCGTTGTCGGTTCAGATGCCGCATCTCCATCTGTGTTACAATTTAGCAAACTTTCATTAGCGTTTTGGCGATGAGCTCGGAGAAAATTCCATCACCGTCTTTGCCATACTTTTGAAAAAGTCTACCACAGGATGATTTACTTTGTATCCTTCATTCTTACTTCTTCGATCATATCTCGTCCATTTCGTCCGTGAAACTCATCTTGTTGCTTATTAACAGTGGAAATAAGGACAGAAACAATGTCGCCTCGCACTACTCTCGTCTCGCACAAATCTGGCGGGATGAATCAGTGCGGGGTGACGCTGCGAGGTCTCACTACGAAGTTGCGCAGACTGCGCACCGCGCAGCGTGAGAAACCACTGCCATAAGCCCGTGTAGTCTGGATATGTGCGAGGCGGGCCTCGCACCTCGCACCTCGCATGCGCCGGTTCTGAGAAACAAGCCTTAAGAGGTACGTCTGATTACAAAGGAAAACACGAAGAGGGAGACAAAACAAAATCAGAAACACTATTGCCGAGCTGAAGAGACAGCAAACAATATTTGTAGTGCATATGCCATGAATAGAATTATTACGCTCATATGGTTGAAAAATGTTTTCAAAGATAGGAAAATTACTGCATAATGATCGAAGGAACTTTTGACTCTTCAAATTTTGTTAAAGGCGGTCAATGACGGCCAACTGTTGCTTTCTATTAAATCTGATTTAACATGTCGAGTGATTATTAACTTCTATGATGAGAGAACCAGTGCATATCCACAATACGAAGTCAATGGATGACGAGTCACCAGAAGAAACAGTCCTCGCTTACATGGAAAACGCTGAAAGGTTACGATCAGTTTACCGCGAAATAGACGCAGTGTTGCTGATTATTACTGCGAGACAGAACCTTCGACAAGAACACCTCAAACGACATCTTAAAAACAGAGTAATCGTGGACTAGGCCTATTGGGGAGACCACGTTAAAAAAGACGCGCCATGTACTCAACCTCATGGTGGTGTGGAAACGAGTATTCAGCCAGACTCTTCTAGGTAAGACTAGTTAATAGTTAATAATACAGGGTGCGCACAATGATTGGAGCGGTTTCGTCAATCATTTCTAGCCATATTATTAGAGCTATGGTGATGATGTTTGATGTTGTAAGGCAAGTTTCCCTCAAAGTTTTGTTTTGTTTTGTTTTGTGTGAATAGCCTCCATACATTGTGCTTCCCTCAACGCCCGCGAGAGCGCAACAGTTGCAACATCCGGATAACATGATGCGTCCTCTACTCCGACAGTTGCAACGATGAACGAAGCGTATGTTGTTCTGGAATTTCATTCCAGCCAATCTGTGACAACCGTGCACCGAAACAATAGAACAATATATCGGAAAGATTCACCCAGTGTCAACGCCATTCGCCGATGGTATCAACAGTTCAAAACCACGGGATGTCTGTGCAAGGGAAAATCAACAGGCCGGCCTAGTGAGCCTGATGAAACGATTGAGCGTGTGCGATGCAGTTTTGAACGTAGCCCACAAAAGTCAACTCTTCGAACGAGCAGGGAAATGAACATGCCTCGTTCGAACGTTTGGAAAGTCGTAAGGAAAATATTGCGGATGCACCCTTACCGTTTGCATCTGCTCCAAGCAGGTTACAACAAATAATAAACAAACAGATTTTTTTTGAAACGGCTTCAATCATTTGTGCGCACCCTGTACTTAAACACCCTATCCTGATTGTGATTTATCATTTTAAATGATCTAGTCGACGGCAACGTCACGAAATGTACCGAGAATGCACTAAGGTGTGTGACGTCATAGTACCGCTTGGTGCATGTGTACTGAGTTCACTTGTGAGCTCTGGCGTTACGAGACGGCAACGACACGGCGAGCGTGACGTCATCCAGCCAGCTCCCTCCTTTCACCGCGCGCTCGCTCGAAGCCTCCTGCCTTTCTAGCATTTTTCAGCATTTGTAGCATTTAAAATGATATAAAGCCCAGTCTTTCAGAGTGACTGTCTCTTTTTTCCTATGATTTTCTCCCAACACTCTCTCCAGGCAAATGCTGGGATAGTACCTTATTTGAAATCCCAGGGCTCCTACTCTATTGCGAACCCTAATAAGTAGAGCTATAGGCTACACGCTTGAGAAGCACTGACAATTTTACATAACATTTCAGTTTTCAAATAGGATGTAAAAAAAAAAAGACTCAACTCCTGTAAACAATAGGACAATACTTTTACTTCAGTAGCTCAAAAATGGTTTAAATATTATGCATGCAAAATTTCTTGGGTGTGGTTTGACTATTTGCTCAGAAAAAGGGACATGAGTTAAGGAAATTTTTAACAATATATGCCTATATATTTAGCCTACTTTTCACATTTTGCAAAAATGAGGAAAAAGTAGACTTATGAGATCGATCCGGGAAAATGTCTGTCTGTCTGTCTGCCTCTGTGTGTGTATCCCCTATCAACTCCTAAATGGCTGCAGCAATCGAAACCAAATTTAGTATGAGTAAAGATCTATACCGGAACATCTCAATGTCATACTTGAAAATGATGTCAGTGCTACCAACTGCTGACAAATCAACATTGAAATTTGAGCTCCATGTTGGATATCCTGGAATGTATACATGGAAACTATTCCAAACTTGGCACACTTATAAATAATAATATTTCAGTTTAATTTTCAGGAGGCCATTCATGACAGTGTTGCCAAAAATGATTCTACGCCTACTGATAGGTCCAATTTTTAAATACATATAACTCCTACGCTATCAATTGGATTTGAACCAAATTTCGTATGTACTATGTGTACATAAACAGATATGACTGAGTGTATTCTTAAGAGCCACCAGGGCTGCCAAATGTCAATAAATGCTCTCTCTATTTTTCATCCAAATACCAATATATCAGAAAGTATGCGAGCCAACAGCTTTAAACTTTACACACGTATAGTGCCTGACATTCTAGAATAATTTGGAGCAACTAATGTATTTCAGTGCTACCAACATGATTCTAAGCCTCCTGATAATACCAATTTTTAAATACATGTAACTTCAATATTATCAATTGGATTTCAACCAAATTTCGTATGTGCCATGTGTACCATAGCAGATATGACTGCGCATTCTTAAGAGCAATCAGGGCTGTCGACTGTTAATAAATGCTGTTTATATTTTTTACCCTAATATCAATATATCAGAAAGTATGCAAGCCAACGGCTCTAAACTTTGCGCACGTATAGTATCCGACATTCTAGATTAATTTGGAGTAACTAATATATGTCACTGCTGCTAGCATGACTCTAAGCCTGCTGATATGTCCAATTTTAAAATACATGTAACTTCTATACTAACAAATGGATTTCATCCAAAACTGGCACAACAAGAGATCATAATATTTCAGATTATTTTGGACCAACACATTGTTGCCAACATGATTTTACGCGCACTGATAGATCCAATGTCTAACTGCATGTAACGTCCATGCTATCCATTGGACTTCAACCAAATTTTTATTCTGTAGCTTAAGAGATGGAACTAGGAATATATTCAGTCACCAGGGCTGCCAACTGTAGTGCTCTATTAGGCTACATTATGCCAGGTATATTTCGAACTAATTAGATATTTCGATATTACCAACTTAATTTCGTCATTATTCTAGATAGGTCCATATAGTTTAATCATTGGCATGAATCTTAAATTTTAAGAAAAGTAGGCTCTTTCGTTCGTCACGGAACTTCTTGTTTAAGATTGTTTTTGTAATGCTCTCTCTGACACAAAATATTCAACATAGAAGCTTCAAATTCTACCCAAATAATGATGAATGTACTCTGAATTTACCAAAAGAACATTCAAGGAAATATCTATTGTAGGTTCTGAGATATGTAACTAAACATCGGAAGCTACATTTTCTATCGATTCACACTTCCCGGTTCCCTTAAAGAGGCGGAACAGCGAGGTCATCATCCCCTAGTAGGTGGAAAGGTTAAGGTCAAACGGAGACTGGTGAGTCCATAATAAAGCCGTACAATTTCACTTGCATGGAGCACCCCATTATGCAGCAATAAAGGTGCTAACACAATGCTAAAGGGCAGGGTTCTTATGATTTACTGCAGCCTTCTCATTGGCTCCTCAGCTATAATAGTTTATGCGAATACACATTAACATGCAGGAGTTCTTAGTGTTCAATATTATCTTCTGCACTAAAAATTCCATGACTGATATGTGCCATAATAAAACAATTAACGGGTTAACGACATTCCGTTAGAAACTTTATCACGTGAAGCATGGCTTTACATAAATGTACTCTGAGCTTAGTGAAATGACCATCGACTACCCTAGCACCTCTACCTTACGTGGGAGTAAATATCAAGATACGAGGGCTATTTTTTTAAGTAAGGGCCGTTTTTTAATTAACCGAACATTTTATTTTGAAATCACATTTATTTTTAGGTTTTACATACCTTCCTCTATTTTTCTACATAGTTGCCTTGTATATTTAGGCACTTGTCATACCTTAAAACTAAGTTTTGAAATCCCTCTGCATAAAAGTTTACCGCCTGCTCTGACAACCAAGAATTCACACTTGAGGAAAATCCATTGATAGAGTTGTTATCATGAATCTTTGGGCCTCGTGAATTTTCGTGCCAATTGTAGTCACCAAGTCATCTGTGATCACAGACCTGATCGTTCACGGTCATGAACATTTTCACGGCCACTTTTGAAATCTCGTACCCATTTTCGCACTTTACCTTCCTTCATTACATTATCACCATACACCTCACAAAGTTGACGATGAATGTCTGCAGCCGACATGTTTCTCGCACTCAAAAGACGTATCACAGATCGTACCTCACACGCGGCGGGCGAATCAATAATCTTGAATATTGTCAAGATGCACAGTTCAGCATACAGGTTAGGTACACAGCTGCAACTTACGCCTGCTTGTTCGCAAAGGATGCCGGGAGGTAGCGCGCACGCTTGTTGCGGCGTGTACACTAACTACGGGCTTTAAAAATAAGTGGCCCTTACGTAGAAACCAGCCCTCGTATATGAGCAAATACTTCAAGCATGCAACATATCGAGCATTAAGACAACCAATGAACCAATTAAATAATTAATCAAATTATGAAGCAACCAAACAAACAAAGAAATAAGAAATATATTAACAAACAAGAAAAAGTGCTAAAGGAAACAATCAAACGGATAATTTAATATAAGGTGCGTTCAAAAAGTAACGAGCCGGAGGCATAATTACAGAAACCAGTACCTGTATGTTAGAAGTATTGGCCCTGGCTGTTGAGGCACTTGTCCCACTGTGACACGAGGGGGTGAATGGCTGTCTCATAAAATTCCATGGGCTGGGATGTGAACCAGTTCCGCACGTACAGCTGGACGTCGGCGTCCGAGGTGAATCGTTGGCCCCGCAGAGCCCTTTTCAGGGGACCAAACATGGCGTAAGCACAGGGAGAGAGGTCTGGTCTGTATGGAGGGTGGCCAAGAGCCTCCCATTTGAATTTCTACAGGAGTGCCGCGACTGTGTTGGCCGTATGAGGTCGTGCATTGTCGTGGAGCGACCACAGCGGCTATGGCGTTCACTGTCACTCGGCGGTCCTGGGTAATGAGTGCATCACCCAGCTGGACGTTGTCATCGGTAATGCAGGGGGGTGCCCCAGACCGGGTATCATCGGCTAACGACACCCGTCCTTCCCTGAAGCGCTTGTGCCACGCCTTGACCCTTGCAAGGGACATGCAGTGTTCGTCGTACACTTGTGACATTCGGCGATGAATGTCCGTTCCCCCTACTCCTTCCGCTGTCAGAAACCGAACAACACCTCTTTGCTCTTCGGTTGATGCCTCCATGTCAGTGTTTGCAATGCGACTGGCAGCGTTGGACGATTGATGCATGCTGCTGCTCACTTTGTATCGTCACGTGACGTGCAGGCGTGCCCTCTAGCGACGGGCTGTGACCTTCCACGCTCTGGACAGAACCACACCTCTTTACACACGCCACGATTAGCCGATGTTGTCACCGGTTTGCGCATTCTAGCCTCTGGCTCGTTACTTTTTGAACGCACCTTATAGACAAACAAACAGATAAACAAATAAGTTTATAGAACTTGCAAACTAATTAATATATAAGTAAAATAGTTTCACTATCAAGCAAACTTTTTTAACATACAATCAAATTAATATACAAACAAATTGAGATAAAACTAGGCTAATATTCAAACAATTTAACATGCAAGCAAACCAATTATTTAGCAAAAGAGTAAACGACTTCTTTTACAAACAGACAGACTAAATTGAACATAACAAGCAAACATATTTAACATACAGAACAACATATTTAACGTACAAACAAACATTCATGAAAGAAGGACGCTTGGTGGCTTCGGTGGCGTAGTTGCTAGCATGCTGAGTTTCTATGCCCAAGATCGCGGGGTTGAACCCGGCCGAAGTCGTCGGATTTTTTTAAGAGCGTTAAAATTCCCTCAGTATGCCTTCCTCCGGAGGGAAAGTGAAGCCGGCAGTCTCATAGATTTATGGCATTTAAAAAAACCTTCCACTAATTCAACTTGTTTGAAGCTACAATGTGTTAGTTAGATTTGATAACGCTATATTACTTCCTACGTTCGCCACCAGGTGCTGGTTGCGACTGCGTCTAGTAGCCAAGTTCGCAGCTAGGTGCCATGGACTGTAGCATTTGATAGCAAAAGTAGGAACTACTTGAGAATTGATCGGCTGCAGTCCTTCTACCTGAATCCCAGATAGCACAGCCATCACAATTAACACCGGTTATCAGACAGATTCTACACACACCCAAAGTACACGGGGCTATATGACTGCGTTGTCGCAGCCCCTAAACTATGCAACCAAGCCAACAAAGAAGGATGCAGGCAATCTCTTTCAACACAATTGGCGGAATGCAAATTATCTGACAATATTACACCAGAGAGTACTTACTGTTTTTGTACCAAGATATCCTAGACGTTTTATACCTAATAACAGAAATCTCATGTGGTGTACGTAACGTGTTACCATATAGGCTACTAGCAACCCACCCCGGCTTCGCCCGAGAACAGCGCTTTTATTTCGATGTCAATGAACTACGAACTTTAACCGTTTTACGTCTCGGCATGATGGGTTAAAATCACTGACTGAACTATTTATTATATTATCATGGAGATGCAACGAATTCTTGTCAGACGTAATTTAAGAATGGCGAGGTGCATGAAACACAAATGCCCCTCCCGTGCAATCTTAACTTGACTGCGTATTTTGCGGAACTAAAAGTTCACAGGCGAAACGAAGAAAAGCCGAGTTGCACTTCCAGGGAAACTCCAAACACAACCACGCTTTTCTGAAGTCTTAACTCAGCACGACTCAACAGTTTGCTGCTGGCTGTATCTGGGATGATAGGCTCGCCCGCTAGCTAGGCTGTAACTGGGCTGAAAGACTCGCCCCCACCTAGCTCGTAAACTGTCGCCTCAGTAATTGAATGGAGATTGTTGGAAGAAATGAAAACGTAAAAACACTTACAATAGGCGATGTATTGAAGATAGAGAAATGCTCTCGCGGACTTCTTTGTAGAATTTTTCATGCTGAACAATTCATACACTCATAGTATATTGATATTTTTAACGGTTTGCCCAGCGTCAGCTTAAAAAGTGCACGGACGCCAGGTTTTTTTCGAGTTTTTCACTGAAATCGTCACTGCTTCGCTTCCTTTGATCATAAATAAATTATTTTCTACAGAAACGTTCCTCGAGATATCCTTTACAGAATGATGAAAACTGCATCAAAATCCATCCAGTGGTTCTCGAGATTACCCGTGACATCCAAGAATCGGGGACTTTGTTTTATACTACGTAGAGATTCTATCCTAGTTTTCCAACAATAAAATACGTGCAGGGAAGTAGGCTACTACATGTCTGCTTTATCATCGAGCTGGTCTATTATGTGTGGGTAGGCACACACTCGCGCTGTCAATCCAGACCATTACCATTAATATCCATGACATACATCACCAACAGAGTTACACGTGTTTTAGAGATGTGATTAGTCTGTGTGTGAAGAGGAGGATAAGCTCAATAGGAAGGTGGCGGTTACATCCTGCGTAACACGGCTTCACATCCCGCCAGCACCACGTGTGTGTGCTCATGGAAACCGGGAACCGCATTTCAAAACTGATGCTCACGCACCCCTAACCACTTTAGACAGCTACCTGTCTATATCGAAATAGGCTACGTAAAAAGATACAGTCAATGTGAGGGACTAGACTTTATATCATTTCAAATGACGCATGCTACAAAAGCTACACATGTTAGAAAGGCTCTGGACTCTTTCAACAGACTCAATTACCCATTAACTTAGGCTTCCCGCGCGGCCACCGCTTTAGGAGGCACCCTGTATTCTTATCTGGCATCTTGTATATCTCTTTAGGAGTCACCCTGTATTCTTATCTGGCATCTTGTACACCTCTTTAGGAGTCACCCTGTATTCTTCTCTGCCATCTTGTACAACTCTTTAAGAGTCACCTTGCATTCTTATCTGGCATCTTGTATATCTCTTTAGGAGTCACCCTGTATTCTTATCTGGCATCTTGTGCACCTCTTTAGGAGTCACCCTGTATTCTTCTCTGCCATCTTGTACACCTCTTTAAGAGTCACCTTGCATTCTTATCTGGCATCTTGTATATCTCTTTAAGAGTCACCCTGTATTCTTATCTGGCATCTTGTACACCTCTTTAGGAGTCACCCTGTATTCTTATCTGACGTCTTGTATATCTCTTTAGGACTCACCCTGTATTCTAATCTGACGTCTTGTACACCTCTTTAGGAGTCACCCTGTATTCTTATCTGACGTCTTGTATATCTCTTTAGGAGTCACCCTGTATTCCTGTCTGACGTCACGCACTCGCCGTCTCCGTATCGCATAACGCAGACCCCAGCAATAAACTCAGACTCGGTGCATATGCACTGAACAACATGATGACGTCATACACGCCGTAACCGTAACGCATAACGTTTGACCCAAGCATAAGGACTAAGTCGACAAGATAATTTGAAATGATAAAATTGGTTTCATTTGATGAGATAGTTTTACGATCTGCGTGGAATCCGTACAACTGAAAGTGTTGGTATATTGGCTTTCACGGCCAGTGAATTAAATCTCAGCAATTTTTCTAGGTTCTTGCAGTAAAGAGGCGCAGGTGCGCTTCATAAAAAGGGAGGTAGCGCGCAGTTCGCTACTCCTGTGGGGACACCAAGAGCCCGCTGATGAGACAGCTTGGAGTTCCCACACAAGAGATGGCATAAACCTAGAAAATTTCCCCGTGAAAGCAAATATACCCGGTGTATTGTTGTTAGACATTTGATTTCTTCTTATGTTTGTTGTCTTAGCTTTTGTAAGTCTTGCTATAATAATTGATTATATTTTAATTCATTGAACCTTTCTATCAATTGTGATCTATATTTTATTTTAGGACCGTCGCGATTAACCTTCTTACAAGGTTGGATGATTTGTTTTTGAATAAATTTCTGTCTCTGTACGGATTGTTTGAGGGCTACGAAGTAGACGGGAGATCAATAATTGTACCCGTTTGTAGACTACGTGTTTCAGCCAGGGAGATTTAGCCATAGACAGTCATATTCGAAGCGTAAGAGTTGTGGGAGACACTCTTAACCTACCTGGTTATTGTTCCCTTTTACTATCTTTTTTTTAAAATTAAATTACAGACACCTATAATTTCTTACCGGCACTGCTTCAATCTCCCTTTTATTATTTTTTCTCACCGTCAAGATCAACATCAGCCAAGAATACTGTATATTTCACAGCCTCCTTACTCTCAAAAGGTAATGCGCAATTTTCCAGTATAGCCGGCCAAAGAAAGTTATTTTTAGATAGAGCACTAACAAACAAAAGGAGCAAATAATATGGAGTTCTCCACATCCTCCCCACTTTTGATGGGACATAACACATCTAATATTAACAAAGTCACACTGTCTGGAAAGTTTAATAACAAATCACAAACAAAGTTTTCTTGGTATTTTAACCGTTCTTCCACTCCTGGTTGCCACTATCCTTGTGGACATTTCTGGATGATTGGTAGAATCGGAAGCAGCCAGTCGTGGAAATGGAGAATCAGCATTCTCCGAAGCACCCAGTTCCCCAGATAGATCGTCCTTTTCAGCAGTGTCAACAGTCTCTAATGCAGAGCACTCCAATTGGAACAACCTCTGTATTGGTCGAGTTAATTCACCAGAAACAGTCTTCAGTCTTGCAACTCTTCCAACACCATCTTTTCCAGGATACACTTCCAACACTCGTGCCATGGGTCATTCGATCCTCTTCTTCCCATCAGATCCAATGAGCACCACATCCCCTACATTCACAATTGGGGATGGAGTTTTCTTAGGTCTCTGAATCAATTGACTCAAGTACTGATTTCTAAATCTTTTCCGCAAGTCCTGTCGCAGTTGCTGCATATAGCGGAATCTCTTAGATGAATTCACTAAATCCAATTGATCCAAATCAGGAGTTCCTATGCCAATGCCATCTTGCAGAAACATTGCTGGTGTAAGAGGGATGTGATCATCTGGATTCTCAGGCAAATACGTGATCGGACGAGAATTGATCAAGGCCTCACAGTCACATAGCAGTGTCAACATCTCTTCGTAATTGATTGAAGTTCCCCCCAGTACCCGTCGCAGAATTCTCTTCACCACTTGAATAAGGCGCTCCCGCCAGCCACCCCACCAGGCAGCCGTTGGCGTTTAAACTTCCACTGGATTCGCTGCACTGTAGACTCTGTCTCTATCTGCTTCCAATCGATAGTTCCAAATAAATTATCGGTGCCCGTGAAGTTTGTGCCGTTGTCACTGTAGACCACCTTTGGCCTTCCTTTGCGTGCAATGAACCTCCGAAGGGACAACAGGAATCCATTTGTCGTGAGGTTGCTGCACAACTCTAAGTGTATTGCTCTGTATACAGCACATGTAAATATCACTATCCAGACCTTTTGTCCTCCTTTTAATATCAAGGGTCCAGTAAGGTCTGTTCCCGTCACTTCAAAGACAGCCGCATCCTTGATCCTGTCCTCTGGTAACGTTCCTGGGCATACCTCTACGCGCTTTGATGCATGTCTCTTGCACTTCATACATTTTGATATCACACTCCGAATACTCTTTCTTCCACCTATAATGCAAAATTGTTCCCTCAAGCGAGAAAGTAAAATATGAGTGCCAACATGTAGCATCTTCATATGTTCTCCGTGTATTAGGAGTTCAACCAATCCATGCTTGCGCGGTAGAACCATTGGGCATCGAAAATCTTCGCTGTCCTTTCTCTCCACTATCTTGGTCTGCACTCGTACAATCCCCTCTGCGTCTTTGAAGGTACATAGTGACTTCAAAGGGGAATTTCTTTCTTCAGGGAAGACTTCTTCTTGTACTAGTCTAACGAGTAGTCGCTCTGACGCTTGCATCTCGCCAACTGTTATCTCCCCCTTGACTCTTTCCAATGGCGTCTTTCTTGAGTTGTCAGCGAATCTTCGCATCCAGGCGAGCATCCTGACAATCTTCGTATATGAAGAGAAATATCTGAGGTACCACTGAGGTTCCATTGAAGAGGCTACGCTGGTTATTGTTTCCCTTTCCTTTTCCCTGAGTATCTCCTCTTCATCAACTACTTCTTCGTTGCATGGCCAGGATTCTTGACACAGCTTCAACCAGGTAGGACCTTCCCACTATTTGGACTCCTTGAGCTCATCAACGTTGCATCCTCGTGAAGGTAAATCTGCTGGATTGATTCTTCCTGGTACATGATTCCACTCTTCTTTCTGTGAGTAGGTTAAGACCTCATTTACTCTGTTTCGCACAAAGATCCCCCACTTCTCACCCTTCTTGATCCAACATAAGGCGGTGGTAGAATCTGTCCAAAAATACTGTGGTATCAACACAACCTAGGCTCTCCTTTACGGTGATTAACATTCGAACACCAATACAACATGCCATAAGCTCGAGTCTTGGAATGGTGGTTTGCTTCAGTGGTGCAACTCTTGCCTTGGCAAATAGCAACTGTACACTTATGCTCTCGTCGTGTTGACTTCTCAAGAAAACAGCTATAGAATACGCTGATTTGCAGGCATCGCTGAAGGTCTGAAGTGAATATGACACCCTACAATCCGCTGAGGTAAAACGACGAGGAACTTTGACAGTTTCGAGACTAGGCAATTGCTCAGTCCATTCGAGGAACTTCGCTTTAGTTTCATGAGATACCTCTGCATCCCAGCTTATTTCCCGCTCCCAACTCTCTTGTAGCAAAATCTTCGGCAGCAACGTAACGGGGCAAGTGAAACCAATAGGGTCAAAGATACTCTGACAGACAGATAGGATGCTCCGTCTCGTCAAAGGCTCATTTAAGACATTGTGATTCTTTAAGGTACAAAATAGCGTATCTTCCTTTTTATTCAAACCAGCCCGAGTACTGGGGTTACAGGGTTATCAGCATCATTAGCCCATATGTTACTTTCCCAGCCTCTCAAGTCAAAATTTGCAGCTGCCATAATTCTGGAGGCTTCTTCTACAAATCTCCTCAGGTCGTCTCGAGTGTCCAAAGAAGTAACGCAGTTATCCACATAAAATGAACTCTTCAGCCTATTAACTGTTCCTTCAAACTCTTTCTGAAAATCATCCAAGTGGTGATTGATGACGGCACTAAGAATGAACGGGCTACAGATTACACCAAAAACAACGCGTCTGTGACGAAATATCTTCAATTTGTTTTGGAAATAATGCACCCACCATAGGAAATTCAGGAATTCACGATCAGCCTCGTTCACCGATATCTGTAGGAAAGCTTTCCGTATTTCAGAGATCACAGATACTGGTTTCTCTCGAAACCTCATCAAAACAGAAGGTATGAGCTCTAATAAGTTTGGGCCTTTGTTTAAACAGTCATTAAGAGAAATAGTACCCTTTCTCTTACTTGATGCATCATAAACAGGCCTAAGTATCGTTGTTGCGTTGTCCTTAAATACTCCTCTATGAGGTAGGAAGTAGCCATTCTTCTCCCTCTCGTCTCCACACACTTCCTCTAAGATGCCTTCTTTTACCCATTCATTGAGAAGTGCATCATATTCTTGAAATTTATTTTCATTCATGAGCTTTGCTGTCATTGAAGTTAGTCTCTTTTCAGCAACGTCTTTGTTATTTCTTAGCTCTTCTTTTTCTTCGGTCTATGGTAATGGAATTTCGTATCTTCCCTCTGTGTTCCTCCTAACCGTTTTCTTGAAGTGGTTCAAGGCGTCACACTCTATTTCTTCTTTTGATTTCTTCTCACTGGGGTCTGTTATGCCAAGCACTTCCAGTTTCCAGAGGTCAGACAGATCCTTACTGTGACTGAACATAATGGTAGTGAGGACAGCATTAGAAACCTGTTCATTTTCTTTGGATAGGGTTTCCATTACTACCCAACCAAGTCGAGTTTCCATTGCAACTAGACCACAGTCTAGCTCCTGTACTTGACCAGTAAATAACCTTCCTGCCGCGTTAGACCCGATGAGCAGCTCAACCTCAGATTGTTCATCCCCAACGTCGGTGATTGGTATGTTTCTCCTCCTCAATTCTGTTATACAAGACATCTGCTTAACTCTTGGGATGGATCCACTGATTGAAGACTGATCTAGCACTTGTAATTCACAGGAATAACTTCCTGTTAGACTCTGGAGTAAGATCCTGTAGCATTGGTGCGTTTCTCGGTCTGACGTCACACCTCCAAATAAAACCTTAACTAGGGCATCCGTTCCAACATGCTGGCATTTCGTCTCGATGGCAGTTTTCTTCAGGATGTAAGAACGTTGTGATCCTGTGTCGATAATCGCCCTGATTGTCCTCTGATGATCTCCCGTCTTCAGCTTCACTAACAAAGTCTGGAGAAATACAACATCCTGAGACCCACAGAGCGACACTCCCACGGTGCTCACCTTTCCTACTTCATGTACATTCAAGTCTGCACGTTTTGTTTCATCTTTATGAATAGGCAAGTCTGGGCACATTATCACACAGTGCTTTCTGCCACATACCGCACACTTCAGATTGGTTTTACAGTCGCTGGACCTGTGACCTTGCTTCAAGAATACAAAGCATGCGTTCTTCCTTTTCAACAGCTCTCTCTTCTCAAATAGGGACATTTTCTGTGCACTGAAACACTCCTTATCACAAAAGGGACATGTTGCCTTTTTGTACGGCTGTCTTTCTCCTGTCAACAGATTAAGCGCAGTGGGTACTACTCTTACTTCTTCTATTCTGTTCCTTATATTGACTGATGGGTTTGATTTGTTTGACAACCGAAAACCTGATTTTGCCATTGATATTCTCTCCTCCCCTTCCACCTCAGATTTAAGAAAGGCTAACAAAAGGTTCAGCTTATCACTATGTTTTCCACTCTGCAGTTGATTACTTGATGAAGAATGTCTTATCCAAACTCTAAACATCTCCTTAGGAACACAAGATTCTACTAAAGGGAACAACATGGCAGAATATTTGTCCGATGTCATGCCTATCGATTCTAGAGACCTCAAGTAAGACTCGAGATTATCATAGAGCTGAGACGTACTTAAACTACCCCTTGTGGACGTACCGGTAGCATTTTTTACTACCAAAGCTAACAGCTCTCTTACATAAAATTCCACGAGCAACTCTTCCCGCCCAAACTTGCCTTTAAGACTTTCAACTGCCTTAGGGTAGTTCTCTGCTGTTGGGGTAAAACTGTCTACTATTTCCCTTGCTCTGGATCCGTTTACTGTAGCTTGAATCAGATATTGGAATTTATCCTCATCTAGCATGTCTCCTTCATTGTGAATTCTACTGAACTGGCTCCAGAATCCAAGCCAATGTTTAATTTCACCCCCAAATTGCTTCAGCTCGATCTTGGGCAGTCTGAGCTTCCTACTTGAAGTTGGCGAAGAACACACTGAACTAGGGGATTGAACGGTATTTTTATTCACGAACGCGTCATATTTAACTTTTGCTTCTTCTAACCTTTCGTTGTACTCTTCTATAAACGCATATTCTTGATCAAAATTGGCTACACTAGCCGCGTCTAACCCTTCTGCAGCATTTTTTGAGAGAAGTTCATACCATTCACATTCAAGAATACTTGGCAAGGCGTTCTAGTGTGTTGAACTTAACCTTAACAGTTTCAGGCGACGGCTCTCTTCCATCTAGCATTTGCATAATTGTATGGTATGTTTTCATGAACGTCGCACGAGTTTCCTTCCGCTTTCTCGCTAGAAGATCCATTTTTAGCCTATTTTCAATTTTGAAAAAATAGGCTTATGAGATCACCTTTTGTCCGTGTGTGTGTGCGTGTGTGTGTGTGTGATTCGTGTGTGTGTCCCCCCCCCCCCCTAATAAAATCTAAACGGCAGGAGCGATTTCAATGAAACTCGAAAAGATTATAGCACTATTCCGGGCGACCTCGACCGTGCCCTTCAAATTTTGTTACGACTCACCAATCCAACATGGTGGCTGTGCGAAATATTTCACCAGCATTCAATATGTCCGAAACTATTACCGATATTACCCTGACATTTTCTATGGTGATAGAGGAAACTACTATAAGTTCACTTATGTGACTTTTGAAAACCTGGTAACTACAAAACCAACATGGCGGCCAAGTGAATTTGCGACTTTTAAATAGACGTTCCTCGCGATTTGACCAACCAAACGCAATGAAACTTGGTACAGTATATGTTTATATACATTGTAATGCACCGACATCTAACTTCGTTCAATTGTTTACATAATCACAAGATGGCGGATGTGCGAAATATTTCACCGGCATTCTATATCTCTGAAACTATTAGCGGTATCTCCCTAAACTATTGTACGGAGATAAAGGGCACTACTGGAAGTCCATCTATAAGACTTTCAAAAACCGGTTAACTACAAAACGAACATGGCGGCCAAGCGAATTTGAAAATAGACCTTTCTCGCGATTTAATGTTCCAAACGCACTGAAACCTGCTACAGGAAATACTTATACACATTGTAATCCACTGGTATCTAATTTAGTTCAATTGTTTACATAACCTCAAGATGGTGGCAGTGCGAATTTTAAAATTAAGTTTTTATTTCTTGTGATGTAGTCATGCGATCGAAGTGAAAGTTTGATAATGAACCTACGCAATAATTTTCCTTTAATGGTACATGACTCTATGGCCTATACATTTAACAATCTAACATGGCGACCATCCGAAATATTTAGACGATACTGAATATCTACGAATCTATTTTAGCAATCAAACTGCATTTTTTAATGTTCATAGGTGCTATGAACTTAAGTTCACCTATAGGACTTTAAATAACCTGGTGATCACAAATCCAACATGGCGGCGACGCGAATTATAAATATTCACATGGACGTTTCTCGCAATTTAACCATCCGCGTGCAGTGAAACTTGGTACAGTAAATCCTTATACGAATGTTAATCCACTGGCATCTAATTTATTTCAATTTTTTCCATAACCTCAAGATGGCAGCTGTGAAAAATTTTAAAATCTCCTTGTTACTTCTTGTGTCCTAATTATGCGATTGAAGATTCAATACTACACGTTCACAATAATCTGCATGCTACAGTACATAACTCTAGGACCGACATTTATAAAATCCAATATGGCGACCATCTGAAATATTTAGTCGGTTCTCAATATCTACGAATCTATTATAGCAATCAAACTGGAATTGTGTATGTTGATAGAGGCAATTAACATAAGTAGGATATATGAAAATAGGCTGTATAGTTCTTCACGGAACTACTTGTTGTTCACGTATTCAATGATAACCACTAATCACGCCGGGGTCACCACGATGTGGAAGACACTCTTAACCTACCCGGTTAATGTTCCCTTTTACTATCTTTTTTTTTTGGATTAAATTACAGACACCTATAATTTCTTACCGGCTCTGCTTCAATCTCCCTTTTATTATTTTTTTCTCACCGTCAAGATCAACATCAGCCAAGAAAACAATATATTTCACAGCCTCCTTCTCTCAAAAGGTAATGCGCAAATTTCCAGTATAGCCGGCCAAAGAAAGTTATTTTTAGATAGAGCACTAACAAACAAAAGGAGCAAATAATATGGAGTTCTCCACAAGAGTTTTATGTTAGCTTAGGGAGTCGAACTCGGATCTCCTGCATTCTTCTATGTTACTTTGTGTTATGTACTTAACACATGCCCATCATTATCGACCAGTATGTGTTACATACAAAGTGGCTGATTATTATATACCACTATTATCACACCTACAACAGTGAATACGTCTGCAGTTAATTACACAGACTTTTATAGCCTATAAATATCCTCTTCGTTCGTTATACATGTCTTCATTTATGAGTGGCGAAGCTACATTCTTGCAACTGGGAATTCTAAAGTTTATACCTTGTAGTTTTTGATGTGCAGCATGTTTCCACTCGGTTGTTGGATATTTTTGTGGGAGTGATTTTGAAAAACGGGACGGAAGTGTGCTGGCCGTGATGGATCGAACGGAAGTGTAAGACGCACTGCCAACTCAATCGATCGATCCAGCTGGCAGTGGTAAGAGAAACAATGAGCGCACGGTGTCGGAAATTGATACCATGATGTACTCTCGGCCATGTGGAATGTATATGACATACTGAACGCGGTAAACGCTCATGCGAACTCTGGTGTCAAGTGATTGAAACAAAGCACATGGTACATGTTCGAAGTCTTCGTATCAGTATTTAAATGGTAAAATGCCATAATATCAAACATTGTAAGTAGTCGGCATTGCCGGTATTATGTTTGTGCACAATGGATATTCAAATATTAACCCACATAACGGTAATGCAGTCATCAATATAATATAATCGTCGTGGTTATACCAGAATTGAGCAAGCCTTCGTGAACTATTGCTGAATACATTCTCTTTACTCTCATGAGGGCCAATTCATAAGGCATTTTAAACTCAATTTCACGCAGGAACATTATCGAAACAAGCAAAATATAAATGAAACTTCATTCCGTAATGCAGTATTTTTGGAACGTGGAAATAAGTCACCATCTTGTGCTCAATATTTGCATAGTCGTAATAGCCGTGGGGTTAGCGCCTATAACGGTGAATTTAGAGATCTCGGGTTCGAATTCCGGACGGGATAGATATTTTTGCTACCAGATTATCATTTTAAACGATATTTATCATATCAATATGACTCATTTTAACAGAATCCATATGAAATTACGTGTTGGTCTGTGAATGAAGAGGACCTGTTTATAAGAAATTTAAGGTTATGAGCGGTGTCGCGTCTATTAATCTAGTTGATTCATATCGTATCCTTTATTTAGGCTAGTGCTGGTGGAAGCTACAAATCATCTAATAAAATGAGTTCCGTATTATGAACTACAATATCTGTAAAACACTCCCTTTTACAATAGATTAATATTTGTGCCAATAATAGTATAAAATACCGGTGTATCAACAATTTCACGCGAGGGTTCTTCTATGTCAGATGTTACACATCATATGCGACTACTGTAAGGCTCTTTTTTTTTTAAATAAACTCCAGTATTTGTGTTTTCCGCTCAGCAAAGATATCATCCCTGGAGAGATAGTTCACCAAACTCTCCTCAATAGAGTACCTTAATTGCTCAGTCTAGAATCTGAGATGGAGCTCCTTAAAATTGTCTTAACTCTCTTCAATGCACTCCTTCTTCGTTCACTCGGAGCAGTAGAAACAGGAAATGTAACAATCAGTCTTATGAGGAGCACTGTTTCTTGTTATATTTTTTCTAGACCGATGTTCAAACAAGATGTTCAGTAAAGAACATATAGCCTACTTTCTCCTAAATGCATGGGTATTGTTATAACTAGGGCTAGGAATTTTAGGTAAATTCATATTTTTTATATAAATACATATTTTGAGCATTTTTTTCTATTAATACATAAATACCTGCTTTTCACTTATTAACACATAAAAAGGCATAATATTTCCATTCTTTTAAACCAGTATGCTAGATCTTTCAGTTCATTGCTTTTTGGTTCTGTGTTACTTCAACGGGGAAGAACCTGTGAGCTATCTAATCTTCATGCAGAGCGTATGTCAGCTTGCAACTGTGTTATTCTTAACTTGTCGCCCCATGCCACTCACTGTGGAAGCCGGGGATTTCCTTGTCCATAGCCATATTGCACCACGTGCTAGACCTACCTGGAACCAGTGTCACTCACATGCAGTTCTTTTCTGTCACTGTGAGGTGTAAGAAGGCAGTGTTACGATGCTTAAAGTAAAAACAACTACAAGTCATCACCTGGTGCAGAAATTAAAGCTAATTTTACTTCTGATGGGGGCGTTCTGTCCTGCCAACCATGTGGGAAAGCAACCAAGGCTGAACAGCGATCTCAAGTTACACAACACCTCAAGGGCAAGAAACATATTGCCGCAGGTTCGCGCCTTCAGAATAAGTGTTTCGCGATAATCGTCGGTCATTTGTGATGGGACACCTGAAGATGTATCTCGTTGTGTATTGTAATGCTTCAGCAGTCAGTGAGACATGGCATAAATTGCATTCGTGAGTACTGCATATTGTTTATATTCACATTAATAAACTAAATTATAATTAAATATGTTAACCTTTTTGTCATATATTTCAGGCAATTTTTAATACATAAAAAATAAATATTTTCCCGATTTTTAGCACCTAGAAATCCGAGCCCTAGTTATAACTCTTTGTCCTTTTTGAAGGAGTATAATTGAATGTGGGTTGTAGTAGCTTGTTGAAATACAACGTCCTATACGGATATTAAACATGAATATGAGGTGCCCTTTGATAGTGCTACCTCTGTAAAAAATTCATTCTATTCGGTTTCACCGTGTTTGAATTGATATGGGGAATCGGTTTGCACACATACATGGCCGCTATCTGCTCACTATTGGGCTGCTGACCTTGTAGATAAGTCAAAAGATGCTTCCCACAAAAAGGTATGTTGTTGCAAAATTTGGTAAGATCAAATGATTAGGTTGGTCTTAATTTGATTTAAGCTTTTAACATTTGGGTGGCCGCCATTCCATTTCCGTCCAGATGACGGTGATATAAAGCATGACACTGAGGTGCCCTTCGCTAGTGCTACCTCTGTACCAAATTTCGTTCAATTCGGTTTCACCGTGTTTGAAAAGATAGGGGGAATCGATTTGCACACATACATGGCCGCCATCCGCAAATTATTCGGCGGTTGACCTTGTAGTTTAGTCAAAATATGCTTCCCACATAGAGGTATGTTTTTGCAAAATTTGGTAGAGATCAGATTATTAGTTTGGTCGTAATTTGATTTAAGCTTTTAACATTTGGGTGGCCGCCATTTCGTTTTAGTCAAGATTTCAGCGATATAGAACATGACACTAAGGTGTCCTCTGCTAGGGCTACCTCTGTACCAAATTTCGTTCAATTCGGTTTCACGGTGTTTGAATTGATAGGGGGAATCGATTTGCACACATACATGGCCGCCATCCGTAAAGTATTTGGCTGATGACCTTGTAGTTTGGTCAAAAGAATCTTCATACCAAAAGGTAAAACTTTGCAAAATTTGGTAGAAATCAGATGATTAGATTGGACGTAATTTGATTTAAGCTTTTAAGATTTGGGTGGCCGCCATTACGTTTCCGTCATGATGGCGGTAATATAAAACATGACACTGAGGTGCCCTTTGCTAGTTCTACCTCTGTAACAAATTTCGTTCAGTTCGGTTTCACCGTGTTCGAATTAATAGGGGGGACAGGCAGTGGCGGATCCAGAGGTTCACCTCGGAGGGAGCACTCTAGAATTTCAGAGTAGCTACAGAAAATATGTAATAAAATTACTAAATTTTTATTTAATCTACACACACTACACATAACATCCAACCACCAGATTTTATAATTCTACAAGAAATTAATTATATTAAAATGGTTTATTGGTTTCAGTTTCAAGTCATTGTCATTATGTAAAAATAAAAGTTCCCGTGGGGGTTTCTGCCTGTTCCCCTATCGGGCGCGTCCCAGGTGGCGGATAGGGAGGCTCGCCGGACTTGTCCGGAGGGTTTGAGGGAAATAAAATACCTCTCGCGGACCAAAAACAGGCACAGCTTGACAACATCTTCAGCAACCTCTGAAGCTCACTACTTCAGTTGTAACCATGACACCGACATAGATCGATGTCCCCACTACTTTCAACTTGTTAGCATGATGGAAACAACCTACAATATAACTACCCCAGGCCCTAGTAGACATACTAGTTATTTTTCTCGGTCATCGGATTCTGGGGGACCGAGAACATCATGCGGGAATGTATCGGAGCTTCCCAAATCTCTTCGCCCAAAATGCAAAACTTTCATTGGTAGCTTAAACATCAACACACTTCGGAAAACTGGCAAGTTAAAACAATTAACAGACATGTTGGATAACTTCAACATCCAAATTTTAGCACTACAGGAAACCAGATACACGGATGAAAATCATTTTGAATCAGGAAATTATAGAATTTATAAAGGCAAGCCAGCAATCTCCCTCCATATGAAGCCACTACAATTTGGCACTGGATTTGCTGTCAGAAAAAACATTATAAACTCAGTGCTTAACTTTTCCTCGCCTTCTGAAAGAATTTCAACACTATCCGTTAAATCAGGAAACAAAGCTTATACGCTTATTAATGCGCATGGACCCACCAACAACTACAATCGTAAAGATCCACAAAAGGTGGAAGACTTCTGGGAACTGCTGGAAGAAACTACAGCCATCATTCCAAATCATCACATAAAAATCCTATTGGGAGATTTTAATGCCCAAATTGGTAGAGAAAGGAAATTCAGGACCATTGTAGGACTATATCCAGCACACAATAGAACCAATAAAAATGGAGAAAGATTACTTGATTTTTGCAAAACTTTTGATCTCAAACTAATGTCAACACATTTCCTGGCACTTCCACACAAGAAAAAGACCTGGAGATCCCCTAATTTTCACTTAGGAGAATTTCAAATAGATCATGTGGCTATTTCCAAAAAGAATCAAAAAGAAATTATGAATGTCAAAGTCAAGAAAGGAGTCATTGACTCTGACCACCATCTATCCTTAATCAAGGTAAAATTTCAACCGAACAGATCCAAACCAAAAATAACAAAAAATCTGCGCGTCGATCCAGAATTTCTTAAACAGAACGCCAGTACTTTCCAAGAAAGTATCCCTACTCACGATTCTTCTGGCTGGTTAGAACTCAAAGATATACTTTCGAAAGCTTCTCAAAACATTGGCACACCGCCCAGGAAACGCAAGCATAGGTGGTGGAACGAAACCTGTGACAAGGCTATAAACTTCAGAATTAAAGCCTGGCAGAATTGTAATTCTCACAAAACGGAACAAAATTGGCACGAATTCACCAAAGTACAGAAACAAACCTCTAAAATCATCAGATCTGAAAAACGCAAGTACGATCACTACAGATTGGCTGAAATTGAACAAGATTTTACTAAAAACAATACACGAAACTTCTACAAAACCTTCAGAGAAGAATTATCAAATTATCAGGCACCCAGTCTTTGCTTCAAACGCCCGGATGGGACATTGGAAACAAATAATCAAGAAAATTGCAAACTTCTAGCAGATTATTTCAAGGATCTTTTAAACTGTGAATCCCCTAAAGAACAACTCATCTTTGAAAAACAAACATCCAACCAAGATTCAGAACCCCCAACATTGGAAGAAATTAAAGAAATAATCCATGGACTCAAAAATAATAAAGCCCCAGGGGAATATGGTATAATTGCCGAAATGCTGAAGATAGGTGGTGAGAACGTAGCCCGGAAAATCCACTCAATTCTTGAGAACATCTGGATCACCGAAGAAATACCTGAGGATTGGAAATGTGCGCTAATCCATCCACTGCACAAGAAAGGGGATAAAACCAACATCAATAATTATAGAGGAATTTCCTTGATACCAGTTATTTATAAAAATTTCTCCAAAGCCCTGCTCACTAGACTTGAGAAACAAACAGACCGTCTGATTGGAGAATACCAGGCAGGTTTCCGAAAAGGAAGATCATGTACGGAACAAATTCTCAATCTCAAAACTATCCTACAAATGCGCAAAACCAGACAGACAGTCATTACCTTTGTAGATTTCAGAAAAGCATATGACTCTATAGATCGTCAAACACTTTTCAATACTCTAGAAGAATTTCAAGTTGATAGAAAAACAAGAGAATTAATCAGACAAACACTAACTGGCACTACGTCAAAAGTTAAATTCCTCGGCGAAATATCTGAGCCTTTTGCAATTAACACTGGGGTCCGCCAAGGAGACGGATTATCTCCGTTACTGTTCAGCCTCGTACTTGAGAAGATAATCAGGACCTGGGAAAAGGAAACTAAGGGAATAACCCTTGGCAGACTACTCAAAGATAGAATTCATGTACATTGTTTGGCCTTTGCTGATGACATAGCAATCCTTTCTAATAACAGACAAGAAGCAATTCATTCCATTGAAAAATTACATGAAATTGCCATCAAAACGGGACTTCAAATTTCTTATGAGAAAACTCAGTACATGGAAGGAGCCTCACGATACTTAGACGGACAACCTATGAGAACTAAATTCGGCAAAATCTTTCAAGTGAACGAATTCAAATATCTGGGAGAAATTATTCAGCCCTCTGGTTTAAACCGTGAAGCAAATAAAGAGAGAATTTCCAAATTACAGAAAGCTTACAGAATCACTTGGAATAGGTATAACAAAAAATCAATATCTCGGAAAGCAAAACTTAGACATTATAATACAGTAATCAAACCGGAGGCGTTATATGCATCAGAAACCTTAATCATTGGTGGCAAATCTTTAACCAAAGAGATTGAAAAACAAGAAAGGAAAATTTTACGAAAAATTTTTGGCCCAGTTTTTATAGAGGGAATCTGGAGGAAAAAGTCATCCCAGGAAATATATCGCCAATGTGAAAAAATGTCTCATACTTTTCGGAAAAGACGATTGAAATTTTACGGGCACATTATCAGAATGAACAATGGCAGATTGACTAAAAGAATTCTCAACTTGGCCCTCTCACTAAAAACCAAGAACAGCTGGCTACGTGAAATTGAAACAGATCTCCAGGAAATCAACATTTCAGACAATATTATACAGGACAGATGCAAATTCAGAACCCTAATCGACAATCACCAATTTGAAGACAAACCCAACACCAGGGCCACCATAACTTGGACAGAAGACCGAAGAAAGGCGCTCAGCGAGAGGATGAAGAGATTTTGGAAGGAAAAGAAGGCCAACACATCAGCTAAACAGGTTCAACCGTGCTCCTGAGTCGGGCATAACGATGCAAGAAGAAAAGTTAATTCTTCAGAATATGTACATTTCTACATTTTAATGCACATTACACAGTCTAATATGTATTAAAAACATTTGCAATCATAGTGACTATGTGAAGACAATATACAAGTCTACTACACAAATGTTACAAGATATGTACTGTATATAGTACCAACATTGTCAGTCACTGAGTCACTACTAGTCACATAAATATAAATACAAAAAAAAAATTGTATTGAATAGTGATTGGGATTCTATTTGGTGACTATCCTAGGCAAAATACATGACTATTACAAAATAAAATCCAGGCCATCATTCGTTTACCCGCTTTAGAGAAACGTTCTACAACTTTTTCAACGTCAACATTTATATCACGATGAACAAATAACAGACACGAGCCATTCAACCTTTCCTCTGTCATTCGCGTTCGTAGCCATGATTTACCAAGTTGCAGGCAGCTAAAATATCTCTCTGCACTTGCAACACTGTCGATGTAGCGATTATATTAACAGTGTTGCCATTACATACTACTGTATATGATAACAAACATTGACCACATTCATGAATGCAGGCAATTCAGCAAAGATTTCACTTGCAGTGCAGTTTGGAGAAACAATCATTTTTATCGGCAATATCAATGTAGCAGACAACTGGTTTTTCGGAGGGGGCACTTGCCCCTGGTGCCCCCCTCTGGATCCGCCACTGAGAGACAGACATCCAGAGTACAAACACTCACACACAGACTCACACTCACACACACACAGACACAAAATTTTTCGCCCTGTGTAGTTCTCATAAGTCTAGTCTCATTTTTTGCAAATATCGAAAGTAGGCTAAAAAACAGTATTATGAGGCGCACTGTTTCTTGTTTTTGTTTTTTTGTTTTTTTGGTCGTTGTTCAAAAAATATTCTCTTCATAGGACAACGAAGAAAATGGTCTTGATTTTAAGTACACCACACTGATCCAAGTTTTAAAACTCAAAAACGAACATGCACACGCTAAGGTACCGCCCGCTTCACGCAAGCATTGCTTGGGGCCTACAGTAGGCTCTCTGGTGACACATTCAGCTATCGACCTTCCGCTTGGCGCATGCGCTGCCTTCTCTGCCCACAGAGACTTGAGCCTGTTTCAGAGGAAACTCACTGGCTACTCAGTCCCGCGCTGAGAAGCTGGCGCCAATCCCACCGTGGCTACAGAGAATAATACCGAAAACTAGAGATTTAATTTACCTATGCCAATGAAAAAGAGGAAAATTTAAATGTGCATATTCCTTGAGAATGAAATACGAATTCTAAGTTTCAAAGATTCCCCGCCAGCTTCGCCACTATCATTTATCTGTTGAGCAACTGCACAATGTCCAATATCCAGTTTCGAAAACCTGAAGGTATTATTAAACCCAAACAGGTTTGGGGCCTAATATTTCTCTAGTCTTTCTAAGGGATCATTTAGGGGTCCTAAAGAGCGATCACGGGCCCTAGGTCGAGGGCTTCCGGGCCGCGAGATTGCAATTTCTAGTTCACTTTTAGCATTGGAGAAGGACACGGCTTCCTAATTGTCTACTTTGACAAAACAACACTGCACCAAGAGCTGTGATTAGTCAGCGAAGTTATAGGGTGGAGCCTATCAGATATGTCGTTCCAGGCTTGAACAAAATATGTAGAACTCCCGCTGTTTTAACTTCGTATTTTCTAGGTACCCGTATACGTTGTAATGCGCCAAGCAATAGCTGCATGATCATTGTTCCTAGGCCATAAGTGTTTCTGTATCTTCTTAAGTCAAGAAGAATCATTACCAGAATGTTTTTCATCGATTAGCACATTTACTGTGTACAAACGCGGAAGTAGCTAATCATCCACTCCCGATCGAGAATTGTATGCACATGGGAGGTGGATCAAAATATTTTATTTCCGATGACCTGAATGGCATGAATGGCAAGCACGGGGCCGAAAAATGAGCTTGCCATTCACCGCACTTCTTTACTTAAGATACGGAAACCCTTATGGTCTAGGAACAATGATCATGCAACTATTGCTAGGCGCATTACAATATATGAAGGTACCAAGAAAATGCGAAGTTAAAACACTGGGAGTTCTACATATTTTGTTCAAGCCTAGAACGACATATCTGATAGGCTCCACCCTATAACTTCGCTGACTAATCACAGCCCTTGGTGCAGTCGTGTTTCGTCGGAACAGCCATTCAAGAAGCCGTATCGCTCTCTAATGCTAAAAGTGAACTAGAAAATGCAATCTCGCTTCCAGGCCTCTCCACTTTTGACAACCTGTGACATTATTTTGGAAGTATTAAGCTTGAATATGCCTAACCAAAAAAAACTCCGTGGAATTTAGCACGTCCATATTGAATATCAGTTTACCTGGTTTTCAGTTCTTCAGCCATTCTTCTTCTTGTATCGCATTGGTTGTTGTTTTACTTCAAGAATTTGATAACTGTGCATTTTTGTTGCATCTGACCATGTTCAGGCTCCACAGTAATAAGCCATGCATCTTTCAGAAATGGATTTTTTCAGAGATTGAATTGGAAGCTTATCGCCTTATAAAGGTGCTCTTCAACTTCCGTACGATACAAATTAAATGCACCAACTCTGACAACCCGGCTGAGAAGCAAAAGACACAATGGATATTTATAAAATTCATTATAATTCGCATTGTAATGTTTTGGTTGCATTTACATTGTACAGTCTTATCAAAAAAAAAAAAAATGGTTTAGAAATGAATTTGAGGGAAGTTGTCAACTGTAAGCCATTCAGGGCCCCTTTAGTTTGTCCAGGCCCCGCTTGCCCCTACTTCTCGCCGGGCCTGGATCCAAGACTTCTGAATAAAATCCGCTAATGTATTCTTTATTGTCAGACAGATAGATTCCACTAGTGACAATATAATAATTAACAATAAAATTTACAAGTATAAACAAAACAAAAACAGCAAACACGAACGAAAATAGAAATACACTAGTCTATATGAAGAATTACGACCTTACAGACACGCAGTCAAACTTCCCATCTCAAGCATTCATACAATCCATTTGAACAAGAAACATTGAAATAATTATTACAGAAAAATCAAAACTATCTACAGTAAACTGAGAAAGAAAAAAAACATAAAATAAAAGATAAGAAGAACTGGGAAAAAAGTAATACAAGAGTGACATTCGAGGATCTAGATAACAGCAAACAAAAATACAATACTTCAGTCGCTCGTACATTCAATCAAAATACCAATCATCCATTCATTCAACCACATGTTCAATCAATCAATCAACACAAATAGAAAAGAACACAATATGCATACAGTATTTTACAGCCCACTGAGATGTTTCTCATAACAGTTGATAGAGAGTCGACGTGAATATCAGTAGCACTTTTACTCTCCATGAAGCTGTGCTGACTGCAACCGGATCAGACATGAATTTTTGTGCACAATGTTCAGTCAGCGACTGTGTTTCTCTTCTTCCCTTTCATGAGGGGAGGGGGTGGGGAGTGGGGCGATGGTGCTGGTAAACACGACTGGGGTGTCCTGCATGGTTGTTGTATTTACACTGAATGTGTACATTAATACAGCGGCGTGCAAATTATTAGCATCAAATAACAGAATTTAAATCAGTAACAATTTATTATTCAAAATCATTTTATTGACAAATTGGCATCTTGAGTAATTGTTCCTCCCCCGTGAACTTCAACATTTTCCCACAAGGAATTGCGTCTGGAAACTTTCAGAATTGGGGATTCCGAGGAATACCTGGACTGGGTCCATTTTCTGTTTGTTCATTGACTTTGGAATGTACCCTCTAAGTCAGGTGATTTCAATCCATGGTTCATGAATCTTTGAATAGTTTAAAAGCGGATCGTCAGTTAAAAAGACCCCAAATCTCTCTGCTCTAAATTCACACGAACAGTCGACTGAAGTAATCAAAACAAAACGTGTGGCATTTTGCATTAGCAAGGCTCTTCTGTTAGTGGAAATTCTAATAGATTAATTTTACTTTGAGTTTCTTAAATGAAAATATAATTTAGACTCCTGGTTAAACATTTGAAAGAATTTCAGTGCCTTGTAAGCATATTAATTGCATTAAGCCGTGAAAAGTAATAATGCAATTTTGGAAAACTGACGTCGATTCTAAAAAGGTAGCACTGTAATTAACGACCAAGCCATGAGGTTCTTTCTTTTTCACTGCTCTCTAGATTGAAACTCTTTCCTCTTCACTGCCCCCTAGATTGAAGCTCTTTCCTTTTCACTGCCCCCTAGATTGAGGCTCATTCCTCTTCACTGCCTCCTAGATTGAGGATTTGTCCACTTCACTTCCCCCTAGATTGAGGCTCTTTCCTTTTCACTGCTATGTAGATTGAGGCTCTTTTCTCTTCACTGCTCTCTAGATTGAGGATTTGTCCTCTTCACTGCCTCTTAGATTGAGGCCCTTTCCTCTTCACTGCCCTGTATGCCTCTCACCAAGGCGGTCCGGGTTCGATTCCCGGTCAATGCATGTGAGATTTTCGAAGTGAAATGCCATGTCCTGTGGTTCGGATTCCACGTAAAAAGGAGGTCCCGTGGCTCATGATCTCAAGATTAACAGTCACGTTAAACTACAAGCTTCCTTCCTTTTTTCTTCACTGCCCCCTAGATTGAGGCTCTTTCCACTTCACTGCCCTCTAGATTGAGGCCCTTTCCCCTTAACTGACCCCCCCCCCCCCCATCAAAATAAGCACTGTATACAATACTCACATTTCTCAATCTATGTACTATTAATTAGTCCGCAATACACTTAAACTAAAATACCGATGGCGCTATTTGATAGATCAATGGGAATAAGTGTATATTGAACAGAACATTAGTTCAGTTTAATTGAAGACTCCACGGGATGAACGGGGGAACATTTGGTGATTTTTTCAGTAGATCAAATAAAAATTCTAACACTAACAAGAAGTTCCGTGAAGAACTATACAGCCTACTTTTCATGCCAATGATTATTCTACAGAATATGAACCTATCTAGAATAATGACGAAATTAAGTTGCTAATATCGAAATTTTCAATTAGTTCGAAATACTGTATACCTGGCATAATGTATCCTAATAGAGCACTACAGTTGGCAGCCCTGATGACTGAATATATTCTTAGTTCCGTCTCTTACGGTACTAAATACAAAATTTGGTTGAAGTCCACTGGATAGCATGGACGTTACATGCAGTTAAACATTGGATCTAACAGCGCGCGTAAAATCATGTTGGCAACAATGTCATGCATGTATTGGTCAGAAATAATCTGAAATAATATGACCTATTGTTGTGCCAATTTTGAATTAAATCCATTAGTTAGTATAGAAGTTACATGCATTTTAAAATTGGACCTATCAGCAGGCTTAGAATCATGTTGGCAGCACTGACGTATATTAGTTACTCCAAATTCGTCTAGAATGCCAGGTACTATACGTGTGCAAAGTTTAGAGCTATTGGCTTGCATACTTTCTGATATATTGATATTAGGGTAACAAAAGTAGGGACAGCACATATTAACAGTTGGCAGCCCTGGTTGCTTTTTAGAATACGCATAGTCATATCTGTTATGGTACACATAGCACATACGAAATTTGGTTGAAATCCAAATGATAGTATTGAAGCTACATGTATTTAAAGTTGGACCTGTCAGCAGGCTTAGAATCATGTTGGTAGCACTGACGTATATAAGTTACTCCAAATTAATATAGAATGTCAGGTACTATACGTGTGCATAGTTTAAAGCTGTCGGCTTGCATACTTTCTGATATATTGGTATTTGGATAAAATAAATTAGGAGCATTTATTAACAATTGGCAGCCCTGGTAGGTCTTAAGAATACGCTGTCATATCTGGTTATGTACACATACGACATACGAAATTTGGTTGAATTCCACTTGATAGTGTAGAAGTTATATGTATTTAAAAATTGGACCTATCAGGAGGCTTATAATCATTTTGGCAACACTGCCATGTTTGGCCTCCTGGAAATTAAACTGAAATATTATGATCTGTACGTGTGCCAATTTTGAAATAGCTCCCATTCATACTTTCCAAGATATCCAACATGGAGCTCAAATTTCTAGTGCGTTTTTTCAGCAGTTGGTAGCACTGACATCATTTTCAAATATGGACGTGAGATATTCCGGTGCACATCTTTACTCATACTAAATTTGGTTTTGATTGCTGCAGCCGTTTAGGAGTTGATAGGGGGGGGACACACACACAGCCAGACAGACAGACAGACAGAAGGACAGACAGACAGACAGACAGACAGACACACATTTGCCCGATCTCATAAGACTACCTTTTCCTCATTTTTGCAAAATGTGAAAAGTAGGCTAAAAATAAATACTTAAAACACCTCAATTGCGTGTAAGCAATATAGTTATTTTGCCAAATTTATTTCTTATAAAGGAAGTACATGTATAACAAATTATTATTATTATTATTATTATTATTATTATTATTATTATTATTATTATTATAGTATGAGAAATACCATTTTCATAGTTCATGTATGTATAGTAAACAACATAACACAAATAAATTGCAAAGCATTTCATACCAATCTCGACCAGAACCTAGCAACATCAAGTGCATTTTGTGTTGCATAAAGAGATCATCTTCGGTGCAGGAACAATGGACACTCAAGCCTCCCCGAAGATTGTGTCTAAATTGTAATTCCAAGAGAATCATTGACAATCGGGCGTATCCTGGGCAACGTCAGGCAACCTACTAATGAAACACTGACGGCCGATCCTTTCACATCAATAACATGTTGGTTGGTTACTCAGTTTAGGGGCTGCGACAACGCGGTCATGTAGCCCCGTGTACTTTGGGTGTGTGTAGAATCTGTCTGATAACCGGTGTTAATTGAGATGACTGCATTAGTGTGTGCTATCTGTTTTCAATTCAAGTAAGGATTGCAGACATCGATTTTTTTTCAATTAGTTCCTACTTTTGCCGCCAAACGCCTCCGTCAACGACTACTAGTTCAGAATTTGGTTACCAGATGCCACCGCAGTCGGATCCTGGCGACGAACGTAGGAACCTACGAGAGTTTTTCAAATGTTTAACCTATTTTAGCTTCACAAAGATGTAATTAGTGGAAGGTTCTTTAACATGGCATAAATCAATGACATGAGACCGCCGTCTTTACTTCCTCTCCGAAGGAAGGCATACTGAGGGATTTCTAACGCTTTAAAAAAATACGACGACTTCGGTCGGGTTTGAACCTGCAATCTTGGGCATAGAAGCTCAGCATGCTACCAACTACGCCACCGAACACGCTACACCAATAATATCAACAGTTGATCCCTTTTCAGGGCCAGAGTTATTAACAAGCATATTATGTTCCTATAATGACATATGCAGCTGAAACTTGGACAATGACTAAGAGGGATGAGAGCAGAGTACAAACAGCTGAGATGAGATTCCTGAGAAGTTTGGTCCAGAAAACGAGGAGGGACAGAGTGAGAAATGAAGATATACGGAAAGAACTGGGAATACAGAAACTAAATGACAAACTAGAGCAAAACAGATTGAGATGGTTTGGATATGTCCAACGGATGAATGAAGTAAGGCTACCAAGACGAGCACTGGAACGACGGTTGACATGGAAGAGAGGACGAGGAAGACCAAGAATGCGTTGGATGGACTCGGTGGAGAATAGTATTAGTAAACAGAAACTGGATTAGAGCACTGTGTTGGAAGAGGAATGGTGGAACGACAGAACAAAGTGGAGAGGAACCATATTTGCCCCCACCCAGTGTCAACTGAAAAAGGGGAAATGAAGATGATGATGATGAGGAAGAAGGTATATCACCAGCCAAAGAGGAGCTACTACAAGATCCATGCAGCCAACACAAATGTAAAACAAATAACATTTTAAGTTAAATAATGAAAAAAGTGAGAGGATATGGGACGTTCTTTCCGTTTCCACTAAAAATAAAAACCTGTGTATCTCGGTAACATTCCGCTTTATTCGGAATTAATTTCAACTGATCTGTAGTTACGATGGCTGACCACCAGAATGCGCCATAAACTCATTTCCTTCTATGCCCAAGATCGCGGGTTCAAACCCGGCCAATAGGGGCCGATAACCTCGATGTTAGGCCCCTTAAAACAACAATTATCATCATCATCATCATCATCATCAAACCCGGCTAAAGTCGTCGGATTTTTTAACAGCGTTGAAAATCCCTCAGTATGCCTTCCGTCGGAGGGGAAATAAAGCTGGCGGTCCCATGTCATAGATTTATGGCATATTAAAGAAACTTCCACTAATTACACCTGTGTGAAGCTAAATTGTATAGGTTAAGAATGTAAACAACGCTCTTAGATCCCTACGTTCGTTGCCAAGAGCCGACTGCGGTGGCGTCTAGTAGCTAAGTTCTGAACTAGGCCTAGTAGTCGTTGACGGTGGCGTTTGGCGGCAAAAGTGGGAACTATTTGATACATTCAAAGTTGCAGTCCTTCCTTGAATTAAAAACAGATACACACACTAATACAGCCATCACAATTAACACCGGTTATCAGACAGATTCTACACACACCCAAAGTACACGGGGCTACATGACCGCGTTGTCGCAGCCCCTAAACTAAGGAACCAACCAACCTATCTCGGTGACATTCCGCTTTATTCGGAATTAATTTCAACTGATCTGTAGTTACGATGGCTGACCACCAGAATGCGCCATAAACTCATTTCCTTCTATGCCCAAGATCGCGGGTTCAAACCCGGCCAAAGTCGTAGGATTTTTTAAGAGCGTTGAAAATCCCTCAGTATGCCTTCCTTGGGAAGGGAAGTAAAGCTGGCGGTCCCATGTCATATATTTATGGCATGTTAAAGAACCTTCCACTAATTACACCTGTGTGAAGCTGAATTGTAGGTTAGGTTAAACATTTAAACCCTCTTAGGTTCCGACGTTCGTCGCCAGGAGCCGACTGCGATGGCATCAGGTAACCAGTTCTGTAGTAGTAGTCGTTGACGGTCGCGTTTGGCGGCAAAAGTAGGAACTACTTAAAAAATTCTATGTCTGCAGTTCTTACTTGAATTCAAAACAGATAACACACACTAATACAGTCATCACTATTAACACCGGTTATCAGACAGATTCTACACACACCGAAAGTACACGGGGCTGCATGATCGCGTTGTCGCAGCCCCTGAGGAACCAAACAACCAACCATACTCATTTCCGAAAAAAAAAAATGGTCTTACCCCGTTGTTTCCGAGGGGTCTTCAATTGTGTTCGAAAGTTGATCAGACTACCTCATTACGAGCAGCAGAAGTGGGCGAGCTTGCCCCATCTCTGACAAGAGGGAGCGAATCTGAACTCTGAGGTTAACTGGCTAAATTAGCTGATCACTAACTGGCGCCTGATACAAGTGGCTGTATCAGGGTGTGATTAACACTTAACAATGTGTACTTAATTCTGTCTTATGACCGCGGTTAATTTGCGAATACCGTAATTACAGCCGTAAACAATACTTAGAATCCAGAGCACTTTCTTCGCATTGCAAAACCGGATTGGGCTGCAAATTTCAAAGAGCGTATGCATCTCTACAAAGGTCATACACAATTATTAATATTTAATACATGGTGAATGTAGAGTGTCGAACAACGCGTGCAACAATTCGCTCATTTGTTTCATAAAATAATAATAATAATAATAAATTTATCTTATATATAAAAGTGAAAGTCTGTATGTATGTATGTATGTATGTATGTATGTATGTATGTGGGTGGGTCTGTTCCGTATACAAATCTACACCGTTCCACCGATCTCAACCAAATTTTGCACACACATAGTTTAGGACCCAGAAGGAACCGCTGGCTACATGAATTTTCGATAGTCTTTCTCATTCTTCTGATTTCGGCCCTTTTGCACTCAAGCAAAGGCTAATCAAATCATAAAATATACTCATGAAGGAATGGCAAGGCAGAACGTTTCCATGGCAACATAGCTCAAGTCGAGACACGGCCGACTGGATGCCAGTTGCGCTCTGCACTACCGGTATAGAAAATGAGGATCTTCACTTGAAATCCCGTTAGTTACTCAACTGCTCAAACACCACTGTCAACCGAGTTTAGCATAACAAAGACTTGACACTACCTACTATATATTTGTCAAATACCACTCACTCACTCACTCACTCACTCATTCATTCATCACGAAATCTCAAAAACCACCGAACGGATTGGAATTAAAATTGGTATGCAGCTTCCTCAAGGGCCGCAAATGCCCACTAAGAGAGGATTTTTGGATACTCAGGTTCTAAAGGGGTGTTAAGGGGCTAGACCTGCATTTTAATGAATAGCAATGTCTCCCGATTGGTTTCATTGGGTGATGTGATACTCGGCATATAAACTCATCATTAAAAATAAGAAGACACTTGTCTGAGGGTTTTTCGATGTGGTGTATATTATGAGGTTAAAGGGGTGAAAAGTGGGGATTGAAAGAATCCTAACGGAGCGTGTATCTCTTAAACGACATAGGCGAGTGGTTTGAAACTCAGCGGGAAAAAATCAGCATAAAAATAAGTAAATATGTGTTTGACCGTTTTTCATAAATCCGAAAATAAGGGGCACATGTGGAGGGTTGAAATTGTTTATCAATCAAATTGAAGGGGTTCATCGGGAGGAGTGAAATTCTGAAAAAAGAAAATTGAAAGAAAATAACCTGACTCACTCACTCACTCATCATCGCCCAGCCAAAATTATTGAAGTTAGATACATGATAGTTTGGGGATATGTTCATTGTATGTCAAAACCGTCTACTAAGGGAGGATTTTCGGATATTCAGGTTCTAAAGGGGTCTGAAGGGGGTTAAACCTGCATTTCATTGAATAACAATATCTCCCGATTGGTTTCATTGGGGATGTGATACTCGGCATATAAACTCATCATTAAAATCAAGATGTTCAGTAAAGAACATATAGCCTACTTTCTCCTAAATGCATGGGTATTGTTATAACTCTTTGTCCGTTTCAAGGAGTATGATTGAATGTTGGTTGTAGTAGCTTGTTGAAATACAACGTGCTATAGGGATATTAAACATGAATATGAGGTGCCCTTTGCTAGTGCTACCTCTGTACCAAATTTTGGTCAATTCGGTTTCACCGTGTTTGAATTGATAGGGGGAATCGATTTGCACACATACTTGGCCACCATCTGCAAACTATTGGGCTGATGTTCTTGCAGTTTGGTCTGAATATGTTTCCCACATAAAGATATGGTGTTGCAAAATTTGGTAGAGACTAGATTATTAGGTTGGTCGTAATTAAATTTTAGCTTTTAACATTTGGGTGGCCGCGATTACGTTTCCGTCAAGATAGCGGTGATATAAAACATGACATTGAGGTGCCCCTTGCTAGTGCTACCTCTGTACCAAATTTCGTTCCATTCGGTTTCACCGTGTTCGAATTGATATGGGGAATCGATTTTCACACAAAGATGGCCGCCATCCGCAAAATATTAGGCTGATGACCTATTAGTTTGGTCAAAGGATGCTCCCTACATAAAGGTATGTTGTTGCTAAATTTGCTAGAGATCGGATGATTAGGCTAATCGTAATTTGATTTAAGCTTTGAACATTTGTGTGGCCGCCATTACGTTTCCGTCAAGATGGCGGCGATATAAAACATGACACTGAGGTGCCCTTTGCTAGTGCTACCTCTGTACCAAATTTCGTTCATTCGGTTCCACCGTGTTCGAATTAATAGGGGGAATCAATTTTGACATAAAAATGGCCGCCATCCACAAACTATTAGGCTAATGGCCTATTAGATTGGTCAAAGGATGCTCCCTCCATAAAGGTATGTTGATGCAAAGTTTGGTAGAGATCGGATGGTTATGTTAGACGTCATTTGATTTAAGCTTTAAACATTTGTGTGGCCGCCATTACGTTTCTGTCAATACGGCGGCGATATAAATCATGACACTGAGATGCCCTTTGCTAGTGCTATCTCTGTACCAAATTTCGTTCCATTCGGTTTCACCGTGTTTGAATTAATAGGGGGAATCGATTTTGACACAAAGATGGCCGCCATCCGCTAACTATTAGGCAAATGACCTATTAGATTGGTCAAAGGATGCTCCCTCCATAAAGGTATGTAGTTGCAAAATTTGGTAGAGATCGGATGATTAGGGTAATCGTAATTTGATTTAAGCTTTGAACATTCGTGTGGCCGCCATTACGTTTCAGTCAAAATGGCGGCGATATAAAACATGACAATGAGGCGCCCTTTGCTAGTGCTACCTCTGTACCAAATTTCGTTCTATTCGGTTCCACCGTGTTCGAATTAATAGGGGGAATCAATTTTGACATAAAGATGACCGCCACCCACAAACTATTAGGCTAATAACCTATTAGATTGGTCAAAGGATGCTCCCTCCATAAAGGAATGTTGTTGCAATGTTTGGTAGAGATCGGATGGTTATGTTAGTCGTAATTTAACTTAAGCTTTGAACATTTCTGTGGCCGACATTACGTTTCTGTCAAGATGGCGGCGATATAAAACATGACACTGAGATGCCCATTGCTAGTGCTACCTTTGTACCAAATTTCGTTCCATTCAGTTTCACCGTGTTCGAATTAATAGGGGGAATTGATTTTCACACAAAGATGGCCGCCATCCGCAAACTATTAGGCTAATGACCTAGTCATTTGGTCAAAGGATGCTTCCTCTAGAAAGGTATGTTGTTGCAAAATTTGGTAGAGATCGGATGATTAGGTTAATCGTAATTTGATTTAAGCTTTGAACATTTGTGTGGCCGCCATTACGTTTCCGTCAAGATAGAGGCGATATAAAACATGACACTGAGGTGCCTTTTGTTAGTACTACCTCTGTACTAAATTTCGTTCCATTCGGTTGCACCGTGTTCGAATTAATAGGGGGAATCCATTTTCACACAAAGATGGCCGCCGTCCGCAAACTATTACGCTGATGACCTATTAGTTTGGTCAAAGGATGCTCCCCCCATAAAGGTATGTTGTTGCCAAATTTGGTAGAGACCGGAAGATTAGGTTAATCGTAATTTGATTTAAGCTTTGAACATTTGAGTGGCCGCCATTACGTTTCCGTCAAGATGGCGGCGATATAAAACATGACACTGAGGTGCCTTTTGTTGGTACTACCTCTGTACCAAATTTCGTTCCATTCGGTTGCACCGTGTTCGAATTAATAGGGGGAATCGATTTTCACACAAAGATGGCCGCCATCCGCAAACTATTACGCTGATGGCCTATTGGTTTGGTCAAAGGATGCTCCCCCTATAAAGGTATGTTGTTGCAATATTTGGTAGAGATCGGATGATTAGGTTAGTCGTAATTTGATTTAAGCTTTGAACATTTATGTGGCCGCCATTACGTTTCCGTCAAGATGGCGGCGATATAAAACATGACACTGAGGTGTCCTTTGCTAGTGCTACCTTTGTGCCAAATTTCGTTCAATTCGCATTCACCGTGTTCGAATTGATAGGGGGGGACAGACATTCAGAGTACGCACACTCACACACACACAGACACACACACACACACACACACACAGACTCACACACACACATACACACACACAGACAGACACACTTTTTTCGCCCTGTGTTGATCTCATAAGTCTACTTTCATTTTTTGCAAAAATCGAAATTAGGCTAATAAGAAGACACGTGTCTGAGGGTTTTTCGATGTGGTGTACATTATGAGGTGAAAGGGGTGAAAAGTGGGGGTTGAAAGATTCCTAACGGAGCGTGTATCTCTTAAACGACATAGGCGAGGAGTAAAAAAAACAGGAAAGAAAGTGTCCTAACCGATTGATTCATTCACTCTTCAAACTCAGGGGGAAAAACTGCTTAAAAATAAGTAAATATGTGTTCGACCTTTTTTTTTTTGATAAATCAAATTTAAGGGGTCCATCGGGAGTGGTGAGAACCTGAAGAAAAAAAATGAAAGAATATGTCCTGACTCACTCACTCATCATCGCCCAGCCAAAAATATTCAAGTTGGAAACATGGCATTTTGGGGATATGTTCGTTGTATGTCAAAAGGGAGGATTTTTGGATATTCAGGTTCTAAAGGGGTCTTAATGGGGTTAAACCTGCATTTCATTGAATAACAATATCTCACTAGTGGTCTCATTTGTGGATGTGATGCTCGGCATATAAACTAATCATTAAAAATGAGCAGACATGTGTCTAAGGGTTTTTCGAGGTGGTGTATTATTATGAGGTGAAAGGGGTGAAAAGTGGGGGTTGAAGGATTCCTAACGGAGCATGTAGGCGTATCTCTTAAACGACATAGGCGAGAAATTTGAAACTCAGTGAAAAAAATCAGCTTTAAAAGTAAGTAAATCGGTGTTCGACCATTCTTTTTTCATAAACTAATTTAAGGGGCCAATGGGGTGGGGTGAAATTCTGGGGGGGAAAGGAGAGAAAGTGTCCTAAATGACTGACTAACTCACTCACTCATCAAACTCAGGGGAAAAAGTCAGCTTAACAATAAGTTAATAGGTGATCAAGCGTTTTTTCATCAATCCAATTTAAGGTGCCCATGGGGAGGGGTGAAATTCTGGTAAAAATAATTGTAAGAAAATGTCCTGTCTGGCTCACTCACTCATCACACCCAGCGAAAACTATTAAAGTTGGAAACATGAAATTTTGGGAATATGTTCGCTGTATGTCGAAAACGTAAACTAAGGAATGATTTTTGTTTATTCGGGTTTTAAAGAGGTGTTAAGGGGGTAAACGTGCATTTCATTGAATAACGATATCTCATGAGTTGTTTCTTTTGGGATGTGATATTCGGCATATAAACTAATCATTAAAAATAATCAGACATATGTCTAAGGGTTTATCGATGTGGTGTATATTATGAGGTGAAAGGGGTGAAAATTGGGGGTTGAGGTATTCTTAACGGAGAGTGTATCTCTGAAACAACATAGGCAAGAAGTTTGAAATTCGGCGGGAAAAAACAGCTTAAAATACAAGTAAATAGGTGTTCGACCGTTTTTTCATAAATCCAATTTAAGAAGCCCTTGGAGAGGGGTGAAATTCTGGGGGGGGGGGGGGAAACAGGAAAGAAAGTGTCCTAACTGATTGACTCACTTACTCACTCATCAAACTCAGGGGGAAAACAGCTTTGCATAAGTAAATAGGTGTTCGACCGTTTGTTTCATAAATCCAATTTAAGGGGTTCATTGGGGGGGGGGGGTGAAATTATCAAAAATAAATGAAAGAAAATGTCCTAACTGACTCACTCACTCATCATTGCCCAGCCAAAATTATTTAAGTTAGAAACATGAGATTTTGGGGATATGTTCGTTGTATGTCGATAACGTCCCCTATGGAAAGAGTTTTGGATATTCAGGCTCTAAAGAGGTGTTAAGGGGGTAAACGTGCATTTCATTGAATAACAATATCTCACGAGTGGTTTCATTTGGGGATGTGATACTTGGCATATATAGGCCTACTAATCATTAAAAATAAGCTGACACATGTCTAATGGTAGTGTATATTATGAGGTGAAATGGATGAATAGTGGGGGTTGAAAGATTCCTAACGGACCCTGTATCTCTTAAACGACATAGGCGAGGAGTTTGAAACTCGGAGGAAATCAATCAGCTTAAAAATAAATAAATAAATAAATAAATAAATAAATAAATAAATAAATAAATAAATAAATAAATAAATAAATAAATAAATAAATAAATAAATAAATAAATAAATAAATAAATAAATAAATAAATATGTGTTCGACCGTTTTTTCATAAATCCAATTTAAGGGGCCTATGGGTAGGGGTGAAATTCTGGAAGAAAAACGTCCCCTAAGGAAGGATTTTTGGATGTTCACTCTCATCGACCAACCCAAACGATTAAAGTTAGAAGAATGCTATTTTGGGGATATGTTTGTTGTATGTCGAAAACGTCTACCCAGGAGGGATTTTTGGATATTCAGGTTCTAAAGGGGTGTTAATGGGGTTAAACCTGCATTTCATTGAATAACAATATGACACGACTATGACGCGAGCGAAGCGAGGCTAAAAATGAGATGATGTGCGTCTATGTATTACTCAATCATGCAAGTACCACTGGTCCGATTTACATGAATTTTACATGGAAGTAGCTGATTTACCTGGTTAACGTATAGGTTACTTTTGATTTCAATACTTTATACTATTTAAAGATAGCGACCATTTTAGTGACTTCACTACACCCTTTGGTTTAAAACTTTCATATTTCCATTTCAAATACAAAGAGAACGCTAAGAAATAGCAAACTTTTGATGGTATGTACGAGGTTAAAAATTACATTTTCTATCCGAAAGGTATCTCCAACCGTTAGCGAGTAAAACCTAAATTTGTGCTATAAAACACGGTCAACGCCGAGCGGTGTAGTTGGACAAAATGTTCCATCCTTAATCTCCCTCTGCGCAGCACCTCGCCTATCCCCTGTTTAACTGTCACCTTCATATTTTAATTTATTTATGACGCGTAGCGAAGCACGGGTACTTCAGCTAGTAGTTAATATTTATTACAGCCAATGGCCAAATAAAATTAAATTACAATACTACCGTGCATATCTGACTATAATAATAATAATAATATCGTATGGCCTCGAGTGCCTGGTGCAAGCTTAGTTAATTGACACCCAGAGGGCAGCTTGCATGTCGAATTTCGTCGTTCCTTTGAACGCTATGACATTCAAGGAGGTTAGATATCTAGACTCCTTGACACTACAGCGCTTTCAAGTAGAGAATGGAGGAATTTTGTGTTGGCGGAAAATCCCGAGATTTATTTTGCCATTGAACTTGGCCTACTGAATTCAAATGGGTTCTTTAACATGCCAACAACTTATGACATGAGTGTCGTGATTTTTGTCGCCTTTCAAAAATCACTTACCATGGCCAGGAGCGAACCTGCAATCTTGTGGTTGGTAGTCCGACACTGTAACCACTCACTCACCGTGGGAGCATTTCTGAGTAACATGGAGGATCATTGTCGCTACACAGTTCCTTGAGCGACAGCTTCCATTCGCATTCCAGGGCGTGATACCGTTCACAACGTTTCCCAAAAATTTTGCAAATACACTCTGCAGCAGGCGAATGGTAAACTTCCGTCTTACAGACTCCAAAATGAAAACCATGCACTGCAAATCTTGTCCATGTGTGACGCTGCTCATAGTCTGGTCTTTTCCATTCTGCAGGGTACAACATAGCATCTGTGGAGTAGAAATCTAGCCAAATCGCCTCACGCTTGGCTTGAACCTCTTCCAGTAGTTCCTGGTAGGCACCTGTAGCTGGCAAGAGCAGCTTTACACGGAGTTCTTCTATGAAGAATGGCTCACCTGTAAGCTCGTAAGTCAGTCTGGATGGTGTATTTTTGGAAACACAGAGAATCTTTTTGAGAAATGTCGATTTAATTGTCTCAATTTTCTTAAGGTTGGTTTTATGAAGGTAACCCCAAAACAACTCAATACCATAGGTCACAATGGGAATTATTTTTCTGGAGAAAATCTTCATGGCTGTATTAATAGACATTCTTCTAAGGAGTTTGATGTCATTCATCGCTATTGTCGCTGCTGTTATTCGATTATCGAGATGTTTCGTGAACGTATTACCAGAAGTCTGTAGCGTGGTTGGTTTCTTAGTTTAGTGGCTGCGACAACGCGGTCATGTAGCCCCGTGTACTTTGGGTGTGTGTAGAATCTGTCTGATAACCGGTGTTAATTGAGATGACTGTATTAGTGTGTGTTATCTGTTTTAATTCAAGTAAGGACTGGAGACGATAATTTCAAGTAGTTCCTAATTTTGCTACCAAATGCTACCGTCCTCGACACTTATTTGTGGACTTGGCTACTAGATGGCATCGCAGTCAGCACCTGGCGGAGAACTTTGGAACTAATAGATCACTATCAATTCTAACCTACAAATTTTGGCTTCCCACTAATGTAGTTAGTGGAAGGTTCTTTTTCATGCCATAAATCTATGAGATGAGACCGCCGGCTTTATTTCCCCTCCGAAGGAAGGCATAGTGAGGGATTTTTAACGCTCTTAAAAATCCGGCTATTTCGGCCGGGTTTGAGCCCGCGACCTTGGGCATAGAAGCTCAGCATGCTACCAACTACGCCACCGAAGTCACCCTAATAATAATAATAATAATAATAATAATAATAATAATAATAATAATAATAATAATAATAATACAGTAATACATTTCCTGTCGCCGCCAATGCCCGGTTTCTATTCCCGTCTCTGCCAAGAAATTTAAATCTGTTCTGAGGGCTGAAACGGGGCACACTCAGCCTCGTGAGGCAAAGAAGAAGAGGGTTCGATTCCTATCTCAGTCATCATGGAAGTCGTTTTCCGTGGTTTACCACTTCTACTCTAGGTATGCCGGCGGTACCTAACATAAGGCCATGGCCGCTTCCTTTCCAAATCTTACCTCAATTGCAAATACTCACACTAGTACAGCCATCACAATGACGCAGGTTATCAGAAAATGTCCACACACACCCAAGTACACGGAGCTGCGTGACAACGATGTCGCAAAGCCTCTAAAGAATCAATAACAACAACTCATTTGGGAATGATTTGCATTTCAGCGCCCAGTCTATTCTGCAAGCCTCTGTTTGCGAACAAGTCGCCTCCATGATCCCTTATTAGCAGTTAGCACTGCAGCCTCCTCTCCTTCGACACCTCTTACTTTGAAATTGGTCACCACTGCGCCCTGTGTCTACCTCTGTTTCTCTTACCCTCTACAGCAGAACTCATTAAAGCTGGGTTTTCCTAGGCGCGGAAGCGGAGAGTGGAGTCGGCTCTCCGCTCGTGAGTCATCAGCTAGCTGAATTGTGTTTTCCTAGACGCGGAGTTGTCCTCCGGCGGAGAGCTGAACGGTTGCTCATTTGTATACTAGGAGTGATAAGGTGAGATCGATATAGACGTGGATTCTAGACGAGTTCTATGATCTATACCAAGAAATAAAAGATGTAGAAGAACTGAAATCGCAGGTTTATGACAGAAAGCAGTAAACCGACACACACTCATGGTGCTCACACTTTATACTAAGCACTCAAGGGACACAATTGAATAAAACTACACACAACTTTTACAGACGCCCAGCCACTCCGCCAGCCGACAGCGGACTCGTCCGTTCTCGGAGCAGAGGAACGCGGAGGAGCAAGTTCCGCTCGTCAAGCGGCGGTCCGCTCCGCTTCTAGGAAAACAGTATCATTAAAATTACATATGACCAGAGGAGAGCCGACTCCACTCTCCGCTTCCGCGCCTAGGAACACCCAGCTTTTACCTCTAAGGTAATCTCTCCTCCCCCATTCTCTTCACATCTACCATCTGTGTCGGCTCATACGAACAGCTCCATCTTGCATGTTAATTCGTAACTGATAATTTCATTACGAGTACCCTCCTGACAATGCTTTCGTGCTTCCCTTATGTCAGCTCATGTATCAGATATCATATATCAACCCAGCTATCACTTCCATATAGCAAGGTTGGTCTAAATGCTGAGCGAAGTAGGGAGAGTTTCGTCGCTACACCAACTCTTTCTTGCTTTGTCCTCCTCACTGCCCTCTAGATTAAGGCTCTTTCCTCTTCACTGCCCCCTAAATTAAGGCTCTTTCCTCTTCACTGCCCTCTAGATTAAGGCTCCTTCCTCTTCACTGCCCTCTAGATTGAAGCTCTTTCCTCTTCACTGCCCTCTAGATTAAGACTCTTTCCTCTTCACTGCCCCCTAGATTAAGGCTCTTTCCTCTTCACTGCACTCTAGATTGAAGCCCTTTCCTCTTCACTGCCCCCTAGATTGAGGCTCTTTCCTTTTCACTTCCCCCTAGATAAGGGCTTTTTCCTCTTCACTGCCCTCTAGATTGAGGCTCTATCCTCTTCACTGCCCTCTAGATTGAGGCTCTTACCTCCTCACTGCCCCCTAGATTAAGGCACTTTCCTCTTCACTGCCCTCTAGATTGAAGCCCTTTCCTCTTGAATGCCCTCTAGATTGAGGCGCTTTCCTCTTCACTTCCCCCTAGCTTGAGGCTTTTTCCTCTTCACTGCTTCCTTGATTAAGGCTCTTTCCTCTTCACTGCCCCCTAGATTGAGGCTATTTCCTCTTCACTGCTCCCTAGATTGAGGCTCATTCCTCTTCACTGCCCTCTAGATTGAGGCTCATTCCGCTTCACTGCCCCCTAGATTGAGGCTCTTTCCTCTTCACTGCCCCATTGAATCTCTTTCCTCTTCACTGCCGCCTAGATTGAGGCACTTTCCTCTTCACTGACCCATTGAGGCTCTTTCCTCTTCACTGCCCCCTAGATTGAGGCTTTTTCCTCTTCACTGCCCCCTAGATTGAGGCTCTTTCCTCTTCATTGCTCCCTCGATTGAGGCTATTTCCTCTTCACTGCCCCCTAGATTGAGACACTTTCCTCTTCATGCCCCATTGAGGCTCTTTCCTCTTCACTGCCCCCTAGATTGAGGCACTTTCTTCTTCACTGCCCCATTGAGGCTCTTTCCTCTTCACCGCCCCCTAGATTGAGGATTTGTCCTCCTCACTGCTCTCTACATTGAGGATTTGTCCTCCTCACTGCTCTCTAGATTGAGCATTTATCCTCTTCACTGCCTCCTAGATTGAGGCTTTTTCCTCTTCACTTCTCTCTAGATTCAGGCTCTTTCCTCTTCACTGCCTCCTAGATTGAGGATTTGTCCTCCTCGCTGATCTCTAGATTGAGGATTTGTCCTCTTCACTGCCTCCTAGATTGAGGCTTTTTCCTCTTCACTGCTCTCTAAATTGGGGCTTTGGGGTAGCACGTGGGTGTATAAAAATACTATGTAATGGGCGTGTAACTGTCAAAATTTGTCACCAGATTGCAGCAGGGACCGTAGAGGTCCAGGCGCATACGAATTGGGTTACTGGCAGCATAGAACTCCAATATGAAGCATTCGCCATTAGCCATATTACGTATTGGAACCGTTCTAGTCAGGCTGCACTCTGGTGACAGTTACACGCTCTAGATTTATTGATCGTGGGTGTTTAAAAATTGATATGCCATTATTTACATGGCATTCTTATGGGACTAAAGCAATGTTTTGAGCACTATCGCAGGGGTAACTCGTAGCATCACTTCCTTCCCTGGACCTCTTTGGTCCAGGCTGCACTCTTTTGGCGGCAACACGAAGTTCGCCTAGAAAGCTCTCATTCTACACGACCATTAAAACTAACATTCCGCTACCGTCTTCCGAAGTATCAGTACCGGTACTTTTAAGAAATAATATAATTCAGCGCTGCGCAGGTTTCAGCACGATCACTTCGGTGCTTCAAATCAGTTTTATCTGTGTTTACTTCTCGGCACCTCTTTCGTCTGATATTGGTGATACATGAATTATGTATATGCTTCACGAGTACGAATGGTTGTATTTATTATTTTTATATTAATTACAAAGCGCCATGAATAATTCATTACGGATGAGTGTAAGATGTATAGCTTGTCTTCACCTTGGCCGCATGTCAGACACGCAACTCTGGTACAAGGCTTTTAGACCATGCAAACGTCAATGCTGACTGAAATACTGCTCTTTGCGCACGTACAATGTGCGGGAATCACCTCCTGAGACTTGAAGGGTGATTTAACAACATGAAGATAGTCTCTTATACCTATACGACGTCAAATCCATCAAGTAGGAGGAAGGACTCGCACTCCTCAGTATTACAGTTTATTGAAGATATTCTTTCAACGTTTTAAATTGGAAAGATAGGGGAGTCTCTCCCAGTACCGGCCACCTAATAATTTTTCTTCATTGTTTAAAAATAGAATGGTCAGCAATAAATCTGATCAAGTTAAAAGAGGCCTGAGACAGTATTGTTACAATTGCCTTGAGTAGAGATGAAGAAAATGAGTGTGCATGTCCATTACAACAATAGATAGAATTCATACAAAACATGACATTACAAAATCTGTTTCCCAGTACCGGCCAGCCAGACACTTCCACTTATTATTTTAAAATGTGGAAGTGATGCTTTACAAATACTCATTTAAACTTCAGTGAGACATTACAAAACTTTAATTAACAATAAAAATACATAAATCATATTTTACATGATAAATAAATAGGGCCTAATCCTACATATATCAAAGTTAGAAAAGTCAAATCAAGATATTAAGAAAACTTCAGTGGAATTCACAAACAATTTTTCTAAATGCAATGGTCACATTTGTAAAAGTCAATGTTCTCTTGATCTGCACATTGAAGATAAATTCATAGTAAAATTTCTGCCCTGCAGTTCTTTTATCTCTATTAAATTGATGTTTAATTTTCAGGTATTCAGGCAATGCAAAAGAAAATTGTAGGAACTCTTTCATTGGCATTAATCTACTGTCCAAGTGTTCCAGGTACTCCACAAGCTGAGCCTCTAATTCTTCTGAAAATGTCCTTTTAAATCTTCCCATATGTGGAGTCACAGTCACTTCGACACCAGTTCTTATTACTCTTACTCTACCTCCCAATGTATTTCTTAGCGGCTTCGGTGGCGTAGTTGGTAGCATGCTGAGCTTCTATGCCCAAGATAGCGGGTTCAAACCCGGCCGAAGCCGTTGGATTTTTTAAGAGCGTTAAAAAATCCCTCAGTATGCCTTCCTTCGGAGGGGAAGTAAAGCCGGCGGTCCCATGTCATAGATTTATGGCATGTTAAAGATCTTTCCACTAATTACACCTGTGTGAAACTAAATTGGATAGGTTAAGAATGTAAACAACGCTCTTAGGTTGCTACGTTCGTTGCCAAGAGCCGACTGCGGTGGCGTCTAGTAGCTAGTTCTGAACTAGGCCTAGTAGTCGTTGACGGTGGCGTTTGGTGGCAAAAGTAGGAACTATTTGAAAATTCAAAGTTGCAGTCCCTACTTGAATTTAAAAAACAGATACACACACTAATACAGTCATCACAATTAACACCGGTTATCAGACAGATTCTACACACACCCAAAGTACACGGGGCTACATGACCGCGTTGTCGCAGCCCCTAAACTAAGGAACCAACCAACCAACCAATGTATTTCTTGGAACAGAATACTGCGTTGAAGCTTCCCTGACGCATAATTTTCCGTCCATAACCATCTGAATTGCCTCTTTCATGTTTTCCGGTAACCATTTATCTTTAGATTTGCCTTCCATTATCGATAAAATAGTTCTGGAAAGCAAGAAAATCCGATTTTGTAATTATATGATAAATTAATTTTATGGCCGGTACTGGGCAATATACATGGCAATATATATATATATATTTTAAATTTAATCACAAGTCTCCCAATAACGCTGTTACGATTATTATCTATACTTTATCTAACTACAAATAAAATAAGTATGAATAAATGGAGATGAATTCACCAGAGATTGATACACAAAGACTCAAAGTTTAGTAAATACAGACTGAAAACACAATGACAACTTATCACAACAGCTCTCAAGAAACTGAACACAGGCGCGAGGGATTCTGAAGGGCATCCCTTTGTCACTGTATCTAAGTAGCAGACACAGTGAACATCTGCCATCTAGCGGCGTTTCGGAAAAACACGTGGCGGTCGATACTGGGAAATGGCCGGTACTGGGAGAGGCTCCCCTACGCTATAAAAAATTGCAGAAAGAGATAATGTTAGGTAAATTATTCCCCTCACATGAATTCTCCTTGTATGCAATGGCGTTATGAGCGGATGGGGGTTTTGTGATAACAGTCCCCCTAAAATGAGGCGATGGGTGCAATAACCACTTAAGTCGTTTATCCGTCAAATGAACGTTTTTAATAATGCAGGAGCCATCTAGTGTTCCCACAACGAAATAATATTTGAAGGGTAGATAAAGAACACATTGAGGATTATAAAGGAAAACTCAGACATTTACAGTGTTTAAAAACTATGGAAGTGATTTTCTCAAAACAATGTTTTCAGACTTGAGTTGTTATTGCACCCATCGCCTCAATTGAGGATTTGCCCTCCCCGCAACCCTATAAATTAAGGCTTTGTGTTGCCAACTGCCTTCTAGATTGAGGCCCATTTCACTTCACTGCCCATTAGATAGAAGTAGTGTGTTTGTGAGAGTTCTACACCCACCGCCACTACACAAGATGGCGGGGCGCGATATCTCTCGAACGCATGGTCGGATTTTGACGAATGAGGTGTCGTTGAACTCAGGCTGACACCCCCTTTCCATTGGACAACATATTTCCACTCCAAAAATAAAACCTACCCCTACTAGGGGGTGAAATTATAATTTTTTAGAAAATCTCGCTTTTCATGTGCAACATGTGAGAGTTTGAATGCCAATATGGAATTAAACGTTGTCCCACACAAGAGACATGTGTACGGTGGAAAGCCACTATGAATTAACATGCTTGTTTTTTGCTTTTTACGCATGCCCACTCATAGTTTTTGTAAGAGGGCGGGTTTTTTAAATATGGCGGCTGTAGTGTAACCTAACCCAACCCAACCCACGAGGGGTGAATAAAAAGTATTACAAGCGGCGCTTGTCGATAGGCAAACCAATAATCAAAGAGGGGCATGTCAGACCTTGAGGCGATAGCCCATTTTGATTGATCCCTGTTGATTTGTCCCTTTGGACTGGTCCCTGTTGACTAGCCCCTGTTTGACAGGTCCTTGTTGACGGGTCCCTATTGACAGTTCCTTGTGGACGGGTCATTGTTGACGAGTCCTTGTTGACAGTTCCCTGTGGACGGGTCCTTGTTGACAGGTTCTTGTGGACGAGTCCTTGTTGACGGGTCCCTGTGGACGGGTCCCTGTGGACGGTTCCTTTTGACGGGTCCCTTTGGACCGGTCCCTATGGCTTAGTCCCTATGGACTGACCCATGAATGTATCCAAATTGTGCCCAAGGGCCTAACTACATTTATGTGTAAAGCAGTGTGTTGAACTGACGTTGTTCGCCAGTCCTTACCACTACAATCTGATAACGATATGAAAGGAAAGTGACGAAATACATGTGAACACGTGTGAGATGACATTATTATTACCGACCCCCTTGTGAAAACATGTAAGCTAACAAGTCACATCCTGTTTTGGTTTGTATAAGTGTAAACTTGGTAGATGGAGGACATGTCAAGGGCTAAGTGCAAAACTTGGTGGATGAATATGTTCTAGTGCTAGGGTTAATGAACACATCCTGGTACACGGGGCATGCAATTTAAGGACAGGCCAAGGAACCTAACTTGGTGGATGGATGTGTCATTTGTAGTTGAAAGAGAATAATACACATTCTTAAGATGTTGAAACTGAGGAGATGGTACGTGCAGTAAACCGACTTGTTATTTCCTGTGTCATATTGCTGACATGGCAGAGAGCGCACAGTTCTGTTGCTATGACTAACGCTGCAGTAATTTAAAACCGCAGGTGTTCATCAAGACAATGGGTGATGATCATGCAAAGTCAGCAGTAATCTGATACCGCACAGGTGTTCCTTCCGGTGTCATGTTGCTGACATGGCAGAGAGCGCACAGTTCTGTTGCTATGACTAACGCTGCAGTAATTTAAAACCGCAGGTGTTCATCAAGACAATGGGTGATGATCATGCAAAGTCAGCAGTAATCTGATACCGCACAGGTGTTCCTTCCGGTGTCATGTTGCTGACATGGCAGAGAGCGCACAGTTCTGTTGCTATGACTAACGCTGCAGTAATTTAAAACCGCAGGTGTTCATCAAGACAATGGGTGATGATCATGCAAAGTCAGCAGTAATCTGATACCGCACAGGTGTTCCTAGTGCACTTTGAACTGGCAGGTGTACAGGAAAGGAATTGCAATTATCAGCAAAAAACTGCTGACACGAGTGATGTAAGCCTATATAAGGGAAGTGTCATATATTTCCCTACTGTCTGTCTTTATTACTCGCTACAAGTGAACGGAGCTCTATTACTGCTAAACATTTGCAAAAGCCTTTTTGGTGGAAAATCATTAAATTATTTTTCAAGGTAATTACTTATTATTAATGGATTGCAGTTTTTTATTACTAATCGATGTTCAAGTTATTGATTGGAATTTATTTATTGATTGATTGATTTATTTGTTCACAGATAATTGGCGTACCTGTAGGTTAGCAGATTCCTGTACCTAGTTCAGTCAGTGACAGCAGTTGATAAATTATTAAAGGTAAGTACCCCTCTAAAAACTTTTAAACAGCTAGAGCGATATTTTCCGATGTTCACTGCTAGATGTCAATGACAATGGTTTATTTGATAGTTAAAGTTGAAACTACTTGACTATGATGTGTGAAGCTAAATTTGTAGGTTAGATTTGATTAACTGTTAAGTTCCAACGTTCGCTGCCAGGTGTCAGTGACAATAATATTTGTTAACCAATATTGGAAATACTCGACAATTATGTGAAGCTGAATTTGTAGGTTAGATTTGATTAACGCTTTATCAAGTTCCCAGTTCACTACTAAGTGTCATGGTACCTGGTAACTTAAGTTGGAACTACTCGACAATGGTGTGAAGCTAAATTTGTAGGTTAGATTTGATTAACGCTTTATTAAGTTCCAACGTTCACTACTAGGTGTCAGTGACAATGGTACCTGGTAACTAAAGTTGGAACTACTCAACAATGGTGTGAAGCTAAATTTGTAGGTTAGATTTGATTAACGCTCCATCAAGTTTCAATGTTCACTGTTGAGTGCCAGCAACAGTACCATATTCACTAACTAAAGTTGGAACTACGCGACAATGGTGTGAAGCTAAATTTGTAGGTTAGATTTGATTAACGCTCAACTCCAAATGTTCACAGTTAGGTGACAGTGATAGTGACATATCTGTTAATCAAACTTGGAACTACTTGACAATTGTGTAAAGCTAGGTTTGTAGGTTAGATTTGACTAACGCTCTATCAAGTTCTAACGTTCGCAGCCAGGTGTCAGTGACAATGATATCTGTTAACCAAAGTTGGAACTACTTGAAATTAGACTTGCTGAGAGTCCACAGACGTTAAATTAAAATACTCGACTATGACCATTGGCTGTAATTTAATTAACACATTTTTCTTTTACTTTGTTTTATTTTTATTAATATTTATGATTTCTTTCTTTTATAGGTAATTTGGAAAGTGATTGATAATCATTATGTTCAAGTGTAGTGATTGTAAAAAGCAGTTTTCAAGACCTGACAGCCTTCAACGTCATGCAAGTACAAAACATAATCTTAAAATGTTTGTGTGCAGTTATCGTACTACCACATTTAACAGACAGGATAGTCTTGCACGTCATGTAAATTTAATACATATTAGTTCAGCACCATTTTCGTGTTCAGTTTGTGAACTTGGTTTTTCTGGTGTAAAGCGATATCAATCTCACATGGTTGAAGTGCATGGAGAACAACAGGAATTAAAAACTGCAAAACCATCAACTTGCACGGAACCTTTAAACAAATGTGATGCTCAAAAGCGTAAACGTTCTCAAGATTGTGAAAATAGTTGTACAACAAAAAGAAAGAAGAATGGTGAACCTTCGATAACGCATTGTAATGTATATAATATTGATATACCTTCTTTAATCATTCATGGCCATTTACGCAGTATTCATCATAAAATAACGCTTGCCATGAAAGAAATACTGCGAATATTCAACAAATTGGTAGTGCGTTAAAAAGTCAAATTGCTAGTTACAGACTTCGTAGTTAGAAAAAACTCAAAGTATTGATTTTTTTAAAAATGTTCAACCCAGTGTGTTTGACTTGATAGATAATGCTTTAGCGGAGCATAAAACATTCAAAATTAATGAACTCTATGTAAAAACTGGGAGTGAAGGTGAAATTACAGATATTAAATCCTTTAATACCAAAAATGAAATTGTTAGTGAATCAACTAATATCAGTGATATGTATCAAGATATTTCTAGTGCTATCATTGTGAAGAGTGAAGAGTTCCAGGAAATGGAGTCAGGCTGGGCGATGGTTGAAGTACTTTATTTAGAAACCAACATGAATAAATACAACCCCCTTCGAGCATCATCATACATTGATTTGCCAGTATGGATAAAACGAAAGAAAGCTTGTGTAAACGTTATGAATAGTGACCATGCATGTTTTGCGTGGGCTGTAACCTCAGCTCTCCATCCAGCAGTGATGCATGAGAATAGAACATCATCTTATCCTCACTATTCCTCAGTGTTAGATATAAAAGAAATAGAATTTCCTATGGAGATAAAAGACATTAAACATTTTGAAGAGTTGAACAATGTAAGTATTAATGTGTATGGAATTGAAAACAAGAGTATAGTAAGTCCTCTATATTATACTCAGGAAAAAAAGGATGCTCATGTAAATTTATTATATATAATATATATATATATAACTAAAAGTGAAAATGCCCAATATTGCTGGATAAAACATTTAAGTAGACTTGTCAGTAGTCAGGTTTCAAAACACAATGGTAAAAAGTGGTTGTGTGATGGCTGTTTTCTACATTTCCAAAAAGAGGACCAACTAATTCAACATCAAAAATGGGGATGTAATCATGTTTGTACGGTATTACCTACTCCTAAACATAACATTCTAAAGTTTAAGAATTATGAGAAACAGCTTCGAGTACCATTTGTTATATATGCTGACTTTGAAGCTTTGCTAAAACCATTTAATACATGTCCATCGAATCCAACCAAACCTTTTACCAACACCACTCACATTCATGAACCTTTTAGCTTTGCATATTATATTAAATATAGTTACGATGACTCGTTAAATAAGTTTGAGCTCTATAGAGGACCTGATGCACCTAAAGTTTTCATGGAAAGACTTTAAAAAGATGCCATCCGTATATCGTCTATTTTAAATACTATCATTCCAATGGAGCCATTAACATCATCACAGCAAATGGGTTTTGAAACTAATTGTTTTATATGTGGTGAATGTTTATATATAGACAGGGTTCGTGATCATGACCATTTAACAGGGAAATATCGTGGTACTGCACACCAAGAATGTAATTTAAAGTATAGAGTAAGAAATTCATTCCAGTCATTCCACATAATGGTATCAAATACGATAACCACTTTATCGTTAAAGAATTTGGAGCTTCAGATGTGAAAATTGATGAGATTGCAAATAATAAGGAACAATACGTATCGTTCACAAAATACATCAAAACTAACAATAAGAAAACTATAAAACTGCGATTTTTAGATTCATTCCGCTTTATGCCAAGTAGTCTTGATAAGCTTGCTAGTAATTTAAAATCAGACTAGTTTCGTGAAATTCAACGTGTCTTTCCTAAAGAAGATGATTTTAATTTGATTCGTCAAAAGGGTATATTCCCTTATGAATATATTAACTGTGTGGAACGTCTTGAGGAGTGTTCTTTACCACGAAAAGATGCATTTTACAGTTCCTTAAACACAAGTCATATCAGTGATCAGGAATATTTACATGTACAACGTGAATGGGCACAGTTTGACATTCAAACTTTAGGTGAATTTTCAGACATGTATTTGAAGATAGATGTGATGTTATTAGCAGATGTTTTTGAAAATTTCCGGAATGTTTGTATGAAAATTTACGAGCTTGACCCTTGTCAGTATTTTACTGCTCCTGGGTTAAGTTTCAGTTCAATGTTGAAAAAAAAACAAAAGTAAATTTAGAATTGATGACTGATATAGACATGATTAATTTTACAAAATCATCAATTCGAGGTGGATTAAGCCAATGTAGTGGACGGTATTCTAAAGCAAATAATAAATAAATGCCTAGCTACAACCCTTGCGAAGAGTCAAAGTATATTGTCTACCTCGATGCAAATAACCAATATGGTTGGGCTATGAGTCAATATCTACCACTGAAAGATTTTCGCTGGCTAACACAACCTGAAATTGATTGACACTTTAAATGATAACGATGATAAGGGATATATTTTAGAGGTAAATCTTGAGTACCAAAAAGAGTTACATGATCATCATAATGATTTACCGTTTTGTCCTGAGAATATGAAATCTCCATATATCACATCACGAACAAAAATGTTAATTGCTAATGTAAATGATAAATGTAAATATGTAATACATTATCAAAACTTAAAACAGTGTCTACAGCATGGATTGAAATTAACTAAAATTCATCGCGTATTACAATTTCATCAGTCAGCATGGCTCAAGCCATATATTGATCTGAACAATAATTTAAGAACACTGTCAACAAATGCCTTTGAAAAAGATTTTTATAAACTCATGAATAATAGTGTTTTTGGAAAGACTATGGAGAATGTTGATAAGCGAGTTGATGTAAAGCTGATAACTAAGTGGGAAAATGATGGTAAAAGGTATGGTGTGAGCAACTTAATAAGCATGCCTAACTTCCATAGCTGTTCAATTATTCATGAGGATTTAGTTGTAATACAAATGAATCGCCTTAAAGTAACTTACAACAAACCAATATATGTGGGTTACGCCATTCTGGAATTATCAAAAACGCTTATGTATGAATTTCACTATGATTATGTTAAGAAAAATTATCATGATAATGCAAAATTACTCTACACAGACACAGATTCATTTATTTATGAGTTTAAAACTGATGATTTTTATGAGGATATCAAAACTGAGCTAAATAGGTTTGATACAAGTGTGAAAATGGATGAAATAATTTAAAAAAATGTACAAAAAGTTAAAACTAAACAACGGCAATATAAAAATGCATCACAGGATGTCAAACGTTGTTTAGCTTTTTTTTAACAATACTTTATCCGCCACACGTCTTAATGCAGGATGCCTATGGCGATAAGAGAGGTCATGTTCTTTGCATGCTTGATCCAGAGGATTAATAGGTACATCACCACGTTGCAAATGTTGATTCAGCTTCGTTCCAGGACCAGAAAAACGATAACCAGGAAGATGGATTTCAAAAGGTAAGTATTGAATGACTTTGTCAATGACACCATGACCAGTAAAAGTTTGACATATCCTTTTCCATAGGTGGAGGAAAGGTTTGATTTTCCTCTTCATCTGTAGACGATATTGATGTTGTTGTTTTTTTTCTCGCCAACACACCCGTGGAATGAGGAAAGAAAGTCTTTACACTGACTTTTATGACCGTGATAGAGTTTGACCAGCTGGCAAGTAGCACACTGTCGCATAGAGGGTATTTATGCCATGGCCACTTGCTTATGGTGATCATAATCTGTACATGGTTGCAATTCACTTAACACAGGGTCTTGAGTCCATGATTTTGGTACATGTTGCCAGATTTATTTCACTGCCTTTGCTGCCACATAATAAATGAACGATTTTGGAAGAGCCAATAATTCTTCTTTGGTAAAACTGTCTAGTTTCTTTTTACACACAAACAACTTTCCAATCGCTTTATCAGTGCCATCCCCTTTCTCCATGGTATCACGTTGATGTTTACACGTCGCTTGTAGAAACCTCACTGGTGTCATTCACAGGTAAACCTAGAGTTTTAATTTTATTTAACAACTCCCAGCAGGCATTGGTGGTTAGCCAATGAAATAATTGCCACACCTGTGCCAAGGCTTTATGGGTAATGTTGTCACAGGGGCAGCGGTCCATGAGTGTTTGCAGCGAGGGACAGCCCATGTCCATTAAATCGATACATTGATAGTAAGACGCCAAAAATGGTTGAAGCCATTGACGTTTTTCACTACCTTTCACAAATACCACATGGGCAGAAGACAAGTGGGCTTTCATGACCATGTCCAGGTGCTTATATGAAATGGTTCCTTGCTTCCAGTCTAGTTGCATATGAGTTTCAATCCACTGGGTTTGTTTACGGTCTTTATCACACAACAAATCAAACGCATAAGGTGGTTTAAACACCAAATGGGTAGCTTGCGATATCCAAAAAGTGGAACAATCGATGATGGCCACTTCTTTAAATATAAATTTGTTATTTCCAATTTTAAACCCTTGACAGTCGACAATCAGTGTACGCAACATGTTCACTCTTGTCTGGATCAAGTCCAACTGACCACAGACTGACTATCGTCCAGTAAGGTGTACCCATGACAATTACTTACATTCCATTCTAGTAAAAAATAAAAAAAATCACTGACTAGTCACTATTGAGGTTAGGGTATGACAGGGGGCATAAGAATTAATAATATAACAACAACAACCAATTTATTATTACACTATTTTAGTAGAATAACAAGTTTTACATTCTTTTGTCATTCAAGGATAGGGGCGGTACCAACTCATACAACAAAAAAGTATTTTATGTCAATAGCGTCCATAACACCGATGATATCCCAATGTCTCTAAACTAGGTGTTTTTGACTGTGAGCTGCTCACCGAAGCATCTTTGACACCATTAAGTCCACACGTATCATAACTTTTTTCATCACTCAGAGGCACCAGTGAGGGGTAACTTGAATGACAGGGTATATTACCCACATCCATTCTACACAGGTAGGGGCAGGCGGGTGACCAGCGCTGATGTTCTTTCATGGGTTCATCACTTTCTTCCCATTGGTCTATGATGATGGGACAAAACACACATTTCACTTCATCTCTTGTTTTTAAATAATAGAATCCAGCGGCCGCCAAGGCTTGAGGGTTTATGAAAGACACCGGCCACGTAACGAAGGTCTTAAGACGTTGTTCCTGATATTTTAAATTCATGGGTGTGTCGTCTCTTGATGCTGTAAAGTAAGACATGACTGAGCGGCTTGACGTAGGTTGACCTGTTATTTATACACTTGTCACTTGTCACTTGGGTGGACAGTGGATAATAGTTGACTTGTTTGTGCTGAATGATCAAACAGTAGGCCGTTGTATTGGCTGGAACATTATCATGCGTTTCAAAATCTAGTCGAATGTCAATATTGGATGGCTTGACAGCCTCTTCCAAGTAGGAACAGTCAAAGACAATCAGCGGCGCCCTTGTCTTAAAAGCTTGGGGTGACAACATGAGGAAATTCTCTTTTTGATAATACAACCATCGAAATTTAGAAAACAAGTCGAACAGGGGGCAAATTTATTTTTTGAAAAATCTAAATCCAGTCCTTCATAGGGAAACACAGCACCGTTGAGGAAAAGACGTGCATTTCTTAATTGCAGGTGATCAAATTTCGTGGCATCTTTGGTTTGTTGATACTTGCGATTTGTTTGAAAACCCACGATCATGTAGAGAGGTCTCTCTGTATAGCGGGCTGTTTTTACAGACCAACTGTGTGTGTTGGTGTTGGGCAATAGAGGGTACTCATGGAGTGCCCAGCTTCTAAATTCCATGGGTAGAGGTATATCTCTCTTTACCATTTTGAGTATGTCCATTCCTAGACGGTGTTGTTGCTTAATACACAAACTTCATAGTGGCTTTAGCACCAACTTGTAAGTCACTGGTGTGGTAGAATCTAGATCAATGAGTTGTTGATCTCTATTGATCAGTCTTAATGTTATATTACTAATACCATCGACAGCCAGAGAATGAAAAAGCTCCACTGGAGGGTTTATACGAATAATATAGCCATTGGGCGATGTTACAATAAAGTCTTAAAGCGAATGTGATGGTTCTTGATTGGTGTACACTTGGCTAATAATATTACACGTCACCGACACGTGATGGTCCTCAATGAATTTCACTTCATGGTCTGATTCATGTTTTTGTTGGGCTCCAACACGCGTGGTTTAAATCCTAGTAATGGACCAAAGGAATCGGGGTGTGTTTAAAAGTCAATTTTGAATGTAGAAAAAATACTGCAGCGATGAGTGTTGGTATTTCCTACAAGTTCAAACTTGTGCGTTCCATCGAGAAATGACTTTAAACCATATTCATTGATCAACACCACATAAATGTGTTCATAAATGTCATCTATCGTATATCCACCAGAGTTCAGGGTGAGCACACAATCATCATAGTAAAACTTATTGTTCACATTTTCACGTATGCTGTACATTCGATTGTACGTTTCAAGAGAAACAAGTCCTAAACCATAAGGTATTTCACTCAATTCAATAGGCGGGTAAAAGTCTAGGCTGATTTCAGGTCCGCGTCCATGCAGTGTAAACGTCTTACTTTCCGCTGACATACTGTTGACGTTTTTGCTTATGCTGCGTGTTATATAAAAAAATAAACACAAACGTCCACACTGTTGGCTGTTAAATGTTTGCTTAGGTTTCACATTTATTTATTTATTTATTTATCGTATGGCTTTTACTGCCGGGAGTGTCCGAGGACATGTTCGGCTCGCCTTAGTCTGTAGCTGCCTCCAGCGGACACCCTAAAGGGTGAGCTACAAGTTCCGTTCAATTTCAAGTAGTTCCAACTTTCGCCACCAGATATCAATGATACCTAGTGGCGAACGTTGGAACTTTTATAGAGCGTTCTGACGAAATCTAACCTAACAAATTTTGCTTTACACAAGTTTAGTCTGTGAAATGATCTTTTACATGCCATAAATCTATGACATGGGACCGCCGGTTTTGCTTCCCCTCCGAAGGAAGGCATACTGAAGGATTTTTAACGCTCTTAAAAATCCGACGACTTCGGCCGGGTTTGAACCCGCTATCTTGGGCACAGCAGTTCAGCATGCTACCGACTACGCCATCGAAGCCGCTTACGTTTCACATTATAATATATCTTGATCCTGTTTCCAAAATAGGTCACTAATTCCATGGGCGGGGGCAAGTTCACAAAATTGTCGAAGTACCATACGTTGGATCCCTCTTTGACATAAGCTATATAATGTGTTCCTGGTCCTCGGTGATCATCCAAATTGACAACAGCACATTCCTGTTTCCAGGGTCGTGGGGGTAATTGGTTTCGCATAAACACACCTCGAAAATGAGAAAGCTTCAGTTGTTTAGCATAGCTTTCCACTTGTTGATGTGTCAGGGCATGTCTTGCTATGGCTGAGGTTAAAGATGTTTTTTTTATTTTATTTCGAAATGGTGAAATTCCAAATCCTTGGTAAAAGGCTGGCTTCAAATTAGCATTTCTAGCCCCCATAGCAATGGCTCCCATCGTTTCATTGTGTCGCTGACTTTCTTTTAGTTGTTGCTTGCCCTGCTGCGCGGCTTTAATAGTTTTTGCCACCGCACTGGCACCGCCCAAAAGTGAACCCAGAGCAGCCATACCAGCGAATAATGCAGGTAAAAATCCAGCTCGTTTGGGGACGGGAATCACTCGCCCTTGTTTTGAACCCTGTCGCTGACGTTTTGGAATAACATGTCTCTGTGTCGCTCGAAGAGCTTTCCATATGGTCAACACATTATTTTTTTCTTTTTTTTTCTTTCGCGAGGGCTTGTCCACGAATGCCTTAAGCCCATGCTTTGCCAATGAGAGGGTCTTATTTTAGTCTTTTTATTCTTTCTTACCACATATCTTTGTTTCACCATGATGATGACCAACAACCTTTCACAAGAAAGTTTAAGTCATAACTAACGTCAGCTTGTTATTTCATGGCTGTATATTCCAATTCCACATAAAGCGGGAAATCGTTTATGGTTTTTCCAGCTTGTTTTTCATCCCATGTCAACATGAGGTAAAAGGATAATTCGTCATCTGCATTGACCATTTCATGGTCATGGACCAATATCCAATGACCGTTTATCTCTACATGTAAATGGTTTTCATCAGGCATCGCGTATTTCATGTGAATGGTTCCCTCATAGTGTAATCGATAGTGGTTTAAACCCGAAGCAAGCACATAGGTCATGTGCTGGTCACGGAATAGCGGTAAATGGTTCTTATCATTCACAGGTTTTTCATTTGTCAGATACACTAAAAATATATATGGAATAAATATATGAAGGCTTTTCATTTGGTAGGTGAAGTAGCGTTTGGTGCAGACATCATCATCTTCTTGCGGGTCTTCCACGTGACTAATGCGGTGATGATTAGCTGTATAGCCATCCACAGTAAGCTGAGGCACTTTGTTATATAACTCATGCACCTTGTTATCCACATACTTTTTGTAGGAACGTCTGTAGACACTTGAGGATGTTTCACATGGGTTAACCACTTTCCCTTAAAGTCATAATCTCCCTGTTTTGTGCGTGGTACTACAGACCTATCCACATAGTGTTTATTAGCAGGATCTGTGTCTTGTTTAGGATCATGTATGGGAACAGACCTAGCTTTGGCCATCAATGCACGTCCAACGACATCCATCGTCAACCTGTAGTACAAGTCTACTGTTTCTATGACAAGATTCGGTTACGTGTATATAGACAGCTTGCTAGCCTCTCTAAGCCTTAGTTGAAATGACGATTATTAAGTAGCAAGAGTCATTCCCCGTGGGGGACATGGTTTCCCATCTCTGTCCCACATCACGTGAACAACGCCATGGTTCACTGTTTCCATCTTCCATTCGCTGCATCATTGTGAGGCCTTCGGGATGTGGAAAGACTAATATTTTACTGACGCTTATTACAGCGCCCAATGGTCTGTGTTTTCAAAATATTTATATTTTTGCAAAATCTCTCTACCAACCCCTCTACGTGTTTCTGGATCAAGTCATGTCTGGATTACAAAATGAGAATATGGGTTATTTCACATATTCCATGCAAGAAAATGTTATTTCACGGGATGAGGTAAAGCCTGATTCACTCATGATTTTCGATGATGTATCCACTGAACGACAAGGTATCATTCAAAGCTATTTCAGCATGGGTCGTCACAAACATATCGATTGCTTCTATCTTGGACAAACGTATTCTAAAATGTCCAAACAGTTGATTCGTGACAATGCCAATGTCATTGTTTTATTTCGTCAGGACGAGAGGAACATTCGTCACATTTATAATGAACATGTGAATCCGGATATGACCTTTCAAATGTTTACTGAATTGTGTGCTAAGTGCTAGAACACTCAACGTCATGCTGTTTAGCGATTGACAAACAAAGTGAACTCAACCAAGGGCGGTATCGCTTAGGGTTTGATCATTTTATTGCTATTTAAGACACTGTGTCATTCCCTCTCAAGTCATTTGTCAAGACACCATGGTGTTAGCAGAGAGTCAATTGAAAAAGCATATTATTAGAGCAAAAAATACTATTCGCCAAAGGTTCCGTCAATTGAAACGATCACGTGCGGATCATGCTTTGTTTATTCAACAACATTTAGCACCTCCACTAAAAGCCATGTTGAAACCCTCTTTCAAGCCATCTGGAACGCTACCCACCGTTTCACAAGCCACGCAGACGCTGCACGAGGACCCTGAGGAAGAGGAAGAGGAACATGAACAGGAAGATTTGACTAGTGTTAGCGAAGTTGAGGATGACGAGGAACAAGTGTTTACGGATCAAAAAAGACCGCACCCCTTGCAGAGTTTTTGAGAAAAAAGAAATCCTTGGCCATGGTCGAAACACCTTGCCCTTCCATATCGTCTCCGTTTTCACAAGTCTTGGCCACCCCTCAAAATAAAGCTCAACTGAAAAACATTTTAATAAAATATTATGGATCAACATTAGAACCCTATCTCATTGATCTATTTATTGGAAACACAGATACCACGTATGTGTTCGCTATGAGGATGATAGTTTTAAAATTGGGGATTCATCGATTAAATTTGATCGTACAAAAGCTGTCATTAAAAAGATCAATTATAAATTAACACCAGGACTGTTAAAGCTGCTATTCTCTAGGACCCCCTCTTCCCATGATTATACGCCAAAGGACCTTGCTAAATATAAATTCATTTTATTGGACACCCATGCCCACAAAAGACAGTATGATCCCACTCAACAAGCGAATGCCAATATATCTAAAAAATATAAAACCATCATTGCAATAATGTTCCCCACCTGTCAAAGTGGTCGTCGTAAAGTGTCCGCTTCGGGAGTGACATTTAAACCATTAAAACCCCTTGTGGATGTTATCTACTGGCACAATCCCAATAAGCTCGTCCAGCGACTACAGCTGTTGCATGCTTCACGTCAAGCCGGTCATACCGGTCACGATTGGGAAATTCAAGAAATTTAAGAAGAACTTCGAAATGCCAAAATTATTGTTTTAGCCTTCACCCATTAAAGTGGGCATTGCTCATGAGTTGCATCGTCCAGCTAGACGTCACTATCCACGAGTTAAGGTGATTTCGCAAGGTGTGGATGAACTTTGGCAAGCCGATTTAGTGGAAATGATTCCCTATGCTAGCGTTAACAATGGTGTACGCTATATGTTGACGGTCATTGATGTGTATTCAAAAATGGCGTTTGTCAACCCGTGAGTCGCAAGTATGGTCCGCAAATCACCAAGGCCTTTAAACATATTATTCAACAATCCAAACGTCAACCTCAGTTGTTACAAACCGATCAGGGAAAGGAATTTTTCAACACGGATTTCTCCAGTTTTCTCAAATCTAAGGATATTCACCAATACACCACATACAGCAATCTCAAAGCCAGTGTGGTCGAGCGGTTTAACCGAACATTGAAAACCCATATGTGGAAAGCCTTTACCGTTCACGGCTCATATCGCTGGCTGGACTTATTACCTGAGGTAGTATCACGTTACAATGACACCAAACACAGAACCATTGGGACTAAGCCACGACTTGTAACCAAAAATATTCCGCGACTGGATAAACTGTTTAACCCCATAAAAACAGCAGACCCTAAACATAATCGCCTTAACATCGGGGACTATGTTCATGTGAGCAAATTTAAGTCTATCTTCAACAAGGGCTACACACCAAATTGGGGGACTGAACTATTTCGAATTCGACAAGTCAACCTGAACAGTCCAGTCACCTATTTACTCGAGAACCTCAACCATCAACCCATTAAAGGCAGGTTTTATCTCCAAGAACTCCAAAAGACAGGGTTTCCAAATCATTTCCTTGTGGAAAAAGTGTTGAAACAAAACGGAAATAAAATATATGTAAAATGATTGGGATTTAGCTCAGCCTTTAATTCATGGATTAATAAATTACATGTTGTATGAAACTGTGCACCTTGTATTTATTTATTCACTCATGTTGTACTTACCCTATAGCCCTATGTGTGCACAGTCCTCAGCTCCACATGTATTAATATAAGCAATACATATTTCTTTCTCTCTTCACCTGTGTTCTCTCTTACAGCGACTCTCTCCCTCTCCTCCCCTTCACCTCCCAAAAAACTCAAAACAGGATGTAACTTGTTAGCTCTTATCGCGCAGGTGCACAGCTAACGTTCAAGGTGAACACCTGTGTGTTAGGTCATATTACACATGAACTTGCATTTTCTCACGTCCGAACCAAAACAGGATGTGACTTGTTAGCTTACATGTTGTTTTCACAAGGGGGTCGGTAATAATAATGTCATCTCACACGTGTTCAAATGTATTTCGTCACTTTCCTTTCATATCGTTACCAGATTGTAGTGGTAAGGGCTGGCGAACAACGTCAGTTCAACACACTGCTTTACACATAAATGTAGATAGGCCCTTAGGCACAATTTGGATAAATTCATGGGTCAGTCCATAGGAACTTGGCCATAGGGACCGGTCCAAAGGGACCCGTCAAAAGGACCCGTCCACAGGGGCCCGTCCACAGGGACCCGTCAACAAGGACTCGTCCACAAGGACCTGTCAACAAGGACCCATCCACAACAAGGACTCGTCAACAATGACCCGTCCACAAGGACCTGTCAATAGGCACCCGTCAACAAGGACCTGTCAAACAGGGGCTAGTCAACAGGGACCAGTCCAAAGGGACAAATCAACAGGGATCAATCAAAATGAGCTATCGCCTCAAGGTCTGACATGCCCCTCTTTGATTATTGGTTTGCCTATCGACAAGCGCCGCTTGTAATACTTTTTAATCACCCCTCGTGGGTTGGGTTAGGTTACACTACAGCCGCCATCCTTAAAAAACCCGCCCTCTTACAAAAACTATGAGTTGGCATGCGTAAAAAGCAAAAAACAAGCATGTTAATTCATAGTGGCTTTCCACCGTACACATGTCTCTTGTGTGGAACAACGTTTAATTCCATATTGGCATTCAAACTCTCACATGTTGCACTTGAAAAGCGAGATTTTCTAAAAAATAAAAATTTCACCCCCTAGTAGGGGTAGGATTTACTTTTGGAGTGGAAATATGTTGTCCAATGGAAAGGGGTGTCAGCCTGAGTTCAACGACACCTCATTCGTCAAAATACGACCATGCGTTTGAGAGATATCGCGCCGCCGCTATCTTGTGTGGTGGCGGTGGGTGTAGAACTCTCACAAACACATTACTGATAGAGACACTGCATTCCATTCTGCCTCCTAAATTGATACTTGGTCCTCCCTACTGCCTCCTAGACTGAGGCTTTATACTGCTCACCGCCTCCTAAATTGAGACTTGGTCCTCCCTACTGCATCCTAGACTGAGGCTTTATACTGTTCACCGCCTTCTAAATATAGACTTGGTCCTCCCTACTGCATCCTAGACTGAGGCTTCATACTGCTCACTGCCTGCTAAATTGAGACTTGGTCCTCCCTACTGCCTCCTAGTCTGAGGCTTTATACTGCTCACTGCCTCCTAAATTGAGACTTGGTCCTCCCTACTGCCTCCTAGACTGAGGCTTTATACTGCTCACTGCCCCCTAAATTGAGAATTAGTCCTCCCTACTGCCTCCTAGACTGAGGCTTTATACTGCTCACCGCCTCCTAAATTGAGACTAGGTCCTCCCTACTGCATCCTAGACTGGGACTTTATACTGCTCACCGCCTCCTAAATTGAGACTAGGTCCTCCCTACTGCCTCCTAGACTGAGGCTTTATACTGCTCACTGCCTCCTAAATTGAGACTTGGTCCTCCCTACTTCATCCTAGACTGAGGCTTTATACTGTTCACCGCCATCTAAATTAAGACTCGGTCCTCCCAACTGCATCCTAGACTGAGGCTTCTCACTGCGCACTGCCTGCTAATTTGAGACATAGTCCTCCCTACTGCCTCCTAGTCTGAGGCTTTATGCTGCTCACTGCCTCCTAAATTGAGACTTGGTCCTCCCTACTGCCTCCTAGACTGAGGCTTTATACTGCTCACTGCCCCCTAAATTGAGACTTAGTCCTCCCTACTGCCTCCTAGACTGAGGCTTTATACTGCTCACCGCCTCCTAGATTGAGACTTGGTCCTCCCTACTGCCTCCTAGACTGAGGCTTTATACTGATCACCACCTCCTAAATTGAGACTTGGTCCTCCCTACTGCACCCTAGACTGGGGCTTTATACTGCACACCGCCTCCTAAATTGAGACTTGGTCCTCCCTTCTGCCTCCTAGACTGAGGCTTTATACTGCTCACCGCCTCCTAAATTGAGACTTGGTCCTCCCTACTGCACCCTAGACTGGGGCTTTATGCTGCACACCGCCTCCTAAATTGAGACTTGGTCCTCCCTTCTGCCTCCTAGACTGAGGCTTTATACTGCTCACTGCCTCCTAAATTGAGACTTGGTCCTCCCTACTGACTCCTAGACTGAGGCTTTATACTGCTCACAGCCCCCTAAATTGAGACTTGGTCCTCCCTACTGCCTCCTAGACCGAGGCTTTATACTGTTCACTGCCTCCTAGACTGAGGCTTTATACTGCTCACTGCCCCCTAGACTGAGGCGTTATACTGCTCACTGCCTCCTAGACTGAGGCTTTATACTGCTCACTGCCTCCTAATTTGAGACTTGGTCCTCCCTACTGCCTCCTAGACTGAGGCTTTATACTGCTCACTGCCCCCTAAATTGAGACTTGGTCCTCCCTACTGCCTCCTAGACTGAGGCTTTATACTGTTCACTGTCACCTAGACTGAGGCTTTATACTGCTCACTTCCTCCTAGACTGAGGCTTTATACTGCCCACTGCCTCCTAGACTGAGGCTTTATACTGCCCACTGCCTCCTAGACTGAGGCTTTATACTGCTCACTGCCTCCTAAATTGAGACTTGGTCTTCCCTACTGCCTCCCAGACTGAGGCTTTATACTGCTCACTGCCTCCTAAATTGAGACTTGGTCCTCCCTACTGCATCCTAGACTGAGGCTTTATACTGTTCACCGCCTTCTAAATTAAGACTCGGTCCTCCCTACTGCATCCTAGACTGAGGCTTCTCACTGGGCACTGCCTGCTAATTTGAGACTTGGTCCTCCCTACTGCCTCCTAGTCTGAGGCTTTATACTGCTCACTGCCTCCTAAATTGAGACTCGGTCCTCCCTACTGCCTCCTGGACTGAGGCTTTATACTGCTCACCGCCCCCTAAATTGAGACTTAGTCCTCCCTACTGCCTCCTAGACTGAGGCTTTATACAGCTCACCGCCTCCTAAATTGAGACTTGGTCCTCGCTATTGCCTCCTAGACTGAGGCTTTATACTGCTCACCGCCTCCTAAATTGAGACTTGGTCCTCCCTACTGCATCCTAGACTGGGCTTTATACTGCTCACCGCCTTCTAAATTAGGACTTGGTCCTCCCTTCTGCCTCCTAGACTGAGGCTTTATACTGCACACTGCCTCCTAAATTGAGACTTGGTCCTCCCTACTGCCTCCTAGACTGAGGCTTATAATGTTCACTGCCTCCTAGACTGAGGCTTTATACTGCTCACTGCCTCCTAGACTGAGGCTTGGTCCTCCCTTCTCCCTCCTAGACTGAGGCTTTATACTGCTCACTGCCTCCTAAATTGAGGCTTGTTCCTCCCTACTGCCTCCTAGACTGAGGCTTTACACTGCTCACTGCTTCCTAAATTGAGGCTTGGTCCTCCCTACTGCCTCCTAGACTGAGGCTTTGTACTGCTCACTGCCTCCTAAATTGAGGCTTGGTCCTCCCTACTGCCTCCTAGACTGAGGCTCTATACTGCTCACTGCCTCCTAAATTGAGACTTGCTCCTCCCTACTGCCTCCTAGACTGAGGCTTTATACTGCTCACTGCCTCCTAAATTGAGACTTGCTCCTCCCTACTGCCTCCTAGACTGAGTCTTTATACTGCTCAGTGCCTCCTAAATTGAGACTTGGTCCTCCCTACTGCCTCTTAGACTGAGGCTTTATACTGCTCACTGCCTCCTAGACTGAGGCTTTATACTGCTCACTGCCTCCTAAATTGAGACTTGGTCCTCCCTACTTCATCCTAGACTGAGGCATTATACCGCCCACTGCCTCCTAAATTGAGACTTGGTCCTCCCTACTGCCTCCTAGACTGAGGCTTTATACTGTTCACTGCCTACTAAATTAAGACCTGTCCTCCCTACTGCCTCCTAGACTGAGGCTTTATACTGTTCACTGCCTCCTAAATTAAGACCTGGTCCTCCCTACTGCCTCCTAGATTGAGGCTTTGTCCTCCCCACTACCCTCTATATTGAATTTTCTAAATATTTCACCGGCAATCCATATCTCCGAAACTATTACTGATATCACCATAAAATGTTGTACGGCGATAAAAGGCGCTACTGGAAGTACACCTTTGTGACTTTCAAAAACCTGTTAAGTACAAAACGAACATGGCGCTAAGCGAAGTTGAAACATATAAATAGACAATTCTCGCGATGTAACCATCCGAACTAAGTGAAACTTGGTACAGCAAATGTTTATACACATTTTAATGAACTGACATCTAATTTAGTACAATAGTTCTCATAACCTCAAGATGGCGGCTGTGCGAAATTTTATAGTTATGTTTTTATTTCTTGTGTCCTAATCATGCGATCGAAGTTGACGTTTGACTTTGAACCTATGCAATAATCGTCATTTAATAGTACATAACTCTATGGCCTACATATATAAAAATCCAACTTGACAACAATTCGAAATAGATGGTTCGCAATATGCACGAATCTATTACAGCAATCAAAATGTAATTTTGTATGTTGATAGAGGCAATTAACACAAGTACGATATATGAAAATGGGCTATTTAGTTCTTCACGGAACTACTTGTTAATTGTGTGACACGAATGCTAACTTCTCAGCCCAAACTGAGGTCAACGCTAAACATGGCAAAGAAAATACTGGCAAAATTAAAAATTCCCAGTATTTCCTAGTGTTTTGTTTTTCAAAATTTTGCATAAATATCACCGCAACTGTTTACGGGATAAACTCTTTTGTTTTTGTAGAGTCTAATGTACTACGACCGATATTTGCTTTCTTGTTGGTATGATGGCTTATAAAAAGTGTTAGAGTTAGTAACCATTTTGAACTTATTCCAACTTAAAAACCCCCACCCACCCCAAAAGGAAAGAAAAATAAAACACACCGGGAATAATTGCCACATAAATTTCTTCTCAGGATAATACCGGTAATCTCTAGATGAGCGTAAGTTGGTACACCACAATAGATAAGGCAACGGAACCTAAGTAGATACACCGCAATAGATACGGCAAAGGAACCTGGAAGCCTTGCGGTAGTTTAACCTAGGTTTCCATTCCTCCCACTGGCACAGTCAGCAGGAATTTGAGGGTGCGTAAATGCGAGGGAGCCGTGTCAGTGGATTTACAGGCACGTTAAATATCCCCTTAGGGGCAAAGTTCCGGCATCCCGACGTCTCTAAAAGCCTCAATAGTTAAAGGGAACGTAAAACAAATAATAATATTATCAGTAGAGCGTCGTTTATCCGGACTAATTGGGACCCAAAGTGCTCGGGATAAAGATTTTTCCGGATAATCAAACATGCGTTTATTTCATCGAAAAAACATGCACAGTTCACTATGGTAATAACTACCAAGCTTCTCATTTAGCTGCCACGCTTTCTCACATAAAGGTCCAGAAATGGGATCTCCCATACTTCTTGTCTGAATAAACCATAAGTACACCGCTTCTTCCAATTTCTATCCCTTGCTGATCTCATGGTTCTACTATTTTTAGACCCTTGTTCCCTATTTAACTTCGATGCATAATTCAGAATTTCAACTTTACTTTCTTCAAATCATAAATTGTGGATTTTCTAACACTAAGTTTTAATTAGACACTGCACACTCTCACCTTAATCCAGTTTATTAATGATCTCCACCTTTTTCTCAATGGATAAAACATTGCGATTTCGTTTTCCTTTTTTGTCACTCGTAGAAGCCATTTTCACAACGTAATACAGTACAGTACTGTCCAGTACAGTACACACACTCACATACTGTAACACATTGAAACATTATAGAGTAAACAAACGGCAGGTGACATAAGAGACAACAATTGAAAACGAGAACCGATTCACTACTGTAGTGAGCGCGTGCTGCTCCGTCTTTTTGGTTTGCTCGTCCGGATAATTGACGTTCCGGTTGTTTGACGTCCGGATAAACGACGTTCTACTGTATTAGATTGGTTGACATGTTGACTGGTCTTGGCTACTTTCGGAGTTATCTCTACCGGATGACCAAGGTAAGGAGTTCTATATGCATTAATTAAAAGAAACAGTCCGGGAATAATTCCCACATTCCACGGGAAGCAGCCAGAGTCTCTTTAAATCCAACTACCAGCATATGAGTCAGGCTTTTACAAAAAGGGAAATGTGTTTTGCAAAGATGCGCTCCCTTACTGCAGTAAATGTATTGTGACCGTTTAGTTGAGTCAACAACCACGATGACTCAACTAACGACACATAAATCGAATAAAAAGTACCGTGAGGATCAGGTGACCTTCCATAAAGGCTAAAGCGGCACGAGAGTCCGTAGTCCACAGGGATCGTGGTACATGGTGACGATGGTCATAGACCGCCTAAGGAAAGGTTCACCTTAAAACTAGACTGAGAAAATAAACATCCAGACTCATGAAAACACCGTGAAAATTTATTAAAATTCACAAGCCCCTAGCCTAGTTCGGAGGGTTATAATCGGCTAGTCCGCAAATTAATAAATAAACAAAGATAAAGAACAGGTCCCCCTACCTGAGAAGTTACTGAAAACCCTCGCGAAAGATCTAACTCACAAAGATAAAGCAACAACAGCAACGCTAGGAATATGGTACGACGCAAGTCCCTAGTTCAAGTTACAAGATCAAGCTAATATCTGAATTTACATTTAACAGGGTAGCAAAACAAATCTAGGTTAGGATGGTACCATTTCGACATTTAAATTTAACATTAATTCAACTAGCTAAGTCCTATCAATTAACAAAATTTACGGCGATGACGTCCGTAAAAGAAAACAATTACATCCAAAAGCTAAGTGTACAGCCATGAAAAACAAACAATTTAATTATGCTTAATAACTATGTGCTAACAGCACACAATAAAGTAACACGTAGGGTTTAATACACTTGACATCATAAATTAATAACGAAATAGACACAGTAGTTTTATTAAAAATTCCTGCCTACACCTTGGTTTACTCTTTGTAAACCATAGTCATCTAATGTGTATAGTTACGGTGACGAATGCGCAGTTGAGACCACGTCTGACATCGCATGGCCTGAGCTCCACAAGCTACGAACTCTAGGTTCGCACATGCTTCAGGTCGCTACAAAAATGTCAACTGTCCTAGTCATTTCCTCACAAGGAAATTATCTTCAACTGCACGGCTATGTCAACAGTTCCAGAATGCAAAGAACAAAGTTAAATAGAAAGAATCGTTAGTTAGGCTTGTTTTACAACAATTATGCATTTTATTATTAGAATGTCGGTTTATAGGTTTATCGTAGGTTTATGGCGAATAACATTGACAATAGCCTGGGCACGGAGTGTCTCCAACTGAGATCATTCTCCACCAAAAAGCCTCGACTCAACAGTCGGAATATAATCAACGAGTATAACAACTCGGACACACAATAACACGGGTTACCAGCGGCGCTAAGCTCGCGTTCAATAACTCTGGGATAGGCCTGTACAACAGTTACCTTCCAAAAACATCTGGTCAACGGGATCATCCCCGGACAAAGCATACAATAACATCCTGCTATAACAGGGTAGACTTCACCATCCTATAGAAAACCTTACATAACTGTACCTGTTATACGACAATACACGCAACAGAGCGTTAAACTAACAAAAACCGATCCATAAAACAAGTGATCAAATACAAGAGTGGAAACTGATTTCCATAAGCAAAATAGCAATGAAAGGAAAAGCGAATACAAATTGTACTCTGTCCTCGTCTATAGTAGTTTTGTCTCACAATGAAGCAGGCGTGCTCTAGGTCACTGGGTTACATAACCAGTTTATTCAAGGCCGGCGATTTAATCAATACAAAACCTGCACTAGGCCGGTTCATAAAAAACTTTACCATAGGTTACGGATCTCTACAGAGTCCGTGTATCAAATGCACGCTATAAATCTGAGTATAGTAATACACTTCCGTCTTTCTACCAAAGACGTCTAAATGAAAGTAAACTTACAATAACTGAAGCTCTTTGCTTTAAAAATGCAACTCAGTAGTTGCTAGAACATCAAATAAAAACGTGTCTCACAAGACACAAGAAAAATATGATAAATGTGGCACAGATTCACACACTAGATCTGCTTAATGATACGTTGGGAACCGCGTTCGATGCTAGGCAACGAAACATTCCTTCTAGTTGTTAGGTTCAAACATGACCAAGAATAGCTTCTGAGCTTATTCAAAATGAAATATAATGCATTTACAAACTGGTAGTTACTGTCGACTACCTAAATGATACGACCGTTCTAACGACAGTCAGGGGTGTAACAAAGGATGGCTGCGAAGAATGCAGTCAATTAATAACCAAGGCATCTGATTGCCATAACTACAGTCAGCAAAGACTTGAAAATTACCCCAAGTAGGGTTGAACAAAATAGCCTCAAAATGACTACGATCAGGTTCAGCAAAAAGGTAGGCATTGACGTTCCACGACGTTCACCAAGCTGCACCAGGGCTGACCAAAATGTCTGACCCCAAGGGTGTCTCACTCTAAACTGAAATAAATGACATCTAACTAATCTAGTTACATCCCTACCTAGAAAAATGGCTGACACTGAGTGTGGTTGATTCACAAACTACATTAAAACTACTATACCACCAGAAACTAGAACAAAGAAGGGGTGTGACAAAAACTCACGAAATGGAGGAGCTCTCACTCAGCTCTCTATTCCACAACAAGGGTTGTACATAAACCTCTCTGGCTCTCTGGATCGGTATCCTCCTCATCAGGATTCCCACCTGGACTCCCCCAAAGACCAGGGTTCGATTTGTCCCTGTCGACATCTTCGTGGATATGCCTGGAAATGGCATTTTGGCTCCTTCCCTCTCGTTCATCGTTCTGGAAGTTCCACCATCATGCTGGTTCCTGTAGAAACGTCACCCCCCCCCCCCCATACCGGGATGGTATTAGCCCATGTTGACTGCTTCAACCATGGTGAATAAAAGTCCAATCACGTGGGTAGCGAAATAAGTTGTGTGATTATTCATCCTCTCACTTCCAAAATTATAATGTCCGTCGTGACTATTATAGGCTTCAATTATAAAATACGACACAGCCTTAATCTTGCAGATGTGGATTAGCATGTGAGCTAACACTATTTTATAATGCTGCACGTGCTAGTGACGCTACTTTTGTATCACGCAGCATCCGTGAATTATACGACGTTTCAAAGATGAAATTTCCACTTTGGCAATTTAAATATCTCATACAATTATAATCACACTTATTCAGGATAATTGTAACACTATTACCTGTATATTTCCACTAGGCATCTGCCCTCCACATACGCGTGGGTAATATGCGATGTTACAGCAATGTTGTGCAATACACTATACTTGCCAATAATTATTTTCCAAGCTTCTTATTTAATTCACTGGACTTCATCGACAGTGAATATTAGTATTTGCTTGCTCGATGGCACCTTATAATCACTTCCAGCGGATATTCTTCTACGTCTCGTAGGACAAATGTAATTCCACGCCTACACAAGGCGGATTCTCAAGACGCAGTGCTCCGGTACTGGGTGTCTCTAGAAAGTAGGTCGTCAAAACGAAAACGTTGAGCGACTACTTACGTTCCTTTTTGCGTATCTGCAAGAGTATTACCTTACCTAAAGTAAAATAAACATTCTCCAAAATGTTTTAATAATGCAGCATGACGAAATGGAATATTCTGAGTCTCGTAGGAAAGATAAAAATAATTAATAAGACCTCAGATAATAATTGGCAGTTTACACCAAAGTCAAAAGTGCGATTCACCGCTACTTCAAAGTATCGCGTGATCTCTCAGCTTCACGTGGCTTCCTGGGTGTGTTCAAAAGTACAACATCCCATCATGAATGCTCTGTCATAAAAAAATATCACATGAACCATAGCTCAGCGGGTTCATCTGCCTCTCTGTCGTTTCAAATAAAATGTTGGGATAACATTTTTATTTGCTTTGAAATTCATTCAAGAGTGATAGTTTTTTAGATTGGCTGCATTAAAGGTTCCAATGCGCTCTCCTGTCCTAATGTCTTCTATCACATAACTTCCATTGTTTAAAGGCTGTCGGATACGACTAGGGCCATAATACAAGGATAGAAATTTCCCATATATGCGGTCTATAGGACTAGAAATTCCGGGTCTCCTTATAAGGATAAGGTCTCCTTCTACTAGTGGTTCTCTAAACCTCTGGCGTCTAGTTCTTCTCAAGCGCTTGGCAGCTTGTCTGTCCATAGTCTCTCTCGCAGCTAAAAGTCTGCTGGCATGTGATGGTTGTAAACAAGGTGGATTTACAATCACACGATCCCATATTCTCAGCGGCATCTGGTTCAAATGCAAGACCATAGGTATTTGACCAGTGCTTTCATGTACTGTTGAATTAATACATTTTGTCATAAAAACAAGGACTTCAGTCCATCGCCAGTGTTCTTCTTGACAATATAATCGACAGAATTTTGCGATAATAGACATCACGCATTCTGCTGGGTTGCTCTCTGGATGTCGAATAGATGATAAAACATGACCTATTTCAAGCTCATTCATGGCATTGGCAAATTCTGCTGAGGTGTACTGTGATCCATGATCAGTCAACAAGAATTGTGGCTTTCCTGCCACCGGTATCACTTGACGTCTAATCCCCTGAATAATCTGATGTGCAGTAGCTTTTTGAATCGGATGAAGCATCGTATATTTCGTGAACACATCCACCGTTACAACGATGTATCGATTCCCACGACGAGCCTTAGGTATTGGGCCATACAGGTCCTGTGCATACAACTCTCTAGGTTGAGTTGGTAGTATTGGTCTAGGTTGTTCCTTCAGCAAGTGTGACGTGTACTTGTTCCGCTGGCATGCGTCGCAAGCACGTAAACACTGTCTAACGGTGGCTCCTAACCCTTTCCATGTGAAAGACTCCTTGATAGTCGCAACGGTTTTGTCTGTTCCACCATGTCCAATGGATAAATGTACCATAAGAATAACAGATTCTTGGTATCTCCTAGGAATAACTGCACGCAGTTGAGTGTGGTCCTCGTCTACAAACTTGTATAAGACACGATGATAAATCAAATAATCATCTGCAACAGCAGCAATCCTTGCATAATGATCATCCTGTGGATCCATTCTTCGTTCTAGGAAACGGATAATATGTCTGAGTTCCTCCTCACGTCGCTGTCCTTCAGGTAAATGACGAAATCGGCGAAGGTGTTCCTCGCATTCTCCCTCGATGTCTATGGCATTAACAGTAGCTTCAGGATTCCGGCTGAGGATGTCGGCCAACACATTCTCTCTGCCTGGTCGATAAACTATTTCCAAATCGAACTGTTGGAGAAACAGCGTCCAACGTGTGATCCTGTCGCTTGCCAGTCTTGTTCTCAAGATGAAGGTCAACGCATGATGATCGGTTCTCACAATAATCCTCTGACCTAACAGAAGTTTCTGCCAGTATTCAAGCGCGTAAACAATTGCAAGTGCTTCTATCTCGGTCGTGAAGTAGTGAGATTCATGTGCTCTTAAACGTCGGCTTAAGAAAGCAATGTAATGACGTTTCTTCTCATCATCTTCCTGCAGTAAAATGGCTCCTATACCAATGGCAGATGCATCAGTTTCTAGAATAAAGTTCCGAGAGTAATCTGGATATTCTAACTGAATTGAGTCCACAAGCATCTGTTTAGCTCTCCTGAAAGCTATCTCGCATTCATCATTCCAGTTCCACCTGCAGTTCTTTTTCAATAATCCTTGCAGTGGTGCAACAGTTTCGGAATACTTCTCACAATGAGCAGCAAAGAATTGGAGAATTCCTAAGAATTGTCTCACGTGTTTCACACGGGTTGGTGTTGGAAATGCAGCAACAGTTCTAATCTTTGCCGGATTCGGTCTATATCCTTCTCCATTGATTATGTGTCCTACGAATTTCACTTCTTCCTGAAAAAATCGACACTTGTCAAACTTGACCTTAAAATTTGCCTGTCGGAGATTCTCAAAAACAAGGCGCAATGTCTTTAAATGCTCTTCTTCTGTTCCCGAAGCTATGATTATATCATCCACATAACATATCACCTTCTGCTTCACTTCATGAGTCAGCTTGGCATCAAGTGCTCTGATTAATGCGGCTCCGGCATTTTTCAATCCAAATGGTAGTTTTTGGAATACATAAGTAGTCTGATCAAACAAGAATCCAGTATATTTCTGAGTATGCTCAGATAATCTGATATGGTAATAAGACTGAACCAAGTCTAATGATGAAAATATCCTTTTTCCTTTGAACTTCCTGAGAATGTCCCTAATCTTGGGCGGTCTGTCGTGCTCAGGAGCTAGGCGTTCATTCAAGGCTCTGGCATCAAGACAAAGTCTCAAGCTTCCATCTACCTTAACCACAGGTATTATGGGATTCAAGAAAGGAGTCGGTGATTTCTTGATTGTACCTGCTGCTTCCATCTCATGGATCTTCTTAGCAGCTTCTTCGAGATGTTTCTCGGCAATCGGATAGATCCTTTTCTGGAATGGGGAATCGTCCAGTAATACAAGATCATACTCGTAGTCTAATATCTCACCAGGTGTGGTGTCGAATATATCTCTGTATTCGTTCAGTATTGCGTCAAGATCCTCATGTGTGGGTGCTGATAACGATTCTGCCTCTTCGTCGGCATCTAGTGTCGCCTCAATTTCCTTGCCCTTTAATGCTTCGACTACGTCTACTTCGGATAGGAATTCCGGTTCTTCTTCAATTAGGCTCATCTGAATGGGTTCGTTCGGCTTGAACTCTACCGTATTCCGTCCCATGTCAATGATTCCATCATATTTTCTAATGAAGTCTGCGCCTAAAATGGCATCATGATGCAGGCCCTTCATTACGAGAAATTCGTGCAAGTACACGTGGCTCGAAATCTTCACAGTACACAAAATCTGGATTTTGCACGTTACAACGCGGTCAGGTATGACACCTCTGACTCTTATAGCTGAAATGGGCAACTCCGTCACCTCAGAGTTTGCTCTAAGTCTGGCATGGCAATCGGCGGAAATTACACTAATCATCGCTCCAGTATCGATGAGTATGACTACACTGACTTCATTCAAGGTGGCTACAATCTTGGGTAGACGTGTTAATTCATAATTGTGGTTCGTCGTTCGTCGTTCGTCCAACAAGTCTTCTTGGATTGGCTCCCAGAGTAATATAGAGGCAGTTACTCGGTGCTCAACCAAACAAGAATCTATTGATTTTTCGGAGTTTTTTTTTCTGTCATGGCGAGAAGTACTGGGCTGGTTCTGCTCCGTCTCCTGCGCCGAATGTCTATTTTCCCTCGAAGTAGGGTTCCGTTCTCCCTCTTCTTGGATCTGCAATTCTCTCAATTGTTGGAGGTACTCACGGCTCTCCCGTGCTCTTCCTTTCCAATCCCTGTCTGGCTGGTATCTAGGGTCTCGATTTCTGTCGTAACCCCCACTATATCGATAGTCTCTACGGATACGTCCGTGTTGCTGATTTCTTCCTTCATTCCCTCGGCGGTTGTTTTCATGACGTCGGTTGTCGTCCGTCCTTCGGTCGAATCGCCGGTCCCAATGACTTCGCCGGTCATCATGTTGATTTCGAGTATACGGAGTGTTGTTCCATTCTCTCCTGTTATAACTGTAATTGTTATCACGTCGCCCAGAATCCTCTGTGGTTTGTGTTTGTTGTGGCGTCTGGCTCACTTTATCAACAGTCGTCAGATTCATATGTCTATCCTCGCGTCTATCAGCCTTCTGCTGACGGTGTGTAGGAAACTGTTCTGTGTTAGCGTCCAACCTTCGCAGTATCTGGTCACACTGCTGGAAAGTGGATGCCCCTGCAGCGATTAACACACGTTGTACATCCGCAGGGTACTGCCAAACAATTGTGTTCACCGAATCTTGTTCGGACAACGGAGGCTGAAGACAACGGAGCTTCGCGAGCTGTATTGCGAAGTAATTCGCATAACGAGTAGGTGTATTGGAACTGTACCTTCGAGTGTACATCTCAGCTCGGATACTCTGCTGGATGTCGCTCGACCAATATGTTCTCAATAACGCTTCCTTAAAGTCTTGGTAGCCTGTAAATGAGTATCGGAATGCTCTGAACCAGGTACCGGCTTGTCCCTCAAGCAGTCGCTCTATAACTCTTAGTTCCCTCTCTGGAGTTACCACAGTATCACGTAAGTAGCTTTCGACATTTGCTAGGAATTCCACTGGAGTAACACCGCTCCCAGTTCCCGAGAAGCGAGCTGGTTGCTCCTCTCTTGAACGAATTATGGTGACATTTCCCTGCGTATTCGCGGGTCTGAAAGTATTTTGCATGTAACTCTGCGTAGGAGTGTTAGTCTCATGACTAATTCGATTAGATGCTGGTTGAAACGGGTGAGCGTCAAAGTTCAAGGTCTGACCTTGCGCTAAATTAGTGAATTGTGACGGTTGCGATTCCATAGGCGCGCTGGGTTGGAAATGGGTAGGCATCATTCCTCCTGATTGAGATATAGGCGTTTCCTGAGATTCTCCCATCTGTGGGTGTACGTGTCTCTCTCTTGGAGTCGTCTCGAGTCTGTCCAGGCGTCTTTCTATTACTTCAAGACCTGGGATGGTTCTGGCTGCGACTTTGTTGCCTAAGTCGTTCAATTGCAGCTCGATCCTGTCAACCTTTCCCTTGAGGTTTGTGTCTACCTCGCGTATGGCCGTCCTAAGGTTATAACTGAGGTCTAACCTCTCGGTCACCGCGACTTCCTCAAATCTCTTTTGTAAGGAATCGATATCTCCTTCATCTCTGGACATGTTTTCTTGGATTTTACCCACATCGTCTCTAACCTCGGCTACCTTACCCTCGACTGTAGCTTCGTGTTCGTTGAGGTCACCTCTCAATAACATGAGGTCAATTTTGTGTTCCTCATGATGAACATCAACTGTCTCACGTAGACTGGCTACGGTTTCCGTCAATTCAGAAATGTTTCTCCTGTTGGTGTTAAGTTCCTCTTTAATCTCCATCATGCCATCAACGATAGTCTTCACGTTGTTATTAACGGCATTGGCAGCTCCTCTCATCAAGATTAAACCAACGTTCATGGTTGCCATGTCCTTCTTCACATTTCCGATAAATCCCTCGACGTGATCTAGTCGAGTCCCGAATTCTTCCCTGGTATGTTCCAGATCTGCTCTCATGTCTATCTGGACTTTATTCAAGGTTGTCTGAATTTGAGCTGTGTGCTCCTCCAATCGGTTTTGCACCTCCTCCCTAGCTCTATTCATCTGGTCGGTTAAGCAATCTACGCGCTGGTTAGCCTCCTGATGGTGTCGTATGACATCAACCCTAACAGCTGCTAAACCTGTCGTCAGATCATTTCTCGCTTCGATCCTATATGTGTCCATGTCTGCCCTGACTTGAGTTAAATCAGCCCTAACATTGTTTACAGAGTGAGTGTTAATTTCTAAGTCCTGTCTTACATTGTTTATAGACTGAGTGTCAATCTCTAAGTCCTGTCTAACCTGGTCCACATGACCACTGACATTGTTGACTTCCTGTCTAACCTGGTCCACATGACCACTTACAGTATTTACAGCCTGAGTATTCTGACCTAAGTCAGCAGTAATCTGTTGAAGATTGGCATTCACACCTGCCATCATCTCTCCAAACACACGACGAATAGCTTCCTCATCCATAGATAAGAAATATATGAGAAAGTGAGGGATCAATTTCTACTGGAACTTACAGCTATGATTAGTTACTTGGTGGTATAAAGCTTGCTTCATTTATATAACTATCACGAGTACAGCTGGAGTATGCAAACTAAGTGCTTCTACATTTACAAAGACAACGGTGAGCAAAGCAAAGTATTACATTTACTTAGGATGAGGCATCATCAAAGAAAATCCTATCCTCCATTTATCCAACACTAAAGCCTCACCCCATGGACTTCTATCAAACATGAATGCCATGCGGTCAATTGATCTGCAGTACGACTTTCTAAGTTCGTCCCAGTCCTGTCAATTTACCAATAATAAACATTAAGATCCTCAAAAAAAATAACATGGTACTGAGGGTCACCACGTTAACGTCGGCACATGAGTTGGGCGCCATTTTAATGTGACCGTTTAGTTGAGTCAACAACCACGATGACTCAACTAACGACACATAAATCGAATAAAAAGTACCGTGAGGATCAGGTGACCTTCCATAAAGGCTAAAGCGGCACGAGAGTCCGTAGTCCACAGGGATCGTGGTACATGGTGACGATGGTCATAGACCGCCTAAGGAAAGGTTCACCTTAAAACTAGACTGAGAAAATAAACATCCAGACTCATGAAAACACCGTGAAAATTTATTAAAATTCACAAGCCCCTAGCCTAGTTCGGAGGGTTATAATCGGCTAGTCCGCAAATTAATAAATAAACAAAGATAAAGAACAGGTCCCCCTACCTGAGAAGTTACTGAAAACCCTCGCGAAAGATCTAACTCACAAAGATAAAGCAACAACAGCAACGCTAGGAATATGGTACGACGCAAGTCCCTAGTTCAAGTTACAAGATCAAGCTAATATCTGAATTTACATTTAACAGGGTAGCAAAACAAATCTAGGTTAGGATGGTACCATTTCGACATTTAAATTTAACATTAATTCAACTAGCTAAGTCCTATCAATTAACAAAATTTACGGCGATGACGTCCGTAAAAGAAAACAATTACATCCAAAAGCTAAGTGTACAGCCATGAAAAACAAACAATTTAATTATGCTTAATAACTATGTGCTAACAGCACACAATAAAGTAACACGTAGGGTTTAATACACTTGACATCATAAATTAATAACGAAATAGACACAGTAGTTTTATTAAAAATTCCTGCCTACACCTTGGTTTACTCTTTGTAAACCATAGTCATCTAATGTGTATAGTTACGGTGACGAATGCGCAGTTGAGACCACGTCTGACATCGCATGGCCTGAGCTCCACAAGCTACGAACTCTAGGTTCGCACATGCTTCAGGTCGCTACAAAAATGTCAACTGTCCTAGTCATTTCCTCACAAGGAAATTATCTTCAACTGCACGGCTATGTCAACAGTTCCAGAATGCAAAGAACAAAGTTAAATAGAAAGAATCGTTAGTTAGGCTTGTTTTACAACAATTATGCATTTTATTATTAGAATGTCGGTTTATAGGTTTATCGTAGGTTTATGGCGAATAACATTGACAATAGCCTGGGCACGGAGTGTCTCCAACTGAGATCATTCTCCACCAAAAAGCCTCGACTCAACAGTCGGAATATAATCAACGAGTATAACAACTCGGACACACAATAACACGGGTTACCAGCGGCGCTAAGCTCGCGTTCAATAACTCTGGGATAGGCCTGTACAACAGTTACCTTCCAAAAACATCTGGTCAACGGGATCATCCCCGGACAAAGCATACAATAACATCCTGCTATAACAGGGTAGACTTCACCATCCTATAGAAAACCTTACATAACTGTACCTGTTATACGACAATACACGCAACAGAGCGTTAAACTAACAAAAACCGATCCATAAAACAAGTGATCAAATACAAGAGTGGAAACTGATTTCCATAAGCAAAATAGCAATGAAAGGAAAAGCGAATACAAATTGTACTCTGTCCTCGTCTATAGTAGTTTTGTCTCACAATGAAGCAGGCGTGCTCTAGGTCACTGGGTTACATAACCAGTTTATTCAAGGCCGGCGATTTAATCAATACAAAACCTGCACTAGGCCGGTTCATAAAAAACTTTACCATAGGTTACGGATCTCTACAGAGTCCGTGTATCAAATGCACGCTATAAATCTGAGTATAGTAATACACTTCCGTCTTTCTACCAAAGACGTCTAAATGAAAGTAAACTTACAATAACTGAAGCTCTTTGCTTTAAAAATGCAACTCAGTAGTTGCTAGAACATCAAATAAAAACGTGTCTCACAAGACACAAGAAAAATATGATAAATGTGGCACAGATTCACACACTAGATCTGCTTAATGATACGTTGGGAACCGCGTTCGATGCTAGGCAACGAAACATTCCTTCTAGTTGTTAGGTTCAAACATGACCAAGAATAGCTTCTGAGCTTATTCAAAATGAAATATAATGCATTTACAAACTGGTAGTTACTGTCGACTACCTAAATGATACGACCGTTCTAACGACAGTCAGGGGTGTAACAAAGGATGGCTGCGAAGAATGCAGTCAATTAATAACCAAGGCATCTGATTGCCATAACTACAGTCAGCAAAGACTTGAAAATTACCCCAAGTAGGGTTGAACAAAATAGCCTCAAAATGACTACGATCAGGTTCAGCAAAAAGGTAGGCATTGACGTTCCACGACGTTCACCAAGCTGCACCAGGGCTGACCAAAATGTCTGACCCCAAGGGTGTCTCACTCTAAACTGAAATAAATGACATCTAACTAATCTAGTTACATCCCTACCTAGAAAAATGGCTGACACTGAGTGTGGTTGATTCACAAACTACATTAAAACTACTATACCACCAGAAACTAGAACAAAGAAGGGGTGTGACAAAAACTCACGAAATGGAGGAGCTCTCACTCAGCTCTCTATTCCACAACAAGGGTTGTACATAAACCTCTCTGGCTCTCTGGATCGGTATCCTCCTCATCAGGATTCCCATCTGGACTCCCCCAAAGACCAGGGTTCGATTTGTCCCTGTCGACATCTTCGTGGATATGCCTGGAAATGGCATTTTGGCTCCTTCCCTCTCGTTCATCGTTCTGGAAGTTCCACCATCATGCTGGTTCCTGTAGAAACGTCACCCCCCCATACCGGGATGGTATTAGCCCATGTTGACTGCTTCAACCATGGTGAATAAAAGTCCAATCACGTGGGTAGCGAAATAAGTTGTGTGATTATTCATCCTCTCACTTCCAAAATTATAATGTCCGTCGTGACTATTATAGGCTTCAATTATAAAATACGACACAGCCTTAATCTTGCAGATGTGGATTAGCATGTGAGCTAACACTATTTTATAATGCTGCACGTGCTAGTGACGCTACTTTTGTATCACGCAGCATCCGTGAATTATACGACGTTTCAAAGATGAAATTTCCACTTTGGCAATTTAAATATCTCATACAATTATAATCACACTTATTCAGGATAATTGTAACACTATTACCTGTATATTTCCACTAGGCATCTGCCCTCCACATACGCGTGGGTAATATGCGATGTTACAGCAATGTTGTGCAATACACTATACTTGCCAATAATTATTTTCCAAGCTTCTTATTTAATTCACTGGACTTCATCGACAGTGAATATTAGTATTTGCTTGCTCGATGGCACCTTATAATCACTTCCAGCGGATATTCTTCTACGTCTCGTAGGACAAATGTAATTCCACGCCTACACAAGGCGGATTCTCAAGACGCAGTGCTCCGGTACTGGGTGTCTCTAGAAAGTAGGTCGTCAAAACGAAAACGTTGAGCGACTACTTACGTTCCTTTTTGCGTATCTGCAAGGGTATTACCTTACCTAAAGTAAAATAAACATTCTCCAAAATGTTTTAATAATGCAGCATGACGAAATGGAATATTCTGAGTCTCGTAGGAAATATAAAAATAATTAATAAGACCTCAGATAATAATTGGCAGTTTACACCAAAGTCAAAAGTGCGATTCACCGCTACTTCAAAGTATCGCGTGATCTCTCAGCTTCACGTGGCTTCCTGGGTGTGTTCAAAAGTACAACATCCCATCATGAATGCTCTGTCATAAAAAAATATCACATGAACCATAGCTCAGCGGGTTCAGTATGCATATGTATATTATACATTCTTTGTTTGCGTTCTATGGACGGCGGAAGGACCACAACTTGAAACTGGCGTTGGTTCAATAACTCCTGACAACATCGTCGAAATTACGCTAAGAAACCAGTACAGCTGGGAAAAGGTCGCTTTCTTTGTCGAAACGGTTCTCCGGCATCAGAAGAAAGAGGGTGACTTATTTGATCTAAGGGAGAAAGGCTGCGATCTACGGATTGCGTATGAATAGAGAAGTAAGAAGGTGTTCGAGAAGAACAGAAAACGATACAGTAGAGCGTCGAAATCCGAACTACATGTAATTGGGACTGTGGGGGTTAGGATTCCCGATTTGTTCGGATTTACGAACGAACATAACCGAGAAATTCCTATGTAGTTACACTAAAAATGGTTGGTTCTTAAGTTTAGGGGCTGCGACAATGCGGCCATGTAGCCCCGTGAACTTTGGGTGTGTGTGTAGAATCTGTCTGATAACCGGTGTTAATTGTGATGACAGTATTAGTGTGTGTTATCTGTTTATTAATTTAAGTACTGCAACTTAGAATGTTTCAAATAGTTCCTAGTTTTGCCACCAAGCGCCACCGTCAACGACTATTAGGCCAAGTTCAGAACTTAGCTACTAGACGCCACCGCAGTCGGCTCTTGGCAACGAACGTAGAAACCTAAGAGCGTTGTTTGCATTCTTAACCTATCCAATTTAGCTTCACACAGGTGCAATTAGTGGAAGGTTCTTTAACATGCCTTAAATCTATGACATGGGACCGCCGGCTTTATTTCAACTACGAAGGAAGGCATACTGAGGGATTGTTAACGCTCTTAAAAACTCCGACGGCTTCAGCCGGGTTTGAACCCGCTATCTAGGGCATAGAAGCTTATCATGCTACCGACTACGACACTAAAAATGTTAAGATAAATAAAAATAAACACTTTATGTACATACATATTGTACTTTGATTTATTTGTATCTTTAAATCCAGAAAAATGCACCCATGCATCATCTGAATCTAACTTTGAGGCGAAAGTAAGAATGATATTTTTTCTTTTTATTGTCCGAGATGGTAGCATTACCCACTCCATAATATTTTGACAAAGACGAGCCACGTTCTCCTCTTTCAAGCTATTTAATTTTTCGAGTTTGGTTTCTCTAGTTAGAAATTTATGTTTCCACTTCAGTGTCCCTGATGACGCCATCATACCAGGCACACACAGAGTACTGTAATTAAAATACAAATTATGTACGCTCTACGAACCACAACATGCCATTACAACTACACTACTGAACAAGTGAAGCAACTGAAATAGACTGGGCGGTGCACAGTGGGTCAAAATCGAAATCTAGGGGGACAGAATTATGTCTACGTTTCAATTATGAATTTAGAGTGAAACCAACGTATATAATTCATGATAAACATCAGTTAAAACTTTTTCAGCTACGTCTACACATGCAAGAAATCGTCTATGACTAGGAGTTGGATAGAGCATTCAGTTATCTCTTCTGAACAATTTTCTACCCCAAATTTACTTTTAACAAAGTCACAACGCTCCACTTTTGACATAATCGTCGAACCCAGTGCTTCAAACAGTTGTAAACGTGTGAGAACTGGTTGCGCGGCATCTTCTAAAACGTAAAATAACTAAGTAAGTTGCAAAAAGATGCAAAAAATTCCTCTCGGCACGCCAGAAGGCGGAGGTAGATTTCACCGGGCAAACTAGGGGATAGGCTATAATAGGCAAAATATGCAGGTTTTCGTAGGAGGATCAGACCTCATTGATTGCAAGAAAGTATTTTAGATTTAGAGGTTAATTAACTTTTTTTTCGTTTTTGTATGTATATTTTTGTCATTTTATTGTCTTATGGGGACGGTAACCTTCTTGTCATTTGGGGTTAATTTTTATTTATACTTGTGATCACACTGTCCTTATGCAAGGTTTGGAACTGATGTGTAACTATCTGACAGTCTGTTACTTCTTCACGCAAAATTTTATCTCCCGCAGAGATTTTTGTTGGTTCCTCAGTTTAGGGGCTGCGACAACGTGGTCATGTAACCCCGTGTACATTAGGTGTGTGTAGAATCTGATAAACGGTGTTAATTGTGATGTCTGTATTAGTCTGTAATTCAGGTAAGGTCTGCAGACGGTCAATTTTAAGTATTAGTTCCTAATTTTGTACCATATACTAACGTCAACGACACCTAGCTCTGAACTTGGCTATTAGATGACACCGCAACCAGCAACTTGCAACGAACGTTGGAACTTCTCCTCCAAAGGAAAGCATGCTGAGGGATTTTTAGCGCTCTTAGAAAATCCGACGACTTTGGCCGGCTTTGAACCAGCGACCATGGGCATGTAAGTTCAGCATGCTACCAGTTAGCCGCTTCCCACAGTCAGATGGAAAAATGAATGTGATCTCGTGCAATGGCGTTGTCTTGACAACCTCTGATAGCTCATCCCTCATCAATTTAGAAGCGTTGTCATGGTAACCTCTGATAGCACTTGGCATGTTCTTTTAATTCCGAAATCATTTTTCTCATCCCTTGGCGAAGATATGTCGAAATTTTCCGGAAGTCGAAACATGGCACCCATTGCAATAGTTTGCTTCCTGATGAAATCTACCTAAAATAGGCTACATAATTAAAAACACTACCATCAACGAAACCTAGCTGTGAACTTGGCTACTAGATGCCACTGGAACCGTCAACTCGCAATGAACGTTGGAACTTCCCCTCCGAAGGAAAGCATACTCAGTTTTTTTTAGCGCTCTTAGTAAATCTGACGACTTCAGCCGGGTTTGAACCCGCGACCTTGGGCATAGAAGTTCAGAATGCTACCAGTTCCGATACCGAAGTCCCTTCCCACAGACATATGAAAACTGAATGTGATCTCGTGCAGTGGCGTTGTCATAGCAACTGCTGATGGCTCATCCCTTATCAATTAAAAGTAAAGTTGTCATGGCAACCTCTCTTAGCACTTGGCATTTTCTTATAATTTAAATCATTTTGCTCACCCCGTGGCGTAATGGTGGGTCATATCGAAAATTCTTTCAGACAAAAGTTTTAGGTAATTATTGGAGGAATATTGTCCATTTTGTACGGTTTTGATATTGTGCCTATTAACAGAGATATGATTAATGTTTCCCGAAAAACCCACTTTTTCCCACCCCTTTGGTCAATGGTTGGTGCTATCATGAAACTTTTCAAACATACATTTTAGGGCCTTATCCGACACATAGTATGAACTTGGAATGGATTCAATATTTCAGATATTAAGAGAGTTATAGCGATACTTCAATTTTTCGAAAAAAGCCACCCATTTTCACCCCCTTTGACCGATTTAGCCCATAACGAACTCGACCGAGATTTTAAGGGGATTCATATTATGTAAAAAATTCAAAGTGATTGGTGCAAAATTACGGCAGTTATCGTTTTCACAAGAAACTGATATATATACATATATATACATACATAAATTATATATAAACTTTTGAACTGACGGTGGTTTGGGAGTCTGGGGGATGTGAAACGCGAAGATATGTCGAAATTTTCCGGAAGTCGAAACATGGGACCCATTGCAATAGTTAGCTTTCTAATGAAATCTACCTAAAATCTTATAACAGGCGTAAACTACAAGACATTATCTACATTTTAATATTAAGTAGAAAGTGACGCAGAGTGACGCGACATACTAAACATCTAAGTGAAAATATAATTTTAAAAATAATAGTTAAATATTATATAATGCAAATATAACTAAAATTACGTAACAATTACGCCCATTAACAACAGAAACAAGTTACAAAGATCATACCTTCAGCTGCATGTTCCATCTTAAAGCATCACACTAACCACAAAGACAACCAAACCACAGCCACTTACATTCACCCTCCAATTCAGACTGCACGAACAGTGGTGACAGATTTACACTAAGATGCGTTTATATCCCAGAATAGTGAGCGGCAATTATATGAGAATGCTGTAGAAGTAATAAATTTTGATTTTTAGCCTATTTTCAATTTTGAAAAAATAGGCTTATGAGATCACCTTTTGTCCGTGTGTGTGTGTGCGTGTGTGTGTGTGTGTGTGTGTGTGTGTGTGTGTGTGTGATTCGTGTGTGTGTCCCCCCCTAATAAAATCTAAACGGCTGGAGCGATTTCAATGAAACTCGGTATACTCATAGCACTATTCCCGGCGACCTCGACCGTGCCCTTCAAATTTTGTTACGTCTCACCAATGCAAAATGGCGGCTGTGCAAAATATTTCACTAGCATTCAATATCTCCGAAACTATTACCGATATCGCCCTGAAATTGTGTACGGTGATAAAGGGTACTACTAGAAGTTCACCTATGAGACTTTCAAAAACCTGGTGACTACAAAACCAACATGGCGGTCAAGCGAAGTTGAGACTTTTAAATAGACTTTTCTCGCGATTTAACTATCCACACGTAATGAAACTTGGTACAGCAAATATTTATACACATTGTAATGCACTGGAGTCTAATTTAGTTCAATTGTTTGCATAACTTCAAAATGGCGGGTGTGCGAAATATTTCACTGACATTCTATATCTCCGAAACTATTACAGATATCACCCTGCAATTTAGTACGGTGATAAAGGGTACTGATACAAGTTTACCTATGTATATTTCATAAACTTGTAAAGTAGAAAACGAACATGGCGACCAAGCGTAGTTGAGACTTTTAAATAGACTTTTCTCACGATTTAACCATCCAAACGTAATGAAACTAGGTACAGCAAGTGTTTATACTCATAGTAATGCACTGGAGTCTAATTTAGTTCAATTGTTTACATAACCTCAAAATGGCGGCTGTGCGAAATATTTCACTGACATTCTATATCTCCGAAACTATTACTGATATTACCCTGCAATTTTGTACGGTGATAAAGGGTACTGGTACAAGTTTATCTATGTATACTTCATAAACTTGTAAAGTAAAAAACGAACATGGCGACCAAGCGAATTTGAAATATTTTAATAGACTTTTCTCGTGATTTAACTCTCTGAGCGCAGTGAAATGTGGTACAGTAAATGATTTTGAAGATTGTAATGCACTGCCATCTAATTTAAATCAATTGTTTACAAAACCTCAATATGGCGGCTGTGCGAAATTTTTAAATTAAGTTTTTATTTCTTGTGTCGTAATCATGCGATCGAAGTGAAAGTTTGAATAATGAACCTAGGCAATAATTGTCCTTGAATGGTACATAATTCTATGGCCTATACATATAACAATCCTAAATGGCGAGCTTCGGAAATATTTAGACGGTTCTCAATATCTATGAATCTTTTACAGCAACCAAACTGAATTTTTGTATGTTCATAGAGACTATGAACATATGTTCACCTATAGGACTTTCATTAACGTGGTGAGCACAAATCCAACATGGCGGCGACGCGAAGTATAAATATTTAAATGGACGATTCTCGCGAATTAACTATCCGAGTGCTGTGAAACGATGCACGTTAAATGCTTATACAAATGTTGATCCACTGGCATCTAATTTATTTCAATTGTTTGCATAATCACAAGATGGCTGCTGTGCGTAATTTTAAAATCTCGTTTTTACTTCTTGTATTCTAATCATGCGATTGAAGTTTGAATACCACACGTACACAATAATCTTAATGTAATAGTACAAAAATAAAAATCCAACCTGGCGAGAATCTGAAATATTTAGACGGTTCTCAATATCTACGAATCTGTTACAGCAATTAAACTGAAATTTTGTATGTTGTTAGAAAAAATTAACATGAGCAGGATATATGAAAATAGGCTGTATAGTTCTTTACGGAACTACTTGTTTAATTATGAAAATAAATAATTCTTTCCTCCTAAATTTCGATTTTGACCCACTGTGCGTCGGGGGAAGGTGAGTGGATGGTTCAAGACAAACACTCCCAAGGTCGTTGTTCTCTCACAGCGCCGTGCAAAATACAGCTCACCGGCAAGCGTCGATGGATCGACGATTTTCCCATTTCTGTAGCGGCAGAGTCGATTCTTTGACGCCTTTTTAGGTAGATTTCATTAGAAAGCTAACTATTGCAATGGGTCCCATGTTTCGACTTCCGGAAAATTTCGACATATCTTCGCGTTTCATATCCCCCAGACCCCCAAACCACCGTCAGTTCAAAAGTTTATATATCATTTATGTATGTATATATATAGGCCTATATGTATAGATATCAGTTTCTTGTGGACACGATAACTGCCGGCTTTATGGCTTCCAAGTGGTGGCTGAATTTCACCAACATCTCAATTCACCTCACTAAAACAGGCATGAACATTGTAACTAATGGCAGATAATTACCGAAGTGATTACTCAGTGTGCAAATATCCTTCAAGAACGGGTTCTCCGAGTCCGGAAGCGTTTAAACATCCAAGTGAGTAGCTTTTGCAATTTCGCCTCATCCTCATTACTGAAACCCTCCCTGAGTCGGGCGGCTTATGGAACTCGTGAGTTCTTTGTAAACCATCAGGCGCCTAGCTTCGGGTATACAATGAAGTAATATATGAAGCGCACGGTTTCAAAATCCCCCTTATCCAGTTCTTAAGAAAATTGAGTTTTTCGCTCATCTACATAGCTCATATGATTTAGCATCTTTATCAACAAGAAAATAGTTCCTAAACCCGCCTTATCCGATGTAAATGTAAAATGAATTCAGGTGCCGTTTCCAAAACCCGCCTTATCCTAAGATGATGTTTCCAATTTCCGCCTTATCCATATATGTGGCAGCGAAAGTGGAACGTATTTCAAAGAATACTCTATGGAGAAGGCGCCAGCACGATATTTATAAAGTTCTATGTACACCCAGGGCCGGGCTTAGATTGTATGCGCTCCTAGGCTCGTGGGTTTTTGCCGCCCCCCTCTTCTCACCATCGTGAGGGAGGGAGAATGTAGACCTCAGAAAGGTCTTTGTGAAGGTAATTTTTATTTTAATGTATCGTGAAGTAAAATCCATTAAATAAATGAGAGAAACAACTTTTTCTAAATTTGTATGGTGGCTTCGGTGGCGTAGTCAGTAGCATGCTGAGCTTCTATGCCCAAGATTGCGGGTTCAAATCCGGCCGAAGTCGTCGGATTTTTTTTAAGAGCGTTAAAAATCCCTCAGTAACCTGGCGCAGTCAGCTGGCATTTGAGGGTGCGCAAATGCGAGGGAGCCGTGTCAGTACATTTACTGGCACGTTAAAGATCCCCTTCGGGGCAAAATTCCGGCACCCCGGCGTCTCTAAAAGCCAGTGTAGTTAAAAGGGACGTAAAACCAATAACATTATTATTAAAAATCCCTCAGTATGTCTTCCTTCGGAGGGGAAGTAAAGCCGGCGGTCATAGATTTATGGCATGTTGAATAACCTTCCACTAATTACACCTGTGTGAAGCTAAATCTTATAGGTTAAGAATGTAAACAACGTCCTTAGCTTCCTACGTTCGTTGCCAAGAGCCGACTGCGTTGGCGTCTTGTAGCTAAGTTCTGAACTAGTATTCGACGATGGTGGCGTTTGGTGGCAAAAGTAGGAACTATTTGAAAAATTCAAAAGTCTGCAGTCCTTACTTGAATTAAAAACAGATAACACACACTTCACATTTCACACCAGTTATCAGACAGATTCTACACACACCCAAAGTACACGGGGCTACATGATCGCGTTGTCGCAGCCCCTAAATTTAAGAACCAACCAACCAATATATCGACGATTATTATAATACCGTAACCATTTGCAAATCCTTATCAAATTCACTCCATCCTAATTTCTTTTTTGTGTCATATTCATGATTCCAGCCGATGATAATAATAATAATAATATCGTATGACCTCGGGTGCAAGCTTTGACATCCAGAGGGCAGCTTGTATGTCGCATTTTTTTGTTCCTTGAAGCACTATGAAAGTCAAAGAAGTTAGATACCTAATCTCCTTGACACTATAGCGGTTTCTAGTAATCTAGGAAAATTAGGAACTTTGTGTTGGCGGAAAATCCTGAGATGAATTTTGCCATTATGAACACGGCCTACTGAATTCAAATGAGTTCTTTAACATGCCAACATAATATGACATGCGTGTCGTAATTTTGCCGCCTTTCAAAGAAATCACTTACCACGGCCAGGACCGAACCTGCAAGCTTGGGGGGTTAGTAATTCGACACGATAACCACTCACCCACCGTGGCGTTTTTATAAAAGTCCATACCACGCCGAATCGGCACGTGAAAACATGTCGTACCACATGTGGTGATAACAATATAAAATTAATTAAAACTCAGATGATGATTGTTGTTTTAAGGGGTGGAACGGCGAGGTCATCTGCCCCAAAATCTCAGACACAGTTGCCTAATAGAGTTCTAGTTTCTCTTCCAGATGACAGTGTCAAGAGGCACCTCGAATTTACAGACCAGTTCACCAATATAGCCCCAAATGTAACCAAACCAAGTCATACGGGCACTTATTATTATTATTGTCAAACAAAAGCTTGAAGCTTTTCAGTCGGTCAACACGATTGCACCTAAATGATATGGGTTATTCCCTAATCCCGAAAAAAAATCACAGTCAGTCTGAAAGACTAGACCTTATATCATTTCAAATGACGCATGCTACAAATTCTACACATGTTAGAAAGGCTCAGGATAGCTTCTCGCTTCGCTCGAAGCCCCAGGACTCTTTCAACCGACTCCATTACCCATTAACTTAGGCTTCCCGCGCGGGTACCTCTTTAAGTGTCACCCTGAAGTTTGTTCTGACATCCTGCACACCTCTTTAGGAGGCACCCTGTATTCTTATCAGGCATCTTTTATATCTCTTTAGAAGTCACCCTGTATTCTTGGGTTACATCTTGTACACCTCTTTAGGAGTCACCCTATATTCTTGTCTGACATCTTGTGTACCTCTTTAGGAGTCACCCTGTATTCTTCTGTGCCACCTTGTACACCTCTTTAAGAGTCACTTTGTATTCTTATCTGGCATCTTGTATATCTCTTTAGGAATCCCCCTGTATTCTTATCTGGCATCTTGTACTGTATTTTGCACTCACATCCTGCACACCTCTTTAGGAGGCACCCTGTATTCTTATCTGGCATCATGCATATCTCTTTAGAAGTCACCCTGTATTATTGTGTGACATCTTGTACACCACTTTAGTAGTCACCCTGTATTCTTGTCTGACATCTTGTGCACCTCTTTAAGAGTCATCCTGTATTCTTCTCTGCCATCTTGTGCACCTCTTTAAGAGTCACCTTGTATTCTTATCTGGCATCTTGTATATCCCTTTAGGAATCACCCTGAATTCTTATCTGGCATCTTGTACACCTCTTTAGGAGTCACTCTGTATTATTTTCGCTTCGCTCGAAGCCCCAGGTCGCTCGATGCCCCAGGACTCTTTTCAACAGACTACATTAACCATTAACTTAGGCTTCCCGCGTGGCTGCATGACGTCACGCACTCGCCATCCATTTCCCATTAACTTAGGCTTCCCGCGCGGCTGCATTACGTCCCCGTCTCCGTCTCCGTAACGCATAACTTTAGACTCAAGCATAACGATTAAGTCGACCAGATCATTTGAAATGATAAAAAAAAACAAGTGATTAATGTCTAGTCCATATAATGACCAAGTTAACTGCTCTCAACAGGACCACGCAAGACTCAACCAGATAAGTAACCTGTACAATACAATTTGAATTGACCATTTACAACAACCACATATTCACTCCAAACAAGCAAATTCTGGAGGTCAATCACCACTTCCAGTATCTCAATAAAACATCACATAGACTAAAACTAACAATTACTGACGAGTTGCATTATCTCAACTAATACAGCAACTAAGTAAGTGTCTATATTTTAAATACCATCTTTATGTCATTCTAAAATTTAAAACATAATGACTACTATATTTCCAAAGTTCAGGGTAACGTCTTCAATATTTTGAGGGAATAATAGTACGCCGTATTAACGGTTTGCCCTTGGGGAACGGTATGTTTTATGATCACACGATCCCAATCATAGGCAAGAAACAACATTACCTTCACATTGGAGAGGGTTTGTCAAACTGTTTCGTTTCGTGGTGATCCGTGGTGCCACCACTCATTCGATCGGCGTTTCAACTGTGGCTCATAAGATTTGGCCCACGTCTCGTCAATGGTTATGAAACGCCGTAAGAAGTCCTCTCCTTCGCGCTCATAACGCTGCAAGTGCGTACGAGAAGCGTCATATCGCAGCCATTTCTGCATGTCGGTTAAGTCATGCGGAACCCATTTTGACGCAATTGTCCTCATTTTCAGGCAGTCCTTCAGGGTGTGGAGGACAGTCAAATTCGCCAGTCCTGTATCTTGCGCTAATTCACGAAGCGTTATGTTCCGATCCGCCTCTACTAACGCGGACACCATCTGTACATTTTCATCACTTACTAGTGGGTGGCCACATCGAGGCATGTCCACACGTTCGCGCCCATCTCGAAAGGTTGCAACCCATCTTGCTACCGTTCTGTAAGGTAACGCAGATGCACCGCACGCCTCTTGCTGTCCTTGGTGACACTCTCGAGCCGTGAGACACCTAGCACACTGAATTTTTATCAACGTTCTCTGCTCCTGCTTCGAAAACATTGCGACCGTCTTGTGCGAGCGCTTGCCCAGAACTACTCATCTAACAGGCACCACTGCATACGAATGGGGGTTGTGAGGGACGAGGTCATGAGCTCTAAGGGAGGGGATACAGGTTAGCTACTTTTGGTAACAATGGCAGAGTCCAACACCGTTGCAACATAAAGCAGCAGCATCGTCGCCAAAACTAAAAAAGCAACCCTTGCATTTTCACCCATATTTTCAGACATAGATTTTATAGCCCAAGTGCAATGGATTTGATGATGATCGCTTGACGATCGAAACTGGTCGTCCAAGTGTGCTTATTAATCTCATGTAGTTTTTTTGAATTATGGAATAACCGGTTCAATCGTGTTGACCGACTGAAAAGCACCAAACTTTTGTATACTAAGGCAACACTGAAAAATGTCTTCAAACACCTTAAATTGGTATTGGTATTATTATTACTCTTCCATGGAAACCACAACAATTAGAAAATAATGTTACAATGCGCAATTTCACATTCAAAATACAGCACAAACAGCTAATTCTGATCACTCAGGATAGTAAACATACAAGCCACAAAATAACCTAACACTATATGTGAATAAGAGAACGAAGTCAGTTGTCACGCAATAATAAAAAAGATACAGTCAGTCTGAGAGACTAGACTTTATAACATTTGAAATGACGCATGCTACAAATGCTACACATGTTAGAAAGGCTCAGGATGGCTTCTCGCTTCACTCGAAGCCCCAGGACTCTTTCAACAGACTCCATTACCCATTAACGCAGGCTTCCCGCGCGGGCAACTCTTTAACGGTCACCCTGTATTTGAGTCAGACATCTTTTACAACTCTTTAAAGGTCACCCATTATTTGAATCTGATATCTTGCAAACCTCTTTAAGGGTCACCCTGAATTTGAATTGAATCTAACATACTGTACACCTTGCCGGCCCCGTGGTGTTGGGGTAGCGCGCCTGACTCTCACCCGGAGGCCCCGGGTTCGATCCCCGGCTCCGTTAGGGATTTTAAAACTGTCGTGATAGTTGGAACGAGGTTCACTCAGCCTCGTGAGGACAATTGAGCAGCTGTGTGACAGTTAGACAGCACCCCGATCACGAATACCAATATTAACGGCCGAGGGGACCCGACGCGCTGATCACGCGTCACCCCAATATCTGCAGGCCAAATGGCTGGGCAGCGGTCGCTTGGTCGGCCTTAGCCCGTCATAGGCTGGATAGTGCCAGGGGTTGACTTTTTTGTTGACTATACTGTACACCTCGTTAAGTGTCATCCAGTATTTTGCTCTGATATCCTGCACATCTCTTTAGGAGGCACCCTGTATTCTTTTCTGACATCTTGTACACCTCTTTAGTAGTCATCCTGTATTCTTGTGTGACATCTTGTACACCTCTTTAGGAGTCACCCTGTATTCTTGTCTGCCATCTTGCACACCTCTTTAGGAGTCACCCTGTATTCTTTTCTGACATCTTGTACACCTCTTTAGTAGTCACCCTGTATTCTTGTCTGACATCTTGTGCACCTCTTTAGGAGTCACCCTGTATTCTTGTCTGACATCTTGTACACCTCTTTAAGAGTCACCCTGTATTCTTGTCTGACATCTTGTGCACCTCTTTAGTAGTCACCCTGTATTCCTGTCTGACATCTCGCACACTTCTTTAGGAGTCACCCTGTATTCTTGTCTGCCATCTTGCACACCTCTTTAGGAGTCACCCTGTATTCTTGTCTGCCATCTTGCACACCTCTTTAGGAGTCACCCTGTATTCTTTTCTGACATCTTGTACACCTCTTTAGTAGTCACCCTGTATTCTTGTCTGACATCTTGTGCACCTCTTTAGGAGTCACCCTGTATTCCTGTCTGACATCTCGCACACTTCTTTAGGAGTCACCCTGTATTCTTGTCTGCCATCTTGTACACCTCTTTAAGAGTCACCCTGTATTCTTGTCTGACATCTTGTACACCTCTTTAGTAGTCACCCTGTATTCTTGTCTGACATCTTGTGCACCTCTTTAGGAGTCACCCTGTATTCTTGTCTGACATCTTGTACACCTCTTTAAGAGTCACCCTGTATTCTTGTCTGACATCTTGTGCACCTCTTTAGGAGTCACCCTGTATTCCTGTCTGACATCTCGCACACTTCTTTAGGAGTCACCCTGTATTCCTGTCTGACGTCATGCACTCGCCGTCTCCGTATCGCATAACGGCAGACCCCAGCAGTTAACTCAGACTCGGTGCATATGCACTGAACAACATGATGACGTCATACACGCCGTAACCGTAACGCATAACGTTGGACCCAAGCATAACGACGAAGTCGACAAGATCATTTGAAATGATAAAAAACGTAATTTACAGTACTAATAATAATAATAACAATGTCGTATGGCCTCGGGTGCCTGGTGCAAGCTTTGTTAATTGACACCCAGAGGGTAGCTTGCATGTAGGATTTCGTCGTTCCTATGAACGCTATGAAAGTCGAGGAGGTTAGATATCTAAACTCCTTGACACTGCAGCGCTTTCAAGTAGAGAATGGAGGAACTTTAGTTGGCGGAAAATCCCGAGATTAATTTTGCCATTGAACACGGCCTACTGAATTCAAATGGGTTCTTTAACATGCCAACAACGTATGACATGAGTGTCGTGATTTTTGTCGCCTTCAAAAATCACTTACCATGGTCAGGAGCGAACCTGCAATCTTGGGGTTGGTAGTCCGACACGATAACCACTCACCCACCGTGGCAAGCGTAATTTACAGTGGTAACATCTGACATGTTATTCGAATAATTCCATATTACTTACTCGCATTTCTTAAAGAATGAACTACCTCGTGCCAGCAAACATGAAGGATTACCATTGGTAACTTCTCATTGCTATTATTTCTGTAATAACTACTTGTAAAACTCCAGTGACAAATCCTTTCAGCAAATATGATATAATGAATATTTTCACACCAAAGAACGACAATTTGAAGATGATTTATTGTAGGCATATCTAGAATGGCGCCTCCAATCTTTGAGGTAAACCATATGCGATTTACATTCCACATAGCCACATGACCTGCAGTACGTCGTTGTACCAATCTCTGCCACCGCGCGTTACTTGTAAAACTCCTGTGCCAAATCCTTTCAGCAAATACGATTTAATGAATAGTTTCGCACCAAAGAAAGAAAATTGAAGATGATTTGTTGTAGGAATTTCTTTAATGGGACCTCCAAACCTTGAATTAAACCGTCTGCTATATACATTACACATAGTGCTGTATTTTGGCCGACAGTACCTCGGGGGCTTACATTAAATAAGAACACATCAAAAGTAGTAAGATTTAATAAATCATAATTGTTTTCAGCAAATATGATTTAACGAATATTTTCACACCAAAGAACGACAGTTTGAAGAAGATTTATTGTAGGAATATCTGTATTGGGACCTCCAAACCTTGAAGTAAAGCGTATGTGATTTCCATTCCACATACAGTATGTCGTTGTACCAATCTCCGCCACCGCACGTGCTCTTTGTTTCCGTTGGATTTCCGTCCCACTTCCGTCCCTTCTTTTACAAAATCACCCCCACACAAAAATATACAGCAACCGTGCGGAATGATGTTACATATAAAAACGTAATTTCACACACTTAGAATGCGAATGTTTAAATAATTCATTCACTAAAATGTGCAGAATAAGTCAAATAATTATACTGGGCAAGAGGTTTTTTTTTTTTCAAAATTTTGTATATAATATTATATTACACACACAATTTTGTTTACGGGATAAATTCTTATATTGTAGAGTCCGATGCACTACGACCGATATTTGGTATCTTGTTGGTATGAAGGCCAAAAAGGTTTATTTTTTTATTTTTTTGTACACATTTTTAATTATTTTATTTTTATTTTTAATTTTTTAAACTTAAATTTAATATAATGTCGCCTCCGTAGCGTAGCGGTCAGCATGGTTAGCTGCCGCCCCGGAGGTCCTGGATTCGATTCCCGGCTCTGCCACGAAATTTGAAAAGTGGTATGAGGACTGGAACGGGGTCTACTCAGCCTCGGGTGGTCCAAATGAGTAGAGGGGGTTCGATTCCCACCTCAGCCATCCTCGAAGTGGTTTTCCGTGGTTTCCCACTTCGTCCTCGGGCAAATGCCGGGATGGTACCTACTGCAAGGCCATGGCCGCCTCCTTCCCTCTTCCTTGCCTATCCATCCCAATCTTCCATCCCTTCCCATCCCTCATGAGGCCCCTGTTCGCTTTGCAGGTGAGGCCGCCTGGGCGAAGTGCTGATCACACCTCCCCAGTTGTATCCATCCCGACCAGATGTTCCAAGCTCCAGGACACTGCCCATAGAGGCGGTAGTGGTGACTTCCCTCGCTGAGTCCGTGAGAACCACCAACCTAGAGGGTAAATTGACTAAATAAATAAAATAAAAAAAATAAAAATTTAATATATATACTACCAATAGTGCCCGGCTTCGCCCGGTGGATTTGTTTGTTTTATGGATGATAATGGATACTACTACCGAACTGACATATAATACTTAAATTAACAGAAAAAAATATTTTAAAAATATAACTTTTTGTGATGGTGGTGGGGGTGATAAGTAGTACAGTATAATGGACGTAACATTCAGGTCATTTTCCCGTAATGATAATGATAATAATGCTCGTCCGGTCCGTTTAGGTACAGACTCAGGCGAACCGAAAATGTCCTCGGACACTCCCGGCATAAAAGCCATACGATAAAAAATAAATTGATAATAATGAATAGGGAAACGGCTATTTACTAACTACAGTACTGACACATGTGATTTACAAACGAATTGAAAAATATGATTAGAAAGAGGAGTAAGTGAAATAAAAGACACTGCCTAGGGCCTATATCTCATTGGCTGTTAGAAAAGTAGAGATCAATAGTGTCGTCTTTTGTCACATAGTGCTATGGGAAAATAATCAGAGCACTTTGGAAAACGTCGGCTGTCCCGAGCTCCTGAAGTAGCAATAGTGTAATTTACCGCCACATACCGCTCAAGGATGAGGATCTGAATAAATGAAAGTGAATTTGAAAGCACCAACGCTTATTGCAGATGATTACCTCAATGTACTGCACCAACACTATCGCACTTATACAGTGGCATAATATTTTCATGATGATAACTGTTTTACGGGGCCTAAGAAATCTTCTTGCAATAATTACTCCCTGTGACTCCAATTTATAAGCAGCGCAAGTTGTAACTATTTTCGCAATTCTGGTAGGGGCGACGTGATGCAGCTCGCATTGCCAGCCAACAATTGACTTATTAAAATATTCTTACAGTTACACTATACGGACATGAATAGTTCTAGGACCTTAAAATGTACTTTTCAAGTTCATTTTGTCTGTTGTTCTAAATGTAGGGAATGGAGAGAGTTGTTCAAAATATCAAGTGGATAGTGTTACCCGCAGGGTTTCGAAGGGTAAATACTTAAGTGTGGTTAAGATAGGTTCGGTGAAACGGTGTAGATTTGTATAAATAACAGACAAACCAACATTGAGCTTTATACCGTATTTACACATGCTAGTGCAACAATCACAATAACGCAGGTTATCACATACATTCTACACACACACCCATGTACACGGGGCAACATGACCACGATGTCTAAGCCCCGCAAATGAAATATTAACTGTGCATACGATAGCATAGAGAATACTACAGTCCAATACAATCCTTGATTTTGTGTCAGTCGGTCAGTTTTCCCATGTGTCCTTTAGCAAATTTTACCGGACTATCATGATACAGAGTAAATCGTTGTTGCCTAGTTTATTAAAGGAAATGCGCATAAACATGCATAGTAGTACATACATAAATAGAATTGTCAATTTGAATTACTGTATTCCTTTAAGGATTTCAATCGCTTTTGGCATGCAAGTAGGCTATATGGCACCTGTCACAAAACGCATCACATAGTGTGCAAAGACAGTCATCATCAGGGGTGTGATATTGTATCTTGTGCTGGTAGCCATGGACAGCTAAGCTTGTTAGCAGGTGTCTTAGTTCTTGATTCGGTTTAGTCCATCCTCTGTCGATCATTGCTTCTGTGCTATAGAACTCAGGCCATATGTCTTCTTGCTTTTCTTTCCTCTCTGCCATAACGTGGACCCATTGTGGAGTCGATGAAAGGGCCATTTTCAATATTAGGTCTTCCAGAAGGAAAGATTCTCTGGCTAGAGTATATGCAAGTCGGGAGGGTGCGTATTTTGAGATTCCGAGGGTTGCCTTCAGAAATCTCTATTTTATTTTCTCTATTGATCTTAAGTCTTTAAGACTTAGCTAATCCCAGATTAACTCCAGTCCATAGGTGAGTATTGGGATTATTTTCGCTTCAAACAGGAATAAGGCAGTTTCAAGTGACAGCGCAGTGACGTTCTAATTGCTGCGGATGTTCTGTCTTGAATGTGTATTCTGAAGGATCTCGCAGATGTTAGCAGTGTGATTCCTAGGTACTTGAAGAAATTCACGAGTTGTAATGGCTCACCTTTGTAGGTTAATGTGTGCTTTGGCCTGAGTTTCCCTCCTTTTCTAAAGGTCATTTGGACCGTTTTCGTCCTATTGATTTTGTCAGGGCGTCTAGGGCAAGTTTCAAGTCTTGCAAGTTCTGGGAGAAAAGCGCCATATCGTCTGCGTACATGAGTACAGTTGTTTCTTTGGAGTGCTGTCGGATTATTTCGACAATGTCGGAGGTTGCTACGTTGAACAGTAGAGGACTGATGGGGTCCCTCTGAAGTATTCCATTTGTCTGTCTGATTTTTCTAGAGTTGGACACTGAGTCATTGATAGTGACTACGTTATAGGCTTGGATGTTGCGTATAAGTTCAGTTTCTGGAATTCCTTGACCTGTTAAATCTTCTAGTTGGCATATCACTATATCTCTGTCCAGCATTTCAAAGGCTTTGGTAGATATAATCTATAAACACACAGTGTAATTTCCCTTTTCGCATGCGTAGTGAGTCTTATATTGCATTTAATAGTATATTTATTGCGTGGATTGTGCTCTTGCCTTTCCTGAACCCAAATTGTTCCTCAGGTATGTATGGGTCTAATTTCTTTGTCAACCTCATATTTATTATTATCGTGAGGATTTTAAAGCCTGTATTCTCCAAAGCTATTCCTCTGTACGAGTTTGGATCGCTAGTGTTTCCTTTTCCTTTGTATATTGTTTTAACTTCAGAGTGTCTCCATCTTTCTGGTATGGTGCTGTTTTCTATACACTTATTTATTAGGGAGGTCCATAAGTCTAGGAGGGTATCTGCTGACTCCTTCAAGTGTTCAGGGTAAATTCCATCTGGACCACTGGCCTTTCCGTTACGCATGCTTGCATTGGTTTTTTCACTTCATCTTTGGTGACTATTTCTGTTTTGATTGATACTTGGCTGGGCGGTTTAGGCGCAACGGTAATAGCCGAATTAACTTGTTTAGCATTGAGTAATCACGAGAAGTGTTCTTCCCAGTCTTCTATATGTATTCCTTTGGTGAGTGTGATTTGGTTTTTCTTTTGTGCTGAAAATGGGTTTCTCATTGCTTCTTCTGCTGCATTCTTTGCTTCTTGTTCTATGTAGTTTGTTCTTGTTGTGTTTAAAATGGTTTTGTATCTCCTTGGTTCTTCAGTATAGGATAGGATGTTTTCTTTGGTGTGAGTGGATCTGAGGAGATGAAGTGCATTGAGTGTCCTCTTCCGCGCTTCATAACATACTTTGTTGAACCATTTCTTCGATTCCTGGGCGTACAGTGGGCGGTGGCTTTGTCAATAATACATGTAATCTGATCTAGGGCATCTTCTAAGTTATGTTTTTCAATCAGGTCACTGATTTCTTTTATTTCTGAGGCTGCTGCTAGTTGCCTAGTGACAACCTGTCCATCAATGGTGCGACGTTGACTATCATGATACAGTGCTAGTCGTTGTCGCCTAGCGACAATATTGTTACGTGCCACCCCCTAGTGGCACTTTCGTTAACTGGATTACGGTGGGGGTACAAAGCACAACACCAATTACTGCTTAAAGAAATAATTAACTTTATTGTGGCCAGAAAATTACACTAATCAGCAAATACAAGCAATTAGGAGCCTTCTCCAGTTTCCTCAAGTCTCTTCCTTATGCGCTCTTGGCCCCTTTCACTTGCAACAGACCACAGAAGTTAATCCGTCCTAATGAGTCCGGTGGCCTTGGCAGAAGCTACCTGCCCCTCTTCCTCAGGTACAACAAATACAGTTACTTAGGAGCACTTGATGTACGCTGTTCACAAGCTGGGAGAAACAATGTCACAGGATTTCGTAACTCGCACAGCACTTCGTCACCACACTTCTGTCGCACAAGATAATCGCTCGCACTAGCTCGTAAAACACAACAACAAACACTGCTTGACGGGTCACTCTTATATAGCCGGCCGGTGACTCAATAAATGCTTCTAGATCCATCCAGAGTCCACGGCTTCTCGAGGTTTCCAGCGCTGGTCCAGTCACGAATGTTCTGGACTATCCCTTTGTCCTAGTAGCCCTGTTGCATAAGGCGCGCGCAATACAGGAGGCAGGGCACAGCCCAGCCCTGGGGCAGTTGTGACTCGCGCGGCGACTGATGACACAAAAGTCTTGGCCGTAACACCGGCCATCCTCCATCTTCTTCTGGCCGTCTTCCATTTTGGCAGTTAGGTCCTTGGTTAAATTCTTCTGGCCGTCCTCCATCTTGGTTTCCATGCCATTTAACTTTTCTAGCAGTGCTGCCAATTTCTCCTCCATTTTAGTTGTTTGTCTTGTAAAGGGCATGCACTCACAGGAAAATTAGAGAAAATGACCTGCTCGGGTTTTGAAACCAGGACCGTCAGGTGTTGTGCTTGAGTTCGTAATCCTGCTTCTGACACCAGTTGTTACGTGCCACCCCCTAGAGGCACTTTCTTTAAGCAGTAATTGGTGTTGTGCTTTGTACCCCCACCGTAATCCAGTTAACGAAAGTGCCACTAGGGGGTGGCACGTAACAATATGTCCGTCAAGTTATTAGATCGGTGAAACGGTGTAGACTTGTGCAAAAGGGCCTAAATGCGGGGAATGGGGTGATCTGTCCGAAATTCAACATAGCCTAAACTATTCCTCTTGAATCAGGCTATCATATACAAAAAAGAATTTTTCGAATCGGACTGGTAGTTCCAGAGATTAGCGCGTTTAAACACAGAAACACACAAACTCTTCAGCTTTATTATATTAGTATAGAGTATAGATTTAGTATTTTAATTTTTAATTTTAACGTAAGTGTTTTATGTTACAGTTAGTTACAATTTTGAATATATTCTAACTTAAAACACTCACAGAGGGCTGAGGATTGATATTTGCTGTCGCGGACTTTTCTGTAGAATGATTTATGCAAAACAATAGTATTCATGAAATATTTATACTGTCAAAAATTGTTAAATATACTCCAATCATTAATAACTAAAACATATCTATTGATATATCAACGGTACGTGTTACAACCTAGCAAATATGTATATATGTTTAACGATTTAGACAGCGTCATCTGAAAAGGCGCACGAACATTGTTTTTTCTTTCTACATGATGCTTTACTTTAATGGTTTTTGTCGCCTTTCTTTGGTAATACATGAATGTTTCTACTTTTCTCGAGAGATGATTTATAGCCTACAGGGTCTTTATTTTTGCTTGGCTAGGGGATTCCGCTCGACCATTGGTACCCGGTCCCCGGCCGTATTCCCACGTTTTTCCTGCGGTAGAGGTGTGAGTTCCGAGCTAATTGGGTGTTTTCTAAAGCTAATGTGTACTGTATATCGTATTGTATAGTGTTTTATTGTGTTTGTGTATAGTCTGTAATGCCTTATATGGAATATTCGTTACGTGAACGTGTATATCTGCACAATACGTACATAAAATGCAGGGAATCGTGCGCTACATCAATACAAAAGTTTCGAGTGAAATTTCCAAGGAGACACATTCCTATAAATCGGACAGTGCAACAACTGGCTAAGAGATTCAAACGTACAGGTTCAGTAAACAATAAAAATAGACGTAAAGATAGTTATTTCCTTACTGAAGCTAAATTAACTGGAGTAACCGTAAACTTCATAAGGAGATGACGATTATGTTTGGCAGCGGATGGGGAACATTTTCAGCATCTGCTGTTAACATAGCGAGTAAAAACGCATGATACTGATTTTAAGCACCGTATTCTGCCGTACATATGAGCGTGCGGTAGCCGGCAACTGGGCCGTCACCGGCGGAGCGCGTGAGCGAGAATGTCCTTTAAGCAAATATAAAGACCCTGTAGAATTGGTGATAACCGCACCGAAATCCTTGCAGTAGTTATCTAGATTAGCCCGGTCAAACAGACAAAATCGACGAGATTATTTTATACTTTGTATGCCAACAGTATGTATCGATGGAGCTCTACTTTGAATCCTGCCATAATCTCGACATCCATGAGACAGTGCGGCTCTTCGCGGTCGATCAGCGAACTAAAAGGGGGTTTATCTCCGCGGGCCAGGCGGATTGGGATAGGTCAAGAATGGACGTTCATTACAGCGCGTATTGTCGCATAGCAAATAGGACGACAACAATAGACTCCAAGATTACAGCCGGCCAATGGAGCGGAAATATATTGAGCTTTCGATTCGTTAGTTCTTTTGAGCTTTCCAACATCGTCAATGTTCTGTATTCATGACAGCGATCGATATTAAACGAAACAAAAATATTGTCCTCATGGATGCTGCAGTCGTTCAGAATGTGATAGGATATGAAATTTTGGTTGGTTGGTTCCTCAGTTTAGGGGCTGCGACAATGCGGTCATGTAGCCCCGTGAACTTTGGGTGTGTGTTGAATCTGTCGGATAACCGGCGTTAATTGCATGGCTGTATTAGTGTGTGTTATCTGTTTTTAATTGAGGAGCCTATTTCCAAAAGTCGACATCTGACTTTTTGAAGTTATTGAGAAAAACGAAAAAAACGCTTAAACGGTAAAATTCAGGAAATGTTATGTTATTCTTGATACTAACTCTAACATAAACATACCATAAACATAAAAAATAGGTCAAGAGGTAGATTCACCAATGCATTTAGGAGATATTTAACATTAAAATTCGCAGATGTCGGATTTTGGAAGTACGTTAATGGAAAATCGTATTTTGGAACGAACTTCTAGCATATGACGAGTTTTGGAACAAAACATGGATTATGCTTAACAAGGATTTTAAGCCACATAATGTTGTTATGCACTCCTAAATTAATAAACACACAAAATTTACAGTGAACACAAGTTTCTAGCAAATTAGATAAAAAATTGTAGGCACTAACATAATAATACACAAGGAGCAATAAGTCACACAGATTAGATTCTCAAGTCGTCATCCTCCTCATGGGGTTCACAAACAAGATCGTCTTCCACATCAATTGTCACGTTTTCTGGATCCATGACTTTCTTATAATATTGAAGTTCTTCATTATTTTTCCACTCTTCCCCGTATTGAAGTGTTAGTAGTTTGTTCACATTATTCATCTTCTCTTCTTTGACGGCTACTCCAAGAGGCAACTGAACTTTCTCAAAAGTTACCGTTTTTCCCTTTTTAGTTATCCCTTTGAAATCAGTTAAGTCACTCCTATAATGTTGCTCTCCACGAAGAAGAGTAGAGGATTTTAGTGTCCTAAACACGAATCTCTTGCAGGATTGAATTCTGAAATGCCTTGACCCTGGTGCTTTAAAGCTTTAAAGAAGATTGGACGCTACCTTTCCAGTCATACACCGGACAATCAACACCTAACGTGTTCACTGTGCCAAACTGCTTAAAAATTTGAGTGTAGGTTTCTGGTTTTACAATAGTGTCTCGCACTTTAAACTCCTTTTCAATTCTCCCGAAGACTCGGTCTGGGGGTATGAAGGAGTGGCCTACAACGGGAAATACCATCTCCACTTCTTTAACTTGTGCGGGGGAATCATTATACAGCCAATAGGAAACCATTCCAACCATAATACTATTTTATTTTGACCCCCACAGCCGTCAGAAACCAAATTAACTTTTGTGATATCTGTAAGATCAAGATGATTATGTCTGTCATAAACACAGGAAGCTATTTTGGCGTGCTGTAGAAAATGTTATTAAAATGTGTGATGTCCCTAGTTGTCAGCGTCTGGCACTGAAATGCTCCCTTCTTGTGACTGCATATTGGTACTTTTAGGGGTTGTGAAGCAGAGTATCTGAAAATTTAATATTTATCTAGATTCTGCTTCAAGAACGCATTATTTGTAACGATTATATGATAATTATTGCTAAACGAATTAGTAACGAAATGCTCACCTTTCTCTTTTCTTCTTATTTTTAGCCCAGTTTTCGGGGTCACGGGAATGTTTCCTCCCACGTCCAGGTACAGAAGGAGATACTTTTAATGAAGTATCCATTGCTTTGTAGAACAGCACCAAACTAATCAGATGTCAACTGGTGACTGAAGTATAGAGCACACAAATACCGCGTTGAAACAGTGCATTGTCACATTAGAACAAACTGGCGGGAACACTTAGAAGTTAATTGGCGCCGGACACTGCTAAGTACTATAATCAAAAGTTAGCGGGAAACACTGCCTCGAAGTAATGCAAGAGGAATGTCGAGTATTGGAACACACTTTGTAAGTTGCATCAACTTTCTTATGCAAAATGTCGGATTTAGGAACGAAGTGCAGATGTCGGATTATGGAAATAACTTAACAAAGCAGATGTCGAGATTTGGAAATAAAGTCAAACTTTAATATTGATTTTTAACCACAGATATCGTGTTTTGGAACATCTACCACCATCCATTTGATGCGTTTCTCCAAGAGGAATATGAAATTTAAAAAATCTACTCTTTCTAAAAAATGTCAGATGTCGACTTTTGGAAATAGGCTCCTCAATTCAAGTAGTAATAATAATAATGATTACGTATGGCATCGGATGCCGAGTGCAAACTTTGTTATTTGACACCCAGAGGGCAGCTTGCATGTCAAATTTTGTTCTTCCTTGAAGCACTATGAAAGCCAAGGAGGATAGATATCTAAGCTCCTTGAACATTATAGCGCCTTCTAGTAGAGAAATGAGGAACTTTGTGATGGCGGAAACTCCCGAGATTAATTTTGCCGTTATGAACACGGCCTACTGAATTCAAATGGGTTCGTTAATATGCCAACAACGTATGACATACGTGTCGTAATTTTTGCTGCCTTTCAAAAAAATCTACTGTATAACAAGGGATCGCCGGCTTTACTTCCCCCCCCCCCCCCCCCCCCCCCCGAAGGAATGCATTCAGAGGGATTTTTACCGCTCTTAAAAAATCCGACGACTTCGGCCTGGTTCGAACCCGCGACCTTGGGCATAGAAGCTCAGCATGCTACCAACTACGCCACCGAAGCCGCCTAGGTTTAGTTTCCTTAACAATACAATTTCTGTACAATTTCTGTGCCTTGTTCTTACACAAGATTTAAATAACCACTCTTGAAGGATGTTATTTTACTTTATTCAATTTTACATAATTTTAATTTCATTGTTTATCTATTTATTTGATTAAATAATTGAATTAGTATTTATTTATTTATTTGTTTATGTATTTAATAATTATTTTATTTTATTTATTAATAAGAAAAGTGCGCTCAAGTGGAGTTTTAGGCCTAATTCACAAGACATAACAAGAATTATATTTTTAGGCTTTGGTATAGTTTGTTATGGATTTTATTTATTTTATTTTTTATTTAATAATGTCATGAACTAATTACTGTCTTTAATTAATTGATGATTTTTTTAAATTAATTAATTAATTAATTCATTCATTAATTGAATTATTTATTTATTTGCGGTTATGTTAGGGCTCATGGCCCTCTGTTACACTAAACGACGTGATATGGAACAGAAAAATGCCTACAATTCATGATAATGAAATTAAAACAACATTATGGTGTTTGATGCCATTTTCAGTTTTGCCTTAGTAAGCGATCGTTTGATGCTTTTCAGTTGGTCGACACGAGTGTTCCCAAATGTGATGGGTTATTCCCTAATCCTGAAAAAAAATACATGGGATTAATAAATACACTTGGATGACCAGTTTCTATCGTCAAGCGATCATCATATCCATTACACTTAGGTTATAAAATCTATGTCTGAAAATATGGGTGAAAATATTTACAATATATACACTTAATTAGTTGCAGTATTAGTTGAGATAATGCAACTCGTCAGTAATTGTTAGTTTTAGTCTATGTGATGTTTTATTGAGATACTGGAGTTGGTGATTGACGTCCTGAATTTGCCTGTTTGGAGTGAATATGTGGTTGTCAATTCAAATTTTGTTGTACAGGCTACTCATATGGTTGAGTCTTGCGCGGTCCTGTTGAGAGCAGTTCACTTGGTCACTATCTGCACTCGGAGGTCAATCACCACTTCCAGTATCTCAACAAAACATCACATAGACCACAACTAACCCTATGACATTAACGGGGAGTGCTTACTTAAAATTCATGAAGTTCAGGATCTGGGAATTGTATTTACCAATGATCTGAATTTTCAAAGTCATATAGAGAAAATTGTCTCTAAAGCACATAAATGTATGGGATTTGTAATAAGAAATTCGTTTAATTTCTCCTATGGGATTTTAATATTGCTCTTTAAAGCCTTCATCAGATCACAACTAGAATATGCTTCAGTTATATGGAATCCATACACATTGAAACATAATAAGCTTATAGAGAACATCCAAAAGAAATTCTTAAAAATGTATATTACAAAAGATTTGGCTATTATCCCTCTTACGAATCGTACACATTCATATTACAGTCCTTCAATGTCAGAAAACTATCTTACAGGTGCAATTGTCAGGGCCTGCTTTTCCTCTATAAAATCGTAAATAATAAAATTGACGACGCTACAATTCGAGAGAGAATTACGTTATATGTCCCAGCTGTGAAACCTAGTAGATTCCGAATCATTTTCTTTATTCCAAGAGTTCACACAGACAACCATAAAAACTCGCCGATTAACAGAATTTTATCCCAGTATAATAAAGTTCATCATCTTGACTTAGATATTTTCAGTATGTCAGAAAACCAGTTTGCAGCGTCCTGTGATAAACTGCAAGATGTCTTGTAATATATTGTACTGTATCCAGCCCATTTCCTTCTCATACCTAACCCTTCTTTTCTTCTTCTTCTGCTTCTTCTTATTCATAACGTGTATCTCTATCTATATCTTCTCTTTATGTTGGGCCGATAACCTAGATGTTAGGCCCCTTAAAACAACAATCATCATCATCATCATTCTCTTTATGTATCTTTTGTATTTCTATTTATATATTGTTGTATATTATCTAATTCTAGTAGTGAGCAATGTAATTGGGGCTTCCTGTAATGTTCACAAGAGAAATAAATAAATAAATAAATAAATGAATAAACATTTGGGTGGCCGCCACTACGTTTCCGTCAAGATGGCGGCGATATAAAACATGACACTGAGGTGCTCTTTGCTAGTGCTACCTCTTTACCAAATTTCGTTCAATTCGGTTTCACCGTGTTTGAATTGATCGGGGGAATCGATTTTCACACATATATGGCCGCCATCTGCAAACTATTGTGCTGATGATCTTGTAGTTTGGCAAAAGAATGCTTCCTACATAAAGGTAGGTTTTTGAAAAATTTGGTAGAGAACAGATGATTAGGGTAGTCGTAATTTGATTTAAGCTTGTAACATTTGGGTGGCCACCATTACGTTTCCGTCAAGATGGCCGCGATATAAAACATGACACTGAGGTGCCCTTTGCTAGTTCTACCTCTGTACCAAATTTCGTTCAATTCGGTTTCACCGTGTTCGAATTGATAGGGTGGGGACCGACATTCAGAGTACACACACTCACACACTCACACACTCACACACACACACAGAGACAGACACACAGTTTTTGGCCCTGTGTAGATCTCATAAATCTACTTTCATTTTTTGCGAAAATGGAAAGTAGGCAAAAAACGCATAGCATAGTAGATATAGTCTAATGTTATTGGTTTTACGTCCATTTTAACTAATGTACTTTTAGAGACGCCGGGATGTCGGAATTTTACCTCGAAGGGGATCTTTAATATGCCAGTAAATATACGCACCCTCAAATGCCAACTGACTTCGCCAGGATTCAATCCTACAACCTTGGGAGCAGCAGGTGAGAACGTTATCGCTATGCCACAGCATAGTAGACAAACGTAACTTGTAGTAAAACTCAGCAATTCTTCTAGGTTTGTGCCGCGTCTTGTGTGGGGTCTCGCCTAGAACACCAAGCTGGCTCATCAGCGGGCTCTTGGTGTTCCCGACCAGACCCCCACTGGAGTAGCGAACTGCACGCTACCTCCCTTTTTTTGAGGCGCACCTGCACCTCTTCACTGCGAGAACTAAAAGCTCAAATTGAACACATGCCGCTTTTAATCAACTTTTACTGAACAGATCAGTAAGAGTCGACTTTACCTAGGGAGAGTCAACTCTTACTGGAGAATCGACTTTTCCTGTAACATATACATCGAAATGATTAAACTCTATAAAATGTGGGAATTTTTAAGTTGTAAAGACCGAGTAGTCGGCCCCGCGGTGTTAGGGTAGCGCGCCTGCCTCTCACCCAGAGGCCCCGGGTTCGATTCCCGACTCAGTCAGGGGTTTTAGAAACTGACGTGAGGGCTGGAACGGGGTGCACCCAGCCTCGTGAGGACAATTGAGTGGATGTCTGACAATGAGGCGTAGTTGGTAGCATGCTGAACTGCTGTGCCCAAGATAGCGGGTTCAAACACGACTGAAGTCGTCGGATTTTTTAAGAGCGTTAAAATCCTTCAGTACCGTATGCCTTCCTTCGGAGGGGATGTAAAGCCGGCGGTCCCATGTAATAGATTTATGGCATGTATAAGATCCTTCCATAGACTAAACTTGTGTGAAGGTAAATTTCTAGGTTAGATTCCTATCAAAGTTCCAACATTCTCCACTAGGTATCAGTGACAACCGGTAGCGAAAGTTGGAACTACTTGAAATTGAACGGAACTTGTAGCTCACCCTATGGGTGTCCGCTTGAAGCAGCTACAGCCTCTGGCGAGCCGAACATGTCCTCGGACACTCCCGGCACTAAACGCCATACGATAAATAAATAGTGAGGCAGTGCCTCGGTCACGAAAACCAAGATTAGTGGCCGAGGGGACCCGATGCGCTGACCACGCGTCACCCCAATATTTGCAGGTCAAATGGCTGGGTAGAGGTCACTTGATAGGCCTAGGCCCTTCATGGGCTGTAGTGACAGGGGACAAAGACCGACTAAGTGCCGCAATGTTAGGGCCCAGTTCTCAGGTCCTAATTCTCCATGTCAGAGCCGGGAACAGAACTCAGAGTCGTCTGCACGGACAGTTACTGTCAAAATAGACCGTGCCTAATGCGGAGCAGCCTTGAACATTAAAAGGAGCATTAACTTAACACTGGAACATGGAATGTATCAGAATCTGTACTTTCCCTGTGTCGACATTCAGGCCGTCATACGAGACCAGGTCAATTAGTAGCTTATTACCTCAACACATGCGCACATTAAACTAGATTCATCCTATCCAATTCAGAAACAACCTTTAGGATAATAAACTGTTACTTTCTACGTTACGGATTTGGCCGCAATGAAATGCAGGCGTAACTAAAGGTGGTCTTCAGGTTCAAGCTATTGACTCCAGATGCACTGAAGCACCTAACCACAGCATCTCGTGATGAAATCAGTTCCACAAGTCCCACGCCTGATTGGTTTGATCGAAAGCCACGTAATTCTTCAAGGAGTGTGGTTCCTCACACTGAGCTGGTATTACCAGCTGTGAATTGAAAAGGTCTGGTGTAAAATCAGCTTTAAATACCCTCTTGTGTTTGCTCTAACCTACACTTACTTGAAATATTTGGTGTTTATGAATTTGTAGTGGCCCCATTGTGACGTATCAGCGCCGTCTACAATTCTCAACCTGTGTCAATACGTTTGGCAACGCCGCCCATCTGTCATCTGATAGGCCTAGCGCAAGCACACTGTAATTGCTAAAACACTGCGTAAACACATAGATTTTGACGCGAAATGTTTCCAAGAATACAACAGAACATAACGTCCGCTAAAACTACTCATAAATATCATGCTAGGTACTGACAATTCCCGATAAGGTAATAATAGAATTCTGTACTGTACCCAGAGCCGTATTTCTAAATTGGCTAAGTAGGCTGCTGCCTAGAGCGACAAATTTTCAGGGGCAGCAGTTTGGCAATTCATTCAAAAGCTAAAATGAAGTCTTTCAGACGTTAATAATTTGTTCCGTTCGAATTTAAGAATACAAGTTACTTAATAATATGTTTTGGTCCTTATACAGTTCTTCCTGCCTTAGAAGAGTTAAAAACTATCTGCGAACTAGTATTTCTGAAATACGGTTAAACTCACTTTCATTACTTTGTATTGAGGCAAATACAACAAATACACTTTCATATAAGGACATTATTAACGAGTTTGCCATTAGGAAATCTCGTAAGAAATTTAAGTAAATTTGAACACGAAGATACCGTGGGGTAAGTTCTGAGTTTGCATATTTTTCAACAAATAAACCAGTAATTAACTACATCTTGTGTAATTTCGTTTCACCATGTAGGACAACCAAATAAATAAATCTGAACACAGTTCTTCAATTACGCAAAACATAGTCTTAGCATTAAAATATAAAAACATGTGTAAAATAGTGATCAGTGATCTCCAAGAACAAATTAATTAATTAATTAATTAAGTTCGAAACCCATTTCATTTTTAACGAATGTTAAAAGAAGTAAAACAAGTAGTTCCGTGAAGAACTATACAGCCTATTTTCATATATCCTACTCATGATAATTGCCACTATCAACATACACAATTTCTGTTTGATTGCTGTAATTGATTCGTAGATATTAAGAACCGACTAAATATTTCGGATGGTCGCCATGTTGGATTTTATATATGTAGGTCCTAGAGTTATGTACTGTTACATGCAGATTATTGTGAACGTGTAGTATTCAAACTTCAATCGCATAATTAGGACACAAGAAAAAACAAAGAGATATTAAAATTTTTCACAGCTGCCATCTTGAGGTTATGGAAACAATTGAAATAAATTAGATCCCAGTGGATTAACATTCGTATAAGGATTTACTGTACCAAGTTTCACTGCACTCGGATTGTTAAATTGCGAGAAACGTCCATGTGAATATTTATAATTCGCGTCACCGCCATGTTGGATTTGTGATCACCAGGTTATTTAAAGTCATATAGGTGAACTTATGTTCATAGCCCCTATGAACATTAAAAAATGCAGTTTGATTGCTAAAATAGATTCGTAGATATTCAGTATCGTCTAAATATTTCGGATGGTCGCCATGTTGGATTGTTAAATGTATAGGCCATAGAGTCATGTTCCATTAAAGGAAAATTATTGCGTAGGTTCATTATTCAAACTTTCACTTCGATCGCATGACTACATCACAAGAAATAAAAACTTAATTTTAAAATTCGCACTGCCGCCATCTTGAGGTTATGTAAACAATTGAACTAAATTAGATACCAGTGGATTACAATGTGTATAAATATTTCCTGTACCAGGTTTCAGTGCGCTTGGAACATTAAATCGCGAGAAAGGTCTATTTAAAATTTTCAAATTCGCTTGGCCGCCATGTTCGTTTTGTAGTTAATCGGTTTTTGAAAGTCTTATAGATGGACATCCAGTAGTGCCCTTTATCTCCGTACAAAATTTTAGGGAGATACCGCTAAAAGTTTCAGAGATATAGAATGCCGGTGAAATATTTCGCACATCCACCATCTTGTGATTATGTAAACAATTGAACGAAGTTAGATGTCGGTGCATTACAATGTATATAAACATATACTGTACCAAGTTTCATTGCGTTTGGTTGGTCAAATCACGAGAAACGTCTATTTGAAAGTCGCAAATTCGCTTGGCCTCCATGTTGGTTTTGTAGTTACCAGGTTTTCAAAAGTCACATAAGTGAACTTATAGTAGTTCCCTCTATCACCATAGACAATGTCAGGGCAATATCGGTAAGAGTTTCGGAGATATTGAATGCTGGTGAAATATTTCGCACAGCCGCCATGTTGGATTGGTGAGTCGTAACAAAGTTTGAAGGGCACGGTCGAGGTCGCCGGGAATAGTGCTATGAACTTTCCGAGTTTCATTGAAATCGCTCCTGCCGTTTAGATTTTATTAGGGGGGACACACACACGAATCACACACACACACACACACACACACACACACGCACACACACACGGACAAAAGGTGATCTCATAAGCCTATTTTTTCAAAATTGAAAATAGGCTAAAAACAAGTAGACAACTAATTTCCTAATAACATTAGTAGAGGAGCAGGGAGGGTTCTGCTTCAAATACCGTTATTTATGCAAATGAGGGGGGCGTGTCAAGGTCAATGACCTTGAGGTAGGTCATGGTCAATGACCTTGAGGTAGGTCATTGACCCCAAGGTCGCCTGGACCCCGGAAGGTAAACAAACCTTGGAGGGTCCAGGAACCGGTTTGAGGGGGTGTGGGTGGTGGAGAGGGGTGGGGGAGGGGGGAGGGGGAGGGAAGGGTGGGGTGGGGGACGAGGGGGGAAGGATGGAAGAGGATCTGCACGAGACCCTCCTCGACCCAGTCTCCCTGTTGGACTGAGCGCCTTCTCTGTTATGGTCTCGTGCTATATAGCTTTGCTTTGTACTTGATGAGATCCGAGTGTTGCCGAAGGTTTCCGAATCTTTGTCGGTGAATGAATCGTCAGATTTGAACGGTCAACTGGCGTGTGTGCGACGTCATAGTATATTACGGGATGTGGGGTAGGTCATGGACGGGTGTGTTTTGAATGGAAAACATGAATGGTGGTGGGTGGTGGTTGTTGAAACCTGACGTGGTAGGTTGGTTAGGTGTGAATGGGTCTGAGAGACAAACAAAATGGGATTGAAAGCGCTCAATGGTAAACAAACATCAATGGTATCTGGAGTAGTGAATGGGATTGAGAGAGAGGGGGAATGAACTGGTTGTTGAATGTGCTCAATGGTAAACAAACGTCAATGAATCTGGAGTAGTATTTCCTGTAAATGGTAGGGTGGGTGAGGATACAAAACGCATAGCATGTTGGGTCGGCCAGCTCGACATGAAATAAAAACAAGAAGGCGTACACCAGATCTGATTTATTAATCCATGAATTATATGTGGCATTAAAACCTAGCCACTTAACAAAAAGTTTATTGCCACGTTTTTGTACAATTTTTTCAACAAGATAATGCTTGGGATATTGCGTCCTTTGCAGTTCCTCCATGTAGAATCCTCCTTGGATTGGCTGCTTGTTGAGGTCATCAAGTAAATAAACAACTGGATTAGAAAGTTTTACCTTGCGAATACGAAATATTTCTGTGCTCCAGTTTGGTGTGTATCCTTTGGCGAAGATTGTTTTATGTTTACTGATGCGCACATAATCACCAATACGTAATCGATGACGTCGCGGATCTGCCGTTTTGATTTTGTGATGAATGCGATCCAATTGCGCAATGTTCTTGGTTACAAGGCGTGGTTTCATTTTGATAGTTCTATGTTTAGTGTTGTTGTAACGTGTCACCAGGTCGCGTACAAGTTCAAGCCAGCGATAGGATCCTCTTGCTGTAAATTGTTCCCACATGCGCGTCTTGAGTGTGCGGTTGAAACGTTCTACAACACTTGCCTTTAGATTGCTAAAAGTGGAATAGTGATGGATGTCAAGTGATTTGAGATAAGCGGAAAAAGTCTTGTTGAAAAATTCTTTGCCTTGATCTGTTTGAAGCAAACGAGGTTGTCGTCTTGACCGCTGAATGATGGTCTTGAATGCAGCGGTGACTAGTTGTGCAGATTTATTCCGAACAGGTTCAACAAAGGCCATTTTGGAATAAACGTCGATGACGGTGAGCAGATAGTTGACCCCGTTGTTAGCTTTGGCATAGGGAATCATTTCAACCAGATCAGCTTGCCAAAGATCATCAACGCCCCGTGTGATGACATGACGACGATGGTAGAGACGACGAGCTGGTCTATGCAACTCGCGAGCAATGGCAGCCTTAACAGGCGAGGGTGTATGAACACGTTGACTCATTAGACAATAATGCCAGCATGACGAAGCTCCTCTTCTATTTCTAAAACTTCCGCCTCGTGTCCGGTATGACCAGCCTGTTCTGATGCACGCAACAGTTGCAGACGTTTAACCAACTTATTTGGATTGTTCCAATAGGCGAAATCGATGAATGGTTTCAAAGTATTAAACGTGATACCGGACGCTGAATTTGCACGGCGAACACTTGCATAGGTGGGAAACAATTTTGATATGATGGTTTTATATTTGAAGCTCTTATTAGCATTTATTGCTTCAGAATGTTTATAATTACGTCTAAAACCATTTGTAGCCATCAAGATGTTTTTATACTTTTCAAGATCTTCTTTATCATAGTCCTCGGTAGAAGGTGTACGTGAAAATAAAAGTTCTAAAAGACCTGGCGTCAATTTGTAACGAACTGTTTTAACAATCAAAACATTGTCACTTATCTTGATTGGTGAATCGCCAATTCGAAATCTATTGTTTTCATAGCGAACACCATAGGTAGTATCAGTTTTCTTAGTAAAAAGATCTTCAAGGAAGGGAGTAACCAACGCACCATAATTTTGTAGTAAAATGGATTTTAACCGCACATATTGTTCGGGCGTATTCAATATTTCTTTAAGAGTAGGCTGCTTTTCTTTGGGTCTAGTGGGTGTTTCAGCAATTATTGATGTTTTCAAAAACTGGGGCAGCGGTGATTCTTTGGAGCTAGAAGACGGAAGCAATGGAGAAAAAACATCGTCAGGTTCTTCATCATTTTCTTCCTCCTCTTCAATTGTTTGTGTTTCTTTTGAGCGTGTAATAGGCTTTGATGTTCCTTTCAACACAGCTTCCAGAGGTGACTTCAAATTTTTTTCGACAAACAGTTCACTGTCGGCATGTGCACGTTTTAGATAGCGAAACTTTTGTCGAATGCTATTTCGTGCACGGATTATGTGCTTTTTTTATTGACTCCCTGTTGTCGCCATGACACCTGAACAAATGATGTTCAGAAAAGCAATGCAGCTACTTAAATACGAATGAAATGATCAAATCCCATGCGGTAGCGTCCATTGTTGATGTTGCTCTGCTTATCAATAACAAGACAACTGTGGTGATGAGCGTTCCAACACATGGCACACAACTGTGTAAAGGCTTGAAAGGTCATGTCTGGGTTCACGTGATCATCGTAGACGTGATGCATGTTGCGCTCATCCTGACGGAAGAGAACAATCACGTTGGCATTGTCACGAATTAACTGTTTTGGTATTCGCGAATAGGTTTGAGCGAGATAAAAACAATCAATATATTTATGACGTCCCATGCTAAAGTAAGCCTGAATAATACCCTGTCGTTCTGTGGTCACATCATCAAAAATCATAAGCGAATGGGGGCGAACATTGTCTGGAGAAATGACATCTTCGTGTGCTGCGAATGTGAAGTAGCCCATGTTGCGCAGACCTGACATGACCTGTTCCAAGAACACATACAGCGGTTGATACAGCGATTTGGCAAAAATATAGATATTTTGAAAGCGCACTCCGTTTAAGGAGGTGATGAGGGTAAGCAGAAGATTGGTTTTTCCACATCCTGACGGGCCGGCGATGAGACAGCGAATGGAGGATGGGAAGAGTGATCCATGACGTTGTTCGGACGATGTTGAGAAGAGGTGTGAAACCAAGTCTCCCATCGGAAGTGAATGTTGTTGCTTAATAATCTGCATATCAACTAAATGTGAAAGGGGATGAGCTGGTCTCTATATACATGAGGCAAGCGGGTGTTTCAGTTCCAGTGTAACCATGGACGCCTTTGGAAGAACTCTTAAAACAAATGAACGATTTGCTTTGACAAACGATCCAAAACATGATACAGATCCGGCAACTAAACGATATGTCGATGCTAATGTATTGCCACGCACAACAGATGGCAATTACGACTTTAATGGAAAGCGATTGACCAATATAACAGAACCTGTATTACCCTCGGACGCATGTTCAAAAAAGTATGTAGATTATTACCGATTACGACGTATCAAAGGAGATTATGAGGCTCAGAATAAACGTATTACGGGCGTTGCAGATCCTGTGAACGATCAAGATGTGTGCACCAAAGCCTATATGTTAACCAATGCTGTGGTGTTAACAGAAGCAAAGGACTATGACGTACACCAACGTCGAATCACTCAGCTGGCTCTTCCAACAAACAACACGGACGCTGCTAGAAAGGACTATGTAGATAACAAGGTGAAACAGGTGCTCAGTATTGTGCCCACCCTAACTGTAAAGGGCTATACAGCAAATAATGCACGCCTTGTGCATGTGGCCGATCCTGAAGATGATCAAGATGTTTGTACAAAACGGTTTTTAAACTCTGAAATGGAAAAGGTGTGGGAAATTAAGGAGAACGCTCTACAGATGAAGCGAAGACGAATAGCCGAAGTTGCTGATCCTGTGCAACCTCACGACGTGACGACCAAACGATTTTTGGAACAACGGTTATCGCTTTTTATTAAATCAATACCCTCTATATTTCTGCTTCACATTGTAAACCAACAACCGGTAAAAGATCCCAATAACCTCGCCTACATACTACGTTCGGGGTATGACAATTACCGTTTAATGTATGATGGTGCCATTCGTGTAATTGAGTATGCACCAGATTTGAAACATTTAGAGGTACGATTAAACGGTAGTGTTCAACCACTTATTGATCAACCGGTGAAAGCCGGAGACAAATTATTCTTTCACTTGAAACTCTCGTCTGAAGAAAAAGAGGCGGGGAAAACGATGAACGATTTTCCTCTGTATATAGAACTTGAATATACAGCCACCATTGAATAAATAATTATAGGTTCCCTTCCTGAGGAGTGTTAGTTGTGTTCTATACTTTGCGGTGTGAGGTTGTCTTGTTCTTTGGTCGCGATGGTGAAACAGAGATATGTGGTGAAGAAGAGGAAGAAGTTGTCAAGAAAGGGAGGCTTTAAAGCTATTCTTCATGCGGCACGTCAAGCTTCGCGCGGAGAAACAAATAGTGAGTTGGCTATTAAGAAAGCACTCCGAGCAGCACGATTGCATGCGAATCCCAAAAGTAAACTACGTTTTAGAAAACGTGCCCGAGTTATTCCTGTGCCGAAACGTGGTGGATTTTTACCTGCACTGTTTGCTGGACTAGCAGCCCTGGGTTCACTTCTTGGAGGAGCAAGTGCGGTAGCACGAACGGTGAAAGCTGTTGAGGAGGCGAAGCAACAGTTGAAGGAAAGTGAAAGGCATAATAAAACTATGGAGGCCATAGCACTGCGCGGTAAAGGTGTGAACATGAAGCTAGCACCCTACAAGAAAGGACTCGGCATTTACATGTCGCCAAAAAACGGTTAATCGATGCACTGCCACGAAGAGCCATGACGCATGAGGAAGTTATAAGATATGCAAAACAGCTTAAGATCTCCCACTTTCGAGGCGTGTTTATGCGCAACCAACTACCGTCTCGACCACGGAGCCATGAAAGTGCAGTTGTCAATTTGGATGACAGTCATGGACCGGGAACGCATTATGTGGCCTACATAAAGCATGGGCGAACCGTGTGGTACTTTGACAGTTTTGGAAACCTTCCTCCTCCGACAGAGCTTGTTCGCTATTTTGGAAGCAGTGCAACAATACACTATAATGTGAAACGAGTGCAAAATTTTAACACGCAACAGTGCGGTCGTCTATGTTTGACTTTTCTATATAAGACCGAGCATGGCGGGTGACGTGGTCATTATGACAACAGAAAGTAGAACGTTTACAGTGCACGGACAAGGTGCGGAAGTAACTGTTGACTTTTATCCTCCTATTGAATTGGGACGACGACCCTACGTGCTGGGACTTGTTTCGTTTGAAGGCTATAATAGAATCTACAACATAATTGAAGACGTCAATGATAAGTTCTACTACGATGACTATGTGTTAACTCTACCGTCTGGCAGCTACACCGTAGATGATATTCACGATCACATCTACACAACTCTCACCAAGGAATTTAGTCTAAAATCATTTCTTGACGGGACACGCAAGTTTGAACTCATAGCCAACAACGTGACACATCGCTGCAGTATTCTTTCTTCTTTTAGGATTGATTTTAAATCTCAACCAGATTCGATTGGGCCATTGTTAGGCTATTCACCACAAGTGTTAGTACCGAACGTGATACACAAGTCTGACCAACCGGTGAAAATAATTGAAGATCATCACGTATCTGTCACGTGTAATATTATTACAGACGTCTACACCAATCAAGATCCCTCGCATTCGCTTTATGATTTTATTGTTACTTCACCTGGTGGTTACATCATCCGCGAAAACCCGTCGGTGGTGCTCTATCATCCTGTAAGTGTGACCAACATCAGGAATATTACCTTAAGACTGGTGAATAGAAACCAACGTCTCATTCGGTTAGACCCTCATACACCTGTGACCTACAAACTGTATCTGAAGCCAGCATGAAACAAGTGTATAAAGCGGCAACGCTGTCAAAAACAGGCGTTAGTTGTGCTCAACACGTGTACAGGTTAACACGTGTCAACAAGCAGATCCTACAACAACTTGGTTACACCTTACGTCATGAATTCGATTCTAGACGTGACAAACCCTGTCGAAGTACAGGAGGGTATTGTAAGAATTGAACACCATTCCTACCAACCGTATACTCAGGGACTAAATAATAATGATGAGATTCGCATTACTATTAACCAACAAGATATCTACACGCTTCCACATGAAAGTTACATCCAGATTGAAGGGCAACTCACCAAATTGGATGGTACCATTCCAACAACGTCAAAGTTGGCCAACAATGCTTTGGCCTTTTTGTTTTCTGAGGTTCGCTACGTGATCAATGGTATTGAAGTGGATACTACTCGAAATGTTGGCATAACAAGTGTCATGAAACTTTATCCCTCGTATGGAAGCGAAGAGAGTAAAGCTTTTTGTATGGCTGGTTGGTGTCCCAACTCAACCAACGACTGGATGATTAACGATGATGGTACATTTACTGGACATTTACCTCTAAAATTAATACTAGGCTTTGCAGAGGATCATAAGCGCATTGTTGTGAACGCAAGACAGGATCTGATTCTTGTACGAGACAGGAGTGATTATAATGCGCTAAAGGGAGCTGATACAGCGCCAATAGATACAAAAATTCTACTGCAACGAATTCTATGGAAAGTACCGCACGTTACTCTATCAGATCAGAAAAAATTGAGTCTGCTCAAGATTGTGGAGAAGGATACAGCTTTACCCATTCAATTTAGAAGCTGGGAGCTGCATGAATACCCGGTATTACCACTCTCCGATACACATACTTGGTCTATAAAAACCTCACGGTATACAGAGCGGCCACTCTACGTCCTGGTTGGATTTCAAACAGATCGCAAATATCAACAGAATAAAGATGCATCAAAATTTGACCACATCCAATTACGAAATATACGACTCTTTTTGAACGGAGTTACCTTTCCCTATGAGGGAATGGATTTAAACTTTAACAAGAACAAATATGGTAAGCTCTATGACATGTTTGTAAACTTTCAGTTTCCTATTATCAGAAAGAGGCATGTCCGCTATTATCACCACAAGACTTCAAGTCCAAGGCGCCTCTGGTGGTGATGGACTGTTCGTATTTGGAGGAGTCGATGAAGGAAACAACAATTGATATCAGACTAGAATTTGAAACATCGACAGTTATTCCAGAAAAAACAACAGCCTATTGCCTTATTGTTCACGAGGCGCAAGTGTTTTATCAACCGCTGTCCAATATGGTGACCAGAGTATAAATAGCATGTCTTCCTGTATTGCCCTTCACAGTCATGGAAAGCTACGATGAAGTCACAACCCCCTCTGCGAGGTGGGTCTGCAAATGTGAAAGTGATTCACCAGGTTCAGATGAAGATTCAAGGTTTACCATTTATCGCGCCCTAGTGAGTGAAGCTATAACTGCCTATCACAAGAATCATACTGTGCTTAGAATGCCGCCGCATCTGGTTCACTATTTACCAGATGGATTCATGTCTACGTTTGGTATTCATGACAGGGGCTACAACAACAAGCCCATCGCTAATCAAACAAATAATGTGGACGATGGCGTTGCCAAAGCTTCATCTTGTCATGTTAGAGAGCGGGTAGATTGTATGGACTGCAAATGCGATCGTTGCTCAACAAGTCGAGACGCTGATGCAGCATTTGAGATTTATCGCACCCTGGTGAGTTTAGCAATACGCGCCTACCATAAAGCACAATTTCTTCGTGAAATGCCGCAGCATCTGATTGCCTATTTACCAGCTGGATTTCTGACCGCGTACGGTGCACACGACATTCACCTTAATTGGGATAAGCTACCATTACACCTCCGTATGTCGGCGGATGTTGCAGCCTGCCGTCCTTGTCGTAGACACTTTATGCATCGAGGAGATTCTCACTGTGATTGGGATGGTCCAAATCCTATGAAAAAAAATTGTAAGCGATGTACTGATAACTTTATGAATAAAATTGTGTAATTGATTCTTTGTGTGTATATTATTTTCCCGCTCCTATCCAATCAGTTAGTTGTTAAGAAGCAGCGGTGGTGGAAGGTGTGATATCCGTCGCCATGCCGAAAACATTGATTGTCGACGTGCAGGGTTTCAAGGTGAACGGAAACAAGTTTGTATTTAAAGAAGTAGGAATTATTGACTGCACAACCATGTGGGCACCAAGAGTAACCAGTTTTGTCTTTGAACCACCATTTCCATTGCATTTGCAGTCAGACGAGGACAGAAGACAAACAGAGTGGTTGCAACGCAATTTGGGACTAGTCTGGAAAGAAGGCGACATTCCTTACCAGCATCTATCACTTGTTCTGAAAGCTCACTTGTTTGGCGCTGACCTTGTATTTGTAAAGGGAAGTGAAAAAAAGGAATGGTTGCGTCAGTATGTTAATTCAACATGTCAACTTGTTGACCTTCATGATCTGGGATGTCCTGCACTGTACAACCTGTCCGTGCCTGATGAACCTCTACAAAATAAAACACTTCAAAATGTTTGGAAGCTTTTTGATTGGCTAGCTCGCAGAGCATGTCAAAACTTGCATGTTGACTGCAAAGCGTTGTAACGTCAGCTTCAGTGTGAGACATACCAGTGATCAGTGTGGACGTGTAGTAATATGGCAGCAATTGAAGGTTTGGACTCAAACCCCACAGAGCGAGCTATTGTCAAGTTTTTTGCCTGTAAAAAAAAGCTTGACAGTTTCACAGATGAGGAATTGAACGCTTTGCCCAAGGCGTTCCTTTTTTATGTTGCTTCAAACGCGGTGAAAAATATTTGGCACAGTGTACCTAGTGAATGGAGCAGAGATCCTGGTCTGCGTGAACTACAACCATGCACTGACTTTAGTCATCACCAGCAAGTGTCTATTACTAAAATGCCATCCATTAGACAGTGTGGAACGTGTCAGCTCATCAAATTGTACCACGGCCATACAAATATACCGTCCTGTAAAGACTTTGCTTCATCATTCCATGGTTGCGACGAAGAAGAGGAAGAAGAGACAGCAGCGGCAGTATCGCCAGCACCAAAAAGTAAGACAACGATTGAAAAAGATATATCGGACCTTTGCTGGTCATGGTCTAGTTAACAAGGTCATTGATGTACTTCCCATTGAACTGCATATTCCCGGCTATCAATTTTGTGGACCTGGGACTAAACTAAACCAACGTCTAGCACAAGGTAATTCTGGAATCAACAAATTGGATGCTGCGTGTAGAGATCATGGCATTGCTTACAGCGACAAGAATGCAGAAGTACGTCGAGTTGCAGACCGCATTCTTCTAAGAAGGGCCATGCAGCGTGTGATGTCATCTACTGCTTCTATTGGTGAGACGATTGCAGCCTTGATTGTAGCAGGAGCGATGAAGTCAGAGCTAATGATTGGTGGTGGATTAGTGAGGAAAAGGACAAAGTAATAAACATGAATCAAATATTGTTAAGTATTTATTTGAGAGTCAGTCCACCAGTTCATAGTATACACAAAATATGGTTTAGTTTTCTTCTTGTAAAAAACATACAATTTTAATAAAAAGAATTGAAAATGAAAGTGTGTTCTTTTTTACAAGGTGTGGAAATGTCCAAAAGGCAAGCTATTTACACCATCCCACAGACGTTTATCGTCATATGTTGTCAGCGATGTTTTATTTTGATTTACTGTAAAAATATTATGGTTCTTTGAAAGAATGCGTGTTTGCTGGTATAAGCGAGAGGTGTTTGCGTAGAGTACACAACGATATTCCTCAACATTGAGGAATTGTGTGACGCTACGAAGAACACCCTTCGCTTTGCATTGACCTTTATTCTTTTGTGTTGAAAATGCGTACATTTTCGGCGCCAAAGCCACAAATTCTGTCATAACATCACAAGCGCACTCATCCTTAAATAGACCTATTTTTTTTTATTCATGGGAATTATGCCAAACATATTGTTAACCTCATAGTTTGAGGTATCAAAGTAATTTGGATGTTCTCTCATCACTGAGTAAACATCTATCTTATTGGTTTGATAAATAAGACTGTCTGTATCCATATACAGTAATTTTACATCTCCAAACTTTTGTTTGGCAAACTCATAATGAAATTGATACATTACAAATTTTGAAAAGTCAAGTATTACCATTCCCAAGTAAATTGGTTTGTTATACATGATTTCTGTCTTTGACAATTCAATTGTTACTAAATCAGTTTCAATAACTCGTACAGAATGGAAATTAGGCATAGCTATATATTTTCGTGCGCCATATCGACCGTCCCAGTGGTTTACCAAATGAATAGTTCTATGCTTTCGAATATTTTCCATTGATTTACCGTAGCACGCATTGTTCATTAATTTATAAAAATTTGATTCAAATGTGGTCTTGGCGTGTTGCCGATGATGAGTATTCAATTGCATGTACGGTTGTAACCATGGTTTTTGGTCAAAGAAAATAATGCGGTGAATGGATTGCAGTTTCAAACCATGTTTCAAACATTGCATTAAATTTTCAATGTGTATGACGTACCGATTTTTTGAATTTAACGTTGCCAGCAAGTTTTTATTGTTGGAACGTGAACTGGGAGGTTGTAATTTTTCAACACAAAATGGTAGATCAGAATGATCATTGTGTATCTCACAGGGTTATAATAAGTCGACCTCTAGAACGTAGCCACGCGTGTCATTGCTCAACACATCTTTTAAATTAAAATTTGAAACTTCATCTGAAGTCAGCCATCGAAAATTTTGATATGGAAGAGGTTTTTCCATAGCATATCCGTATAAATTGTTACAATCTAGGTAGGTGAGGTATGTTGTAGGTTGGTTTGGTTTGTATGTATCCATATATGGATTATTTGCTTTGGCGTGCTTTTGCACAAGCGAAACAAGACCACCACGTATTCCGCGTTCAAAAAAGAGTAACATGTCGATGTCTGTTAATAGTTCCAGTTCTATGTCAGTCACCTTCAACATACAGTCCCAACTATATCCGGCAAGGGTGTAGTAATGGGCTGGATCTAGATTGTAGATTTCAAGACACAGATTGCGAAAGTGTTCAAACACGTCTGTCAAAAGTAGTGTATCAATTTTGAGGTATAAATCAGCATACTCGCCCAAAGTTGATATCTTGAACACGTTCCATACTTTTTGAGCGTGTAAATAGTCTTCTTCAGAAATATGACTTTTTGTTAAGTCATTGTAAAATTTGTCCTTTGAAGGGAGTGCAGTTTCCTGTAAACATGCCCAATTGTTTACATAATTATAGGGAAACACCCCTTTTCGAATGCATAATTCAAATTGTTTGGCATCAGTAAAGTGTTGACGTACAAAATGCAAATTGTTTGGGTGAAGCCCTTGAACAAGCGCATCCAATGATGATGCGAGGAATCTATACGAATCTAAAAATCGTATACTGATTCCATTTCGCCATTTCGAAAACGAAATAAATTTTTCATGATTTTGTGGAATTAAATTAAACTTTTGGTTTTCAAGGTTAGCAAATTCCTTAATAATTAAATGGCTGTCATACCGAGACATGTTGTGTAAGAAACAAGAAATATAGCGTGCTCTTTTATACGCCAAATTACATACACTATGAGCCGCTCCTCTAAATTTTCCAGTGTACCGATTATGGTCTCTCACTGGCGTGTCACAAGGTGCTATTGGTTTTTGACAAATGTGACAAGTGGTTGCTGTTGCAAAAACCGCCTCGTCTGCGTCCGACATTTGAAGCGGAATTGGATTTTGCAGGATATTGTACACCCGATCTGCCAAGGCGTCCAATTCATTTAAAAACCAAGCAGCAGCATCTGCATCGCGATAAGATTTGAAGTATGAAAGTGAAGGGTCGTATGAACAAATCACGTTTAGGGCACAACTGAATGGCACATGTTGCTGTACTTGTTGAGTGTACGGACGTGTCGGATCTGGTTTACATGTGTCAATGGGTGTGGTTAAACATTCAAAATCTGCATATACTGTAAATGGAAGCGGTTCTTGACGAGACACATTTTGAAATTTCATACTGGCTTTATCCTTTTCTGGAAATGTAATTTTTACCGCTGGTTGTGTGATGCAATCAATAGTATGTGCTGCCAACTTTTGATTGCTAGTAAAATATTGCAAACAGCGATCACATATATATACCCTATTTTTTTTTTGTAACTTGTGAACGAACTAGTCTAGAAAGATCTTTGATATAACAATAATGGTTGCACAATTCCCCTTCAATGTACAGTAAATTAAAATGCTTTTCTTTTTTTCCCTTTGTCACATACAATGGACCAATAACTTTGTCCCCTTCAACTCCGTATACATTAATGGAGTAAAGCGGATTTTTAGATTCAAAACGAGAAATGGCGTTGAGGTCCATTGGGAATTCTATGTCTGCTAAATTTAGACTGATCATTAATTCCATAAATTTCTGGTGATATTTTCCCATTCTGTGAACATTTTCAGTTGCAGGACTTAACCCAGCTGCCAAGGACCAAACAAAGCAAAAAACGTCATTATTATCCACATTGATGACTGCGTGATGTTTTTCCAACTGTTTAGGTAAATTAACATGAGCTGAACCACTGTTCATGGGATCAAAGGTGCATACATTAATTTTAAAATGGTTGATAGCTTCCAGCGATTTGCCACTTTCCAATTCTTGAAACTCGGCAAAGCGCGTCATGAGCTTATCGACAATGTTTTTACTATACCAACTGTGTATATTATCAGTGCGGTACAATTCACACATTTTCGTATGTAAATAAATCGGTTTGGTTATTTCCTCACCTTGTTTTAAAATAACAAAATCACATAATAACTCAGCGTTAATCTTTAACGCTATATGTTCTCTTAAACAGTCTTGCATTTTATTTTGAAAAATGTTGTAGCTAGCGTTTAAAAATTCATTTGGGTCTAAAAATTTAGCATCATTATTAATTTTAAAGCTACATAACTTATTATTAAAACAACTATCCACGTTCTGCCAACTATGTTCTGGTGCTGACATCATGACACTTACAGTAATTACATTTACTACAAAAACAGCAAATCACTGAACAGTTTGCAGAGAATGAAAACAAACAAAGTTTATTGTCTCTGCAAATTCTGTTTTAACATTAACAAATTTTAAATTTTATTTGATTCTTCAATAAATTCTACCAAACATCTTTTATTTTCTAGTCCCAAATATTTTAGGTAGATGGTTCCTTTGTTGAGGTCATTTACAGCTTCGTCGTTGAGTTCCATGAACCTCGCAGGTAAGAAGACAGCGAAATCTTCTAGTTCACAAACTATTCTTCCCCCATATTTCGTTTTTACCCTGCGAACAGCTGTCACCAAATAGGACTCGTTAACTGGCAGGTCCTGTAATCGTTTAGTCTCCAGACCGGTTGCTCTGCCAATGGAATTCGCAATTGTTATTGCAGACATATTGGTTCTGAAAGTTAATTATAAAGTGTTTAGGTAAACTATTAAAAAGGTTCAGGTACCCTCCACCTTTATTTATTAGCACATTAACTCAAACCCTGATCTATAGACTAAACCATCAAATGTGTATACAAAACTTATTTGCTAAGACGAGGAGTCTCCTAACAGCGCTTAGTTCCAATAATCAGTTGGATACAGCGAGATAAGGTAATATCTCTTTTGACTGACGTCAAACCTGGTAATGACTGTTAGTTGCAATAATAGTTTTATATATCCACTTGAGTAGTGTGTCCCGCATCCCCATCCAAACCTCTAGACTAAACCATCAAATGTGTATACAAAACTTATTTGCTAAGACGAGGAGTCTCGTAACAGTGCTTAGTCCCAGTAATCAGTCGGATAGAGCGAGATAAGGTAATATCTCTTTTGACTGACGTCAAGCCTGGTAATGACTGTTAGTTGCAATAATAGTTTCATATATCCACTTGAGTAGTGTGTCCCGCATCCCCATCCAAATCTCTAGACTAAACCATCAAATGTGTATACAAAACTTATTTGCTAAAACGAGGAGTCTCGTAACAGTGCTTAGTCCCAGTAATCAGTCGGATAGAGCGAGATAAGGTAATATCTCTTTTGACTGACGTCAAGCCTGGTAATGACTGTTAGTTGCAATAATAGTTTCATATATCCACTTGAGTAGTGTGTCCCGCATCCCCATCCAAACCTCTAGACTAAACCATCAAATGGGTATACAAAACTTATTTGCTAAGACGAGGAGTCTCGTAACAGTGCTTAGTCCCAGTAATCAGTCGGATAGAGCGAGATAAGGTAATATCTCTTTTGACTGACGTCAAGCCTGGTAATGACTGTTAGTTGCAATAATAGTTTCATATAACCACTTGAGTAGTGTGTCCCGCATCCCCATCCAAACCTCTAGACTAAACCATCAAATGTGTATACAAAACTTATTTGCTAAGACGAGGAGTCTCGTAACAGTGCTTAGTCCCAGTAATCAGTCGGATAGAGCGAGATAAGGTAATATCTCTTTTGACTGACGTCAAGCCTGGTAATGACTGTTAGTTGCAATAATAGTTTTATATACCCATTTGATATTATTATCCACTTGATAAATATTTAAGGTCAACTGTATAACCATCGACTGTTAGAGAAACTAAAAGTACTGTGTTCAATATTACCTGATAGAAGATCTTTGCAGCAAAGCGATGTGTATACTACCAACTCGTGGACTTCTCTGGCTAACAACAATAATGTTACGGCTTATATACCCTTACAATCAGAGGCAACACACCGGTTTGTCCGCTTTCTCAGTAACTGGATGACCTCCATATTTAGTATAAATGAACCTGCTACTTTACAAAGAATTGTCATTCACTGCTATGTCTGATCAGGAGAATACCCGTGCTGATGAAGAAGAATCCATCAATTGGGATTCGTCTTTGGACATTTTCATGTAAGTAATATTCATTTTTTTAAATTGATACCAGGCTAAAAAAATTAAATCAAAGCCTAGAACGCTAACCAATTAACCATGGGACCGGAATATATTTTTAATTAAGACAACACAAACACCCAGTCCCCAAGCCAGGGGAATTAATCACCAGAAAATACAATCCCCACAACCCTCCCAAAAATCAAACCCAGGACCCTCCAGTTCAGAGTCTAACAGCAGCCAAGAACAGTATAGTTGAGCCACACAGCTATACACATAGTTGTATCTTGTCTCGCAATAAGCAGTCAAGTTAATTATTACACTATTGTTTAAATGCAATGTCAAGCTTGGCTAACACTATTGCTGTTAATGTTAATAGCGTTTGTCAAATTGTGGTCAAGTAGCTTTGAACACTTAGATAGGTGTTAAGGTTTTATAAACTTAGCCGGGTGTAGCCTTTGTGTAATAACTTGTACTAGTCGAGAATGCAAATTGTATGCAAGTAGTACTTTCTTCAACACTTGTTCATATATATTAATTAACTATAATAACAGCAGCTCCACTCGCTAAAGTGCAGCGTTAGGTCATAGGGCTCAAGTCGCCCACGGGTGTTAACTAGAAAGACATGCACTTGGCCTCTCCAGAGGTCGCACAATCATTATTCATTACCTACCATTAGTTTTCATCACTCATTAACTCGTCCTGACAAGCTTTTAATTTAATTTCATAGCTAGTTTTTTTTGTCGTGTGACCTCCTGAGAGGCCGAGTGCAGGTCTTTCTATTCGACGTCCGTGGGCGACCTGCGCGTCGGGATGGAATGGATGAAGATGAATGAAACTGGGCAACGATGTGGAAGGAATCGACCGTGGTCTATCAGAAGGTACCGTCCCAGCATTTGCCTGGTGTTGAAAATGGGAAACCACGGAAAACCATTTCAAGGACGGCTGACGGTGGGGCTCGAACCCACGCGTCTACCGAGTCAGCAGAGAGCTTGGACTCATGACCTAAGTGCAGCGTTAGGTCATAGGGCTCAAGTCGCCCACGGGTGTTAACTAGAAAGACATGCACTTGGCCTCTCCAGAGGTCGCACAATCATTATTCATTACCTACCATTAGTTTTCATCACTCATTAACTCGTCCTGCAAAGCTTTTAATTTAATTTCATAGCTAGTTTTTTGTCGTGTGACCTCCTCAGAGGCCGAGTGCAGGTCTTTCTATTCGACGTCCGTTTATTTACCCGCAAACCTAGCACGCCAGGGTTCAACAACCACCATCCACCACCATTCATGTTTTCCATTCAAAACACTCCCGTCCATGACCTACCCCACATCCCGTAATATGCTGTGACGTCACACACACACACACACACACACTAGTTGACCGTTTAAATCTGACGATTCATTCACCGACAAAGATTCGGAAACCTTCGGCAACACTCGGATCTCATCAAGTACAAAGCAAAGCTATATAGCACGAGACCATAACAGAGAAGGCGCTCAGTCCAACAGGGAGACTGGGTCGAGGAGGGTCACGTGCAGATCCTCTTCCATCCTTCCCCCCTCGTCCCCCACCCCAACCCTTCCCACCCCCCTCCCCCCTCCCCCACCCCTCTCCACCACCCAAACCCCCTCAAACCGGTTCCTGGACCCTCCAAGGTTTGTTTACCTTCCGGGGTCCAGGCGACCTTGGGGTCAATGACCTACCTCAAGGTCATTGACCATGACCTACCTCAAGGTCATTGACCTTGACACGCCCCCCTCATTTGCATAAATAACGGTATTTGAAGCAGAACCCTCCCTGCTCCTCTACTAACATTTATTATGTAATCCATTAAAATTGTAGTTTTACCTAAGCTAAATGAACTTTATGTTTAAAAAAGATGAAAATGCCAAGTAGCTCCGTGAAGAACTATACAGCCTATTTTCATATATCCTGCTCATGTTAATTGTCTCTATCAACATACAAAATTTCAGTTTAATTGCTGTAACAGATTCGTAGATATTGAGAACCGTCTAAATATTTCAGATGGTCGCCAGGATGGATTTTTATTTTTGTACTATTACATTAAGATTATTGTGTACGTGTGGTATTCAAACTTCAATCGCATGATTAGAACACAAGAAGTAAAAACGAGATTTTAAAAGTACGCACACCAGCCATCTTGTGATTATGCAAACAATTGAAATAAATTACATGCCAGTGGATCAACAATGGTATAAGCATTTAACGTGCTACGTTTCACGGCACTCGGATAGTTAATTCGCGAGAAACGTCCATTTAAATATTTATACTTCGCGTCGCCGCCATGTTGGATTTGTGCTCACCAGGTTACTGAAAGTCCTATAGGTGAACATATGTTCATAGTCTCCATGAACATAAAAAAAATCAGTTTGGTTGCTGCAAAAGATTCATAGATATTGAGAACCGTCAAAATATTTCGGAAGCTCGCCATTTAGGATTGTTATATGTATAGGCCATAGAGTTATGTACCATTCAAGGACATTTATTGCCTAGCTTCATTATTCAAACTTTCACTTCGATCGCATGATTACGACACAAGAATAAAAAATTAATTTTAAAATTTCTCACAGCCGCCATCTTGAGGTTATGTAAACAATTAAATTAAATTACATGGCAGTGCATTACAATCTGCAAAATCATTTACTGTACCACATTTCACTGCACTCAGAGAGTTAAATCACGAGAAAAGTCTATTAAAATATTTCAAATTCGCTTAGTCGCCATGTTCGTTTTGTACTTTACAGGTTTATGAAATATACATAGGTAAACGTGTATCAGTACCCTTTATCACCGTACGAAATTGCATGATGATATCTGTAATAGTTTCGGAGATATAGAATGTCAGTGAAATAATTCGCACAGCCGCCATTTTGAGGTTATGTAAACAATTGAACTAAATTAGACTCCAGTGCATTACTATGTGTACAAACATTTTCTGTACCAAGTTTCATTACGTTTGGATAGTTAAATCGCGAGAAATGTCTATTTAAAAGTTTCAATTTCTTTTGACCGCCATGTTGGTTTTGTAGTCACCAGGTTTTTGAAAGTTTCATACGTGAACTTCTAGTAGTGCCCTTTATCACCGTACACAATTTCAGGGCGATATCGGAAATAGCTTCGGAGATATTGAATGCTAGTGAAATATTTCGCACAGCCGCCATGTTGGATTGGTGAGACGTAAAAAAATTTGAAGGGCACGGTCGAGGTCGCCGGGAATAGTGCTATGAACTTACCGAGTTTCATTGAAATCGCTCCAGCCGTTTAGATTTTATTAGGGGGGGGGGACACTCACACCTCGCACACACACACACACACACACACGCACACGCACACACACACGGACAAAAGGTGATCTCATAAGCCTATTTTTTTAGCCTATTTTCAATTTTGAAAAAATAGGCTTATGAGATCACCTTTTGTCCGTGTGTGTGTGCGTGTGTGTGTGTGTGTGTGTGTGTGTGATTCGTGTGTGTGTCCCCCCCTAATAAAATCTAAACGGCAAGAGCGATTTCAATGAAACTCGCAATTTAACCATCCGCGTGCAGTGAAACTTGGTACAGTAAATCCTTATACGAATGTTAATCCACTGGCATCTAATTTATTTCAATTGTTTCCATAACCTCAAGATGGCAGCTGTGCAAAATTTTAAAATCTCCTTGTTTTTTCTTGTGTCCTAATTATGCGATTGAAGTTTGAATACTACACGTTCACAATAATCTGCATGTAACAGTACATAACTCTAGGACCTACATTTATAAAATCCAACATGGCGACCATCCGAAATATTTAGTCGGTTCTCAATATCTACGAATCTATTACAGCAATCAAACAGAAATTGTGTATGTTGATAGTGGCAATTAACATAAGTAGGATATATGAAAATAGGCTGTATAGTTCTTCACGGAACTACTTGTTTCAAAATTGAAATTAGGCTAAAAATATGAAAATGCCAATTAACTGTCTCCTTTTGTTGTATAAAACAAATGTATTAAGCAAATATGAACTATTGAGGGGACGGCGAATGGACTTTAGCCTATAGGTGGCATACTCTTACATCCGGCCCTGACTGTACCTCAATGTCCCAATGTCTGAAGTTTCCTTTTCTTGCTGCTATGTTCACTGCCGTCATTGACGTGCTCAGAAAAAATATTTAAGACTATTCTTACGAACTTAGAGACTCCCTCGGGTCAAAAATACCCATGCGCCATTCCTCGCTGGTTAATTTTAAAATAGGTAGCTTTCTAATGAGATCTACCTACAGGCACTTGCCAACTGAGTACCGCTCATAATGTACTGAAATATAGAGGCCGAAGGAAGATATATACCAAAACTAAATTACTAGGCACTGAAAGTCCATCTCGCTCTAGTGATCAAAACGTAGTGATATAACCAGTTATTAGCCTATTTTCAATTTTGAAAAAATAGGCTTATGAGATCACCTTTTGTCCGTGTGTCTGTGGGGGCGTGTGTGTGTGTGTGTGTGTGTGTCAAGTGTGTGTGTGTGTCCCCATAATAATTTCTAACGGCTGGAGTGATTTCAATGAAACTCGGTAGGTTCATAGCACTATTCCGGGTGACCCCGACCGTGCCCTTCAAATTTTGTTATGTCTCACCAATCCAACATGGCGGCTATGCGAAATATTTCACCAGCATTCAATATCTCCGAACCTATTCCCGATATCACCCTGGAATTTATTACGATGATAAAGGGAACTACTAGAAGTTCACCTATGTGACCTTTGAAAAACTGGTAACTACAAAACCAACATGGCGGCCACGCGAATTTACGACATTTAAATAGACGTTTCTCGCGATTTAACCAACCAAACGCAATAAAACTTGGTACAGTATATGTTTATACACATTGTAATGCACCGATATCTAAGTTCGTTCAATTGTTACATAACCAAAAGATGGCGGCTGTGCATTCTATATCTCTGAAACTATTAGCGGTATCATCTTGAAATTTTGTACGGTGATAAAGGGCACTACTGGAAGTTCATCTATGAGACTTTCAAAAACCGGTTAACTACAAAACGAATATGGCGGCCAAGCGAATTTGAAAATTTTAAATTGACCTTTCTCGCGATTTAATGTTCCAAACGCAATGAAATCTGGTACAGGAAATGTTTATACACATTCTAATGCACTGGTATCTAATTTACTTCAATTGTTTACTTAACCTCAAGATGGTGGCTGTGCGAATTTTAAAATTAAGTTTTTATATCTTGTGTCGTAATCATGCGATCGAAGTGAAAGTTTGAATAATGAACCTACGCAATAATTTTCCTTTATTGGTACATGACTCTATGGCCTATACATTTAACAATCCAACATGGCGACCATCCGAAATATTTAGACGGCTCTGAATATCTTCGAATCTATTATAGCAATCAAACTAATTCTTTTTATGTTCATAGGGGCTATGAACTTAAGTTCACCTATAGGACTTTAAATAACCTGGTGATCACAAATCCAACATGGCGGCGACGCGAAGTATAAATATTCACATGAAAGTTTCTCGCAATTTAACCATCCGAGTGCAGTGACACTTGATACAGTAAATCCTTATACGAATGTTAAACCACTGGCATCTAATTTATTTCAATTGTTTCTATAACCACATGATGGCAGCTGTGCGAATTTTTAAAATCTCCTTGCTACTTTATGCGTCCTAATCATGCGATTGAAGTTTGAACGCTACACTTACACAATAATCTTCATGTAAAAGTACATAACTCTAGAACCTACATATTTAAAATCCAACATGGCGACCATCCGAAATATTTAGTCGGTTCTCAATATCTACGATTCTATTACAGCAATCAAACTGAAATTTTGTATGTTGATAGTGGCAGTTAACATAAGTAGGATATATGAAAATAGGCTGTATAGTTCTTCACGGAACTACTTGTTTTATTGGTGAAGCCATAATTTGACTTACAGCCAGGCACACAGCACTTCCTAGGCATCTGAAATAGTTTAATGAAATATTAGTGACGAATTTGTTGGTTAAATTCATTAGCAGGCATTGGTTACACACGCAACTTAATACGGGAAATACTCGCTGCTACAGTACATCTTTCAGCAGGTCTGATTTACCAAGAGGAATTTTCTCGGGTGTTGAAATAGTTAGTTCCAACTGCTTTTAGATGCTGTCATATACAAATAAACGATATTTATGAACAAAACTTAGCATGTTTATACAACTTAGAGCCCGCAGACTGTGTTGCCTATTCTAGCAACAGCACAGCTTGAGAATTATAGACGACGATAGACGTATGGGTGGAGCGAGGAATAAGGAAAGGACTGACAAAGGACGATCAAATAGGAAATGAGATGAATAATATGGAATTTCTTGTTCGGAGAGTATAAACGCTGCAAAAATGAAATATGTATAACATGTATCACCTTGTGAGTAAGTGATCAGTTCGCAATTAATTGCGAGTTACCAGTAGTATATGCAGTAATAAATTCACTTCCTACACCATTTGCCTAAATTTTCCCTCAACCTCACTGTTGGCTTTAAAGGATCGCTACTCATAAATAAATACATAAATAAATAAGGTTGGTTGGTTCCTTAGTTTAGGGGCTGTGACAACGCGGTCATATAGCCCCGTGTACTTTGGGTGTGTGTAGAATCTGTCTGATAACCGGTGTTAATTGTGATGGCTGTATTAGTGTGTGTTATCTGTCTTAATTCAAGTAAGGATTGCAGACAATAATTTCAAGTAGTTCCTACTTTTGCCACCAAATGTTACCGTCCACGACACCTAGCTTGCGGACTTGGCTACTAGATTGCATTGCAGTCAGCACCTGGTGGCGAACTTTGGAACTAATAGTGCGTTATCAATTCTAACCTACAAATTTTGGTTTCACACAAGTGTGGTTACTGAAAGGTTCATTTTCATGCCATAAATCTATGACATGAGACCACCGGCTTTATTTCCCCTCCGAAGGGATTTTAAACGCTCTTAAAAAATTCGACGACTTTGGTCGGGTTTGAACCCGTGATCTTGGTCATAGAAGTTCAGCATGCTACCAACTACGCCACCGAAGCCGCTAGAACATGGCGATCAAGCAAGGTTCAAATATTTAAATGGACTTCTCTCGCGTATTAATAATCCGAACGTAGTGAATGCTGATAGACGATACAAAGCTAAGTGTAGAACTTCCATTCTACCTTAGAGAGGGGTGGGGTGGAAGGTGGCATTTACCCTCTAGACCCCCTGAATAAGATGCTATGTATAGTCTAACGTTTGGTCACAAGGAATCTGGAATGATTGTACAATTATTGTAGGTGCCGTTTGGTTCATGTTATTTGTGACAGTTGAAATGTCACAATATCTATTTCGTCGGGATGTGTCAAACGCCAAAGCCCGGGACATGGAAAACAGTGAGATTTCTGAGAAGATTAAAAATGTGTGATCTCCTTGGTTTCGTTTGTGAATGGACATATGGCGATTCAAGTGTGATCTCTTTGTTTTTATTAGTGTTTGATTACTTAAATACTTTAACTTTTATTCTTTGTGATAACAATTGGATGGTGACGCCATGACTCTTCATAGAGACTGGTTATGTTAGCACATGAGAAAACTCCTTGTGTCGATTCTAATATATACATATACACACATCAAAAAAAGTTTTGCATCACCTCGGTTCCAAGAGTTCCGGAACCTTTAAATACAAAGGGAATAGAGATCAACACAAACAATATTTCAGCTCGTTTTATTGCTCATGAGACCCACACATTGCATGTTGTACCATCATACAGCTAGACTTTCAGCATTTGTGGTCCAGATTGCAGTACACACCACTACCTCTAATACCCAGTAGCACGTCCTCTTGCATTGATGCATGCCTGTATTCGTCGTGGCATACTATCCACAAGTTCATCAAGACACTGTTGGTCCAAATTGTCCCACTCCTCAACGACAATTCGGCGTAAATCTCTCAGAGTGGTTGGTGGGTCAAGACGTCCATAAACAGCCCTTTTCAACATATCCCAGGCATGTTCGATAGGGTTCATGTCTGGCGAACATGCTGGCCACTGTAGTCGAGCGATGTCGTTATCTTGAAGGAACGCATTCACAAGATGTGCACGATGAGGTCGAGAATTGTCGTCCATGAAGACAAATGCCTCTCCAATATTCTGCCGATATGGGTGCACTATGGGTCGGAGGATGTCATTCAGGTATCGTAAAGCCGTTTCGGAGCCTTCCATGACCACCAGTGGCGTACGTCGGCCCCACATAATGCCACCCCAAAACATCAGGGAACCACCACCTTGCTGCACTCGCTGGACAGTGTGTCTAAGACGTTCAGCCTGACCAGGGTGCCTCCAAACACGTCTCCGACGATTGTCTGGTTGAAGGCATATGCGACACTCATCGGCGAAGAGAACGTGATGCCAATTCTGTGGGGTCCATTCAGCATGTTGTTGGGCCCATCTGTACCGCGCTGCATGGTGTCGGGGTTGCAAAGCTGGACCTCGCCATGGACGTCGGGAGTGAAGTTGCGCATCATGCAGCCTATTGCGCACAGTTTGAGTTGAAACACGACGTCCTGTGGCTGAACGAAACGCATTATTCAACATGGTGGCATTGCTGTCAGGGTTCCTCCGAGCGGCAATCCGTAAGTAGCGGTCAACCACTACAGTAGTAGCCCTTGGGCGGCCTGAGCGAGGCCTGTCATCGACAGTTCCTGTATCTCTGTACCTCCTCCATGTCCGAACAACATCGCTTTGGTTCACTCTGAGACGCCTGGAAACTTCCCTTGTTGAGAGCCCTTCTTGACACAAAGTAACAATGCGGACGCGATCGAACTGCGGTATTGACCTTCTAGGCATGGTAGAACTACAGACAACATGAGCAGCGTACCTTCGTCCTGGTGGAATGACTGGAACTGATCGGCTGTCGAACCCCCTCCGTCTAATAGGCCCTGCTCATGCATGGTTGTTTACATCTTTGAGCAGTTTTAGTGACATCTATGAACAGTCAAAGGGACTGTATCTTTGATACAATATACACAGTCAACGTCTATATGCCGGAGATCTGGGAACCGAGGTGATGCAAAACTTTTTTTGATGTGTGTATGTACAACTATCCAATTTAGCCGACGCATTTGCTTTTAATTTCCAAACAGGAAAGACATATATTATTTTCACTCTTTAGTTATTCTTCTAACCTTTTGTTACCATCCTCCCCTTAGGGTATGGTTGATGTGTGAAGACGTGTGTTTTGGTGTTACGTGTAATTTACCCTTGTCCAAATAAAATATGTTCATTTTCTTTAATCTATATTAAACCACCCTCTTCGTCTAGGGCCCACTTCTTATCTCGGAGCCAGGTCTCCGTAATACCTGTTTCCTCCCTTCCTTCTGAAACCTTTTAGTTGGGGGGGGGGGGGATATTATTGATAAAGAAACACCTGGATGTTCCTCTCGTTAAATAAACAATCACACTTCATTGACTTGAAATAAAGGGTTCACTGATGGAACCAGGTTAGGTTTGGTGTAACCAAGCAGCCAAATAGTGAAAGGAGCTCCTACGGAAATGTCTCGTTCGGTGGTTCGGATTAGGGTACACTCAAAACGGTGATCCGGAGCTTATGATCGGGAGATTAGCTGTCCCGTGGTAGCACTTCCTTGCTTGCTATCTTCCTTAATTTCTTCCATGCTAGTTTCATTCCTTCCGTTCTACCTTTCTTCATTTCTTCCATGATATGTTCCTTCATTCCTTCCATGCTATCTTCCATCATTTCTTCTATGCTATCTTCCTTGCTATCTTCATTTCTCCTTTGCTCTCTCCCTATCTTACACTCGCTACTCCCCATACAAAGCAAAGCCCCTCAGATCGCAGAGCACTGACTATATCATTATGAGCGAGTGATCCTAGCTGCTTACAAGGATGCCTCCAAATTCAATCTCACCCGCAATGTACCTTCCGGCTTCGGCGTCGTAATTACATACACAGCGTCACTTCACATAACCAACTTACACCTTCACTGAGGAGCGGATCATCCCCTGACAACTTACAACAGGCAAGATTCCACAAATTATTGTCATATTACTTACTTAATTATTACTTACTCAAAAGCAGTATAAATATATAAATACAACATATATATCATGCCCATATCTAGCTTGCCATGGTGGGTGAGTGGTTAACGTGTGGGATTACCAACCCCAAGCTTACAGGTTCGCTCCTGGCTATGGTAAGTGATTTTTGAAAGGCGACAAAAATCTCGGCACGCATGTCATACGTTGTTGGCATGTTAAAGAACCCATTTGAATTCAATAGGCCGTGTTCATTATGACAAATTAATCTCGGATTTTCCGCCAACACAAAAGTTCTTCCTTTCTCTACTAGAAAGCGCTATATTGTCAAGGAGTTTAGATATCTAACCTCCTTGACTTTCATAGTATTCCAGGGAACAACAAAATTCGGCATGCAAGCTGCCCTCTGGGAGTCATATAATAAAGCTTACACCCGACACCCGAGGCCATACGATATTGTTATTATTATTATTATTAGTGGGCATGTCGTGAAACAAGGTGAGGATTGTGAAGGAAGCGGTCGCAGTTAATGTTAAGAACAATCGCGGCATTTGAATGGAGTAGAAGTGGAGAAACCACGGAAAACCAGATCCAGGATGGCTGAGGAGAGAATCGGATCTACCTCTTCTCAGATTTGCCACACAAGGCTGAGTGTACTGAGTTCCAGCCTTCAATCAAGAAATACTGTACATTTCTTGGCAGAGCCACGAATCGAACCCGGATCTCTGGGTAACAGCCTAGAACTCTAGCCGCTACACCACGAGGTGATCCATCTAAACGTTATGGGAAGACATAAACTGTTTCATAATGATGGTCATTAAAATACAGTTTCTCCCACCAATCAGAGCTCAAGAAACAGTTGTGTGACCAATTAGGCGAGGATAGCATCGCACCTGTGCTCACTTCCATGGCCCCCTACTTAAAATTTCACTGCGTGGCGAGTGTCATAGTGATGTAATCGAGGAAGCCATGGTCAAATACAAGGTAATCTCTGCGTCCCATGCGCCCTGTTCAGTACATAAAACTGGTGAAATCTCGACAGAATATTTATGTTCGAACATAAAATAGTTATAATAATTATTGTCGAACATAAACAGTCGTATGCAACTGGCCTATAATGGTAATTAAGACACTCGTGTGGCAATTATAAAACACGCTTCGTTCATTTTATAAACATACACGTCTTAATTATTGCCATTATAGGCTCGTTGCATAATGTAGCCTACTGTTAATATTATAACTGTACAACAATTATATACATTTCCAAAGAATCTCACACATCTTGCTATTAGAAGTAAAGTGATAAATATTCAAAATTCAAATCGTAATTATTTTTATCCATTTTTAGCCTATTTTAATTTTAGGAAAAAAATAGGCTTATGAGATCACATTTTGTCTGTGTGTGTGTTTGTAAGCATGTGTGTGTGTGTCCCGCAATAACTTCTAAACGGCTGGAGCCATGTCAATGAAACTCGGTAAGGTCATAGTACTATTTTGGCCAACACCGACCGTGCTCTTCAAATTTTATTACGTCTCACCAATCCAACATGGCGGCTGTGCGAAATATTTCACCGGCATTATATATCGCCGAAACTATTACTCATATCACCCTGAAATTTTGTACTACTAGAAGTTCACCTAGGAGACTTTATAAAACCTGTTACTGTTCTCACGACTTAACCATCCATACGCATTTTAACTAGGTACAGCAAATGATTATACACATGTTAATGAACTGGCATCTAAGTTAGTTCAATTGTCTACATAACCTGAAGATGGCGGCTGTGCGAAATTTTAAAATTAAGTTTGTTATTTCTTTTGTATTAATCATGCGATCGAAATGAACGTTTGAAAAATGAACCTCCGCAATAATCGTCATGTAATAGTTCATAACTCTATGGCCTATATATATTAAAATCAAACGTGGTGATCATCCGAACTAGTTACACGGTTCTCAATATCTATTAATCTATGACAGCAATCAAACTGAAATTTTGTATGTGTAGAGGCTATAAACATAAGTAGGATATATGAAAATAGGTTATTAAGTTCTTCACGGAACTACTTGTTCTTCATTATCCCACCCTATGGCGTAGCAACGAACGTTAAAAAGAAAAGCTAGTGTGCTTCTTTATGTGAAACCTTATCAATTTCTCTTTGCTACATGGTAAAACCAGGCACGTCTGGTAATAAAAGGCTCTCAGACGAAGCCTCTCTTGAAAAATTATCTAAATATATTAAACGGAATATATTATTTAAATCAAATACGAGTATGTGTAAATTTCACTCAATCTATTCACAGTCTATACTAACTTATTTGGATCTGTTATTGTTGTTTTAAGGGGCGGAGCTACGAAGTCATCTGCCCCTTTGGATCTGTTAATAAAATATGTTTTTGAGATGGATAGTAGAGCTAATAAGCGGAGCCTTAAATTTATCATTACTTCCCATGTAGCAGGGTTGGGAGGCGTGGTTAAGAAACTACCATTCATTTCCATTGTAACGGCGAAGGCTCAGGCGACCAGAACCTAAGACCGGATTGCCATTTTCGACGGGATTTTTGTATGGCGTAGGCTGTAATGCGCAAACCGGTGACGACATCGGCTAATCGTGGTGTGTGTAACGAGGTGTGGTTCCAACCAGAGCGTGGAGGGTCACAGCCCGTCGCTAGAGGGCACGTGTGCACGTCACGTGACGATACAAAGCGAGCAGCAGCATGCATCAATCGTCCAACGCTGCCAGTCGCTTTGCAAACAGTGACATGGAGGCGTCAAACGAAGAGCAAAGAGGTGTTGTTTGGTTTCTGACAGCCGAAGGAGTAGGGGGAACGGACATTCATCGCCGAATGTCACAAGTGTACGGCGAACACTGCATGTCCCTTGCAAGGGTCAAGGCGTGGCACTAGCGCTTCAGGGAAGGACGGGTGTCGTTAGCCGATGATGCCCGGTCTGGGGCACCCCCCTGCATTACCGATGACAACGTCCAGCTGGTTGATGCACTCATTACCCAGGACCGCCGAGTGACAGTGAAAGCCATAGCCGCCGTGGTCGGATTGAGCGTCGGAAGTGTGCACACCATCATGAAGGAACGACTGCACTTGCGGAAACTGTGTGCCCAATGGGTGTCCCACAGTCTTCAACCACACCAGGAAGCATGTCGAATGGCCTACTGTCTTGGTCTTGGTTGGACGATTGATGCATGCTGCTGCTCGCTTTGTATCGTCACGTGACGTACACACGTGCCTTCTAGCGACAGGCTGTGACCTTCCACGCTCTGGTCGGAACCACACCTCGTTACACTCGCCTCGATTAGCCGATGTCGACACCGGTTTGCGCATTACTGCCTCCGGCTCGTTACTTTTTGAACGCACCTTATATTTAGAATGAAAGTTATTCAAGACGGTCAACCCACCCTCTTGAAGCTTTCTATTTTCCCTCTTGGACTCTCCGAAGGGTCACTAATATTGACAAATTACCAGAAACATTGTTACAAGACTGGTTCTCAGTTTAGGGGCTGCGACAACGCGGTCATGTAGCCCCGTGTACTTTGGGTGTGTGTAGAATCTGTCCGATAACCGGTGTTAATTGTGATGGCTGTATTAGTGTGTGTTATCTGTAATTCAGGAAAGGACTGCAGACGATAAATATCAAAAAGTTCCTATTTTTTCTACCAAATGCTACCGTCAACGACACCCAACTGTGAACTTGACTACTAGATGCCACCGCAACTGGCACCTGCCACGAACGTTGGAACGTTAATAGAGCGTTAATAGAATCTAACCTACAATTTAGCTTCACACAATTGTAGTTAGTGAAAGGTTCTTTTACATGCCATAAATCTATGACATGGGCCCGCCTGCTTTACTTCCCCTCCGAAGGAAAGCACACTGCGGGATTTTTAACCTGCGAGGACTGGCGCATGGGTATTTGTGACCCGGGGCTTTAATAATGCTCTATATTTTCGTTTTGGTCAGCCCTCATTTCCTGTCGCTTACTGTACCTTCCTTCCTAGCCTTGAATTTCACCCTACAAAGGAAACATGTCCATAGTTTTTGGAACACTCAAGTTATTTCTATATTATTTACGGTCGGGTCAGATTTACCCATGGCGGCAATCAGTGAAATAGAACTCAGACCCTTCGCTAGCGCGCTGCGAGCAGATTTCAAGCCGATTGCAGGTGGGTAGGCAACCCATTGTGCAGTTCCGTGTTGAATCGGAACACGCTGCACATGTAGAATAAGAAATGCATTTTACCAATATTTGCCACTACGCGCTGAGCTAAGCTGGTCAGTGACTAGTTAGCTATAAATAATTACACCGCCCGGAAGATCCAAACTATCTGAAGGTTTTTGCTCATTTTTAACCTAACCCAACAACAACACTACAAGCCGCGACTGGGTTAAACCCAGATAAGAGAATAAAGCCTGCCAACTACAGCGGATTGAGGTAGGCCTACTAGGAGAATTGTCATTGTTGGCTGACCAGTGTCGACTCCTGATTTTTAGCCTATTTTTCACATTTTGCAAAAATGAGGAAAAAGTAGACTTATGAGATCAATCCGCGAAAATGTGTGTCTGTCTGTCTGTCTGTCCTTCTGTCTGTCTGTCTGTCTGGCTGGCTGGCTGTGTGTGTGTGTCCCCCTATCAACTCCTAAACGGCTGCAGCTATGGAAACCAAATTAGATATGCGTAAAGATCTATGCCGGAATATCTCAAGGCCATATTTGAAAATGATAGCAGTGCTAACAACTGCTGAAAAATCGCAATTGAAATTTGAGCTCAATGTCGGATATCCTGGAAGGTATGCATGGGAGCTATTCCAAAGTTGGCACACTTATAGATAATAATAATTCAGTTTAATCTCCAGGAGGCCATACATGACAGTGTTACCAACGTGATTCTAAGCCAGCTGATACGTCTAATTTTTAAATGCATGTAACTTCTACACTATCAATTAGATTCCAACCACATTTCGTATGCACTATGTGTACAATAACAATTGTGACTATGCGTATTCTTAAGAGCAACCAGGGCAGCCAACTGTTAATAAATTATCACTCTATTATTTTAGCCTAATACCAATATATCAGAAAGTATGCAAACCAGGAGCTCGAAACTTTGCACACGTATAGTACATGACCTTCTACATTCATTTGTAGTACCTAGTATACGTCAGTACTGCCAACATGATTCTAAGGTTGTTGATAGGTCCAAACTTTAAATGAATGTAACTTCTATACTAACAAATGGATTTCAACCAAATTTCGTATGTGACTTTTGTACCATAACTCATATGAATATGCGTATTCTTAAGAGCCAGCAGGGCTGCCAACTGTAAGTAAATGCTCTCTCTCTCTCTTTTTACCCTAATATCTATAAATCAGAATATATGCAAGCCAACAGCTCTAAACTTTGCATACGTATAGTACCTAACATTCTAAATTAATTTGGGGGTAAATAATGTACGTCAGTACTGCCAACATTATTTAAGCCTTCTGATAAGTCCAATTTTTAAATGCATGTAATTTCTATACTAACAAATGGATTTCATCCAAAATTGGCACAGTAATAGATCATAACATTTTTGATTAATTCATAAATTCTAAGAAAAGTAGGCTCTTTAGTTCGTCACGGAACTACTTGTTATAATGTGTAGGACTTAATAGGATAGGCTACTTACAGTATTAACTTAACATAATCACTATAGCTGGGCTAAATTGAGATATTAGACTGGATCTAATAATAATTATTCAGTCGCACAGCGCTATTATGAACATATTACACAATACAGTACAATCGAATACCACTCCAAAGATGTGCACTCGCTGAAAACAGACAATCCATTTATCCGCGCGAAATCGTAACCAATAAGCCCGTAGTGTTGGTAAAAATCAACCAATAGTGAGACTTCAGGATCTCAGTCCACGTCCTCAGAGCGCCATTAAACAGACCAAACCTGCCCCGTCCCCCTCAAGGGCTGCCATACATTTCTAAAGCTATAAGCACGTGCTTTGAGGATGCAAATCTTCGTACCTCCGTTTCCTCCAACGGGCGGTAAAGGTCACACTTCACCCATCTAGGGGTGAAATGTAGAACTAGTTACAATAACTGACAGTGATAGCGAGACAGAGCTTATCGACAGGGCGCGCAAGACTATTTTACAAAACACACTAGAGGCCCGTACTGCTCCACAGCATTATTTTTCAGTATTGGAATGAAAAAATTACGACATTATGTAATAGTTTATAACCTTTATTTCACAATACTTCCTTCCAGACAATGTTCGCTGTGCGTCGACCCTTAGGTTTAATTTCTACTTCTACATCTTTAAATGATTTTCCTCGGGATAAGGCAACATAGAATATTCCATGGCCTAAAACAGGATCAGGGAAGTAGATTCCAACTCGATGAAGCGTTTAACCCTGCGCTTTGTTGATTGTAATACAAAACGCTGGTGCAATAGGAAATTTCCGTCATTAGAACCAAAGATATGATTGCTACAATGAGAAAAAATGTTGAAAAAATGAGATGTAATATCGAATGTCCACTCATAACGTTCCTCAGTATAAGCCGATTTGAATAGTTAAGAGATCAAATGAAAGCGCTTGATTCACTGAATGTTCGTAGACCAAAACGACCTGCGTACCTCAATCAGAACCAAAGATAAGATTGCTTCAATGTTGGGAAAATTTAAGAAAGGCGGAATTTAAGTGATTTGTAATACTTGATGGCAAATCAGTGCATGAATATCTTTCATTTTAAAAAGGAATGAAGGAAATCGACCGGATAGAATGGCCGCACGGACTCGGATAAGTTTTCATAAATATTTCTAATATTCGCTTCGGCACTCATAACTAGAGACGGGAATTTGCCTATTTGCCTATTTTATTCCTGTGTTTAGAAACGTAGGCTTTCGAGTTATAAATCCGTTTTAGGTTCTTTTAGGCTAGATTTCGTTGGTTTTATTGTGCCTATAAATGCCTATTTCAAGGGTTTGTGCCTATTTGGAGTATAATTGCCTATTTGATGCCTTTTGACTGTATTTTAAAGTGCATTATATTGCAGCTGGTGTGCTCAACAGAATTATATTCTCATTTCTCAATATGTGTTTACACCACGAACAACGATGGGAATTCTCGGAATTCACCAAAAATAGCGCCTGGGATCTCGATATTAAGCCTCCAAACTTAACAACCCTTCGTTTTGTATTTCGCTTTTCTTTTTATTGAAAATTTATCCGTTAGTATGTGTGTGAATTAATATCCTAAACTTTATGCTGATTGAATTACAAAAGAACTAACTTAGTGCCATGTTTTCGTGTTTTTTCAATCTCGATATTAAGCTTCCAAAGTTAAAAACTCTTCGTTTCAGGTATCGTCCCCTTCAAAAGCTGCGTTAGGTTGGCGCTGCAACCTCACTGTGAATTAATATACAGTATATCCTGTACGCGCCTGAGTGTTGAATGGGCAGGCAGTTAAAAGCAGCCAGGAGGGATGCGATCCAGCTGGCAATTAAAATGCCGCGGCGATCACAGTGGGTTGGTGCTGTAACCTATCTTGTGTTGAATGGACAGGCAGTTTAAAGCAGCTTGGAGGGATGCGATCTAACTGGCAGCGGGTGTAGCATGGCCTCTTACCGAGATTGATGTAAACTTGGTGGTCCCGTCTTGAACTACTGTTGCCATGCAGCCAGGAGGGATGCGATCCAGCTGGCAGTGAAAATGCCGCGGCGATCACAGTACGTTGGTGCTGTAACCTATCTTGTGTTGAATGGACAGGCAGTTTAAAGCAGCTTGGAGGGATGCGATCTAACTGGCAGCGGGTGTAGCATGGCCTCTTACCGAGATAGATGGAAACTTGGTGGTCCCGTCTTGAACTACTGTTGCCATGCAGCCAGGAGGGATGCGATCCAGCTGGCAGTGAAAATGCCGCGGCGATCACAGTGCGTTGGTGCTGTAACCTATCTTGTGTTGAATGGACAGGCAGTTTATAGCAGCCAGGCGGGATGCGATCCAGCTGGGAGTGAAAATGCAGCCGCGATCAGTGCGTTGGTGCTGTAACCTATCTTGTGTTGAATGGACAGGCAGTTTAAAGCAGCCAGGAGGGATGCGATCCAGCTGGGAGTGAAAATGCAGCAGGGATCAGTGCGTTGGTGCTGTAACCTATCTTGTGTTGAATGGACAGCCAGTTTAAAGCAGCCAGGCGGGATGCGATCCAGCTGGGAGTGAAAATGCAGCCGCAATCAGTGCGTTGGTGCTGTAACCTATCTTGTGTTGAATGGACAGGCAGTTTAAAGCAGCCAGGAGGGATGCGATCCAGCTGGGTGTGAAAATGCAGCAGGGATCAGTTCGTTGGTGCTGTAACCTATTTTGTGTTGAATGGACAGGCAGTGCTGTAACCTATCTTGTGTTGAATGGACAGGCAGTTTAAAGCAGCTTGGAGGGATGCGATCTAGCTGGCAGTGGGTGTAGCATGGCCTCTTACCAAGATAGATGTAAACTTGGTGGTCCCGTCTCGAGCTACTGTTGCTATGGTGATGGCCGGCCTTGCTATTACTTCATCAGTTTATTTTCTGCTTTTATTAGCCTTTGCTTGAGTGCAAAAAGGCCGAAATCATAAGAATGAGAAAGACTATCGAAAATGCATGTAGCCAGCCGTTACTTCTGGGTCCTAAACTAAGTGTATGCAAAATTTGGTTGGGATTGGTGGAACGGTGTAGATTTGTATACGGAACAAATCCACCCACCCGCATACATACATACATACATACAGACTTTCACTTTTATATATAAGATAAGTGTGTTATTAAATTATAAGTTGCTTATTGTTAATTCTTTTTATAGTAATTAAATATGTTATTAAATTAAAAGAAATTGTTTCATGCCTATTGTGTTGCCTATCTTACACGTTAGTGCCTATTTACATGCCTATTTTGGCTATTTTAAGAGCCTATATGCCTGCCTATTTTAACTGTTTTTAGTGCCTGTTATTCTCGTCTCTACTCATAACATTCCTCCGAATCAACCAATTTACATATTTAATATCTCAAAAGATAGAGCTTGATCCACTCAGTGTTATTAGACCAAAACGAACTGAGTAACTCAATTAGAACAATTAAATGATTGCTACAATGAGAAAAAATGTTGAAAAAAAGAGATGTAATATCGATTGTTCATTCATAACTTTCCTCAGAATCAGCCGATTTGAATAGTTAAGAGCTGAAATGAAGGTGCTTGAGTCACTGAGTGTTCTTAGACCAAAACGACCTGCTTACCTCAATTAGAACCAAAGATATGATTGCTTCAAAGGTGGAAAAAGTTGAAAAAAGTACAAAAAATCAAATAATTTGCGGAAGGCGGAAGTTAAGTGATGTGTAATACTTGATAACCAATCTCTGCATGAATACCTTTAATGTAAATTTAAACATTGTGTGTCAGAAAACTGTATCGTAATGGGGCTCATTATAACACTATTTTTCATTATGAAACAGTTTATCCCACCAATCAGAGCTCAAGAAACAGTTGTGTGACCAATTAGGTAAGGATACCTTCGCGCATGCGCTCAAAATCCAACATATTTCTGTGTTGGCAAGCAAAGTGAATGGTCTCTACTTTCGGAGTGCTTTGACCCCCGCATGCGCTCTGTTCAGTCAGCAAAGCCAGCGCGCCCTGTTCACTAACTGAATTAACTGAATCTCTTAGATATGAATATTTATGTTAAAACATAGGCCTATAATAAAGTAAAACTTATTGTCGAACATAAACAGTCGTATGCAACTCGCCTGTAACGGTAATTAAGACACTCGTATGGAAATTATAAAACTCGCTTACGCTCGTTTTATAAACATACTCATGTCTTAATTATTGCCATTATAGACTCGTTAGCCTACTTCCGATTTTTGCAAAAAAAAAAATTAAAGTAGGCTTATGAGATCAACACAGGGCCAAAAATTGTGTGTCTATGTGTGTGTCTGTGTGTGTGTGTGTGTGTGTGTGTGTGAGTGTGTGCACTCCGAATGTCTGCCCCCCCATCAATTCGCACACGGTGAAATCGAATTGAACGAAATTAGGTACAGAGGTAGCACTAGTAAAGGGCACCTTAGTGCCATGTTTTATATCGCGGCCATCTTGACGGAAATGTAATGGCGGCCACCCAAATGTTAAAAGCTTAAATCAAATTACGACCAACCTAATCATCTGATCTCTACCAAATTTTGCAACAACAAACCTTTATGTGAGAAGAGTGTTTTGACCATGATAATAAGTCATCAGTCCAATAGTTTGCATACGGCGGCCATGTATGTGTGCAAATCGATTCCCCCTATCAATTCAAACATGGTGAAACCGAATTGAACGAAATTAGGTACTGAGGTAGCACTAGCAAAGGGCACCTCAGTGTCATGTTTTATATCCCCACCATCTTGACGGAAACGGAATGGCGGCCACCCAAATGTTAAAAGTTTAAATCAAATTACAACCAACCTAATCATTCGATCTCGACCAAATTTTGCAACAACATATCTTCTTGTTGGAAGCATCTTTTGACAGAACTACAAGGTCATCAGCCTAAAAGTTTGCATATAGCGGCCATGTATGCGTGCAAATAAATTCACCATAGCAATTCAAACACGGTGAAACCGAATTGAATTAAATTTTGTACAGAGGTAGCACTAGCGAAGGGCACCTCATATTCATGTCTAATATACGTATAACACGTTGTATTTCAACAAGCTACTACAACCAACATTCAATTATACTCCTTAAAAAGGACAAAGAGTTATAACAACACCCATGCATTTAGGAGAAAGTAGGCTATATGTTCTTTACTGAACATCTCGTTAGCCTATTTTCATTTATGAAAAAAATAGGCTTATGAGATCACCTTTTGTCGGTGTGTCTGTCTGTGTGCGCGCGTGTGTGTGATGGTGTGTGTCCCCCCTAATAACTTATAAACGGCTGGAACGATTTCAATGAAACTCGGTAAGTTCATAGCACTATTCTGGACGACCCCGACCGTGCCCATCAAATTTTGTTACGTCTCACCAATCGAACATGGAGGCTGTGCGAAATATTTCACCAGCATTCAATATCTCCGAAACTATTACCGATATCACCCTGGAATATTTTACGGTGATAAAGGGAACTACTAGAAGTTCACCTATCTAACTATTGAAAACCTGGTAACTACAAAACCAACATGGCGGCCAAGCGAATTTGCGACTTTTAAATAGACGTTTCTCGCGTTTAACCAACCAAACGCAATGAAATTTGGTACAGTATATGTTTATACACATTGTAATGCACCGAGATCTAACTTCATTCAATTGTTTACATAACCTCAAGATGGCGGCGGTGGAAAATATTTCACCGGCATTCTATATCTCTGAAACTATTTGCGATATCACCCTGACATTTTGTACGGAGATAAAGGGCACTACTGGACGTTCATCTATAAGACTTTCAAAAACCGGTTAACTACAAAACGAATATGGCGGCCAAGCGAAGTTGAAATTTTTAAATAGACCTATCTCGCGATTTAATGATCCAAACGCAATGAACCTTGTTACAGGAAATGTTTATACACATTGTAATGCACTGGTATCTAATTTAGTTCAATTGTTTAGATAACCTCGAAATGGCGGCTGTGCGAATTTTAAAATTAAGTTTTTATTTCTTGTGTCGTAATCATGCGATCGAAGTTAAAGTTTGAATAATGAACCTACGCAAATAATTTCCTTTAATGGTACATGACTCTATGGCCTATACATATAACAATCAAACATGGCGACCATCCGAAATATTTAGATGGATCTCAATATCTACTAATCTATTACAGCAATCAAACTTAATTCTTTTATGTTCATAGAGGCTAAGAACTTAAGTTCACCTATATGACTTTCAGTAACCTGGTGATCACAAATCCAACATGGCGGCGATGCGAAGTATAAATATTTAAATGGACGTTTCTTGCGATTTAACCATCTGAGTTCGGTGAAACTTTGTACGTTAAATGCTCAAACAAATGTTAATCCACTGGCATCTAATTTATTTCAATTGTTTTCATAACCACGAGATGGCAGCTGTGCGTAATTTTAAAATCTTGTTTTTAGTTCTTGTGTCCTAATCCTGCGATTGAAGTCTGAATACCACACGTACACAATAACCTTCATGTAATAGTACATAAATAAAATTCCAACCTGGCGACCATCTGAAATATTTAGACGGTTGTCAATATCTACGAATCTATCACAACCTTCAAACTGAAATTTTGTATGTTGATAGAGGCAACTGACATGAGTATGATATATGAAAATAGGCTGTATAATTCTTCACGGAACTACTTGTTTTTCTTTTTAAACAGTTACTGCTGAGAACTGATTGTAGGATGATCCTCACGTCCGATATGGAGGAATCGCCTCTGTGGTAGGTCTACCAAGGCCTTCAATAATCTCGCAAGCAACGACTGGTACTAAATCCGTTTATTCTCCACGCTCCTCATTAGATGAAGCTATAAATGTTGCGCTTAAACTAATTGAAACCACATATGGCAAGTAATTGGTTACGCTCAAAGCATACATACTGTACATCCGGTCTGGAACAATCCACATAGTTGGTGCGAAAATTAATTTCCAACGCCTGTCTTTGCGCTTGAGTACATCGTCAAAATAGTACGGAAGATGTGCAGATCTCATTAAACACGGAATGTGTGTTCTCGAGAATCGGGAAGACATGTGGTAACACATTCTCTGCAAGCAGCGAGGCATTGCTCGCGTATCTCAGGATATGGATGTTGTTGGGTGCTGTTGGTGACTGTACAGGGTCATTATCTATGTGAGCCCCGATAAATACGACAAACTAAGCCGGCTTTGACTGGCGCAGATCGCAGGTGCGCGTACACGGTGACTCATATCGTTAGTTCACACGTGTTTTATCATTTTAAATGATCTTGTCGACTTCGTCGTTACGCTGGGGTCTGGCGTTACGTTACGGTGACGGGGACAGATGCACTGAGGTGTGTGACGTAATGGTACCGCTCGGAGCATGTGTACCCCCGACAATCTCTACTTCGTTAGTATAAGACGAAAATCCCATATTCTTGGATGTGTCGGGTAATCTCGAGAACCACTGGATGGATTTTGATGCAGTTTTCACCATTCTGTAAAGGATATCTCGAGGAAAGATTCTGTAGAAAATAATTTATGTATGATCAAAGGAAGCCAAGCAGTAACGATTTCAGTGAAAAAAGTCAAAAACAAACTTGGCGTCCGTGCGCATCTTAAGCTTACGCTGGGCAAACCGTTAAAAATATCAATATACTATGAGCGAAAGAATTGGTCAGCATGAAAAGTTCTACAAAGAGTCCGCGAGAGCATATCTCTATCTTCAATACATCGCCCACTATAAGTGTTTTTAGACTCGATGGAAGGGGCAAGTTTGGTCCCCGCGCGCTCTGGTGAGCGTGCGGCATCCCCCGCTTGGACCTTGCTTTGCACTTGGTTTGCACTTGCCCTTCGCGAGTAATGTGAAACAAGATAAGCAAGATAAGTATTATGCAGATAATTTTCTAACATGTCAAGAGTCTTTCTTTTTTAGCATTTGTAGCATTTAAAATGATACTACGTCAACTGTCGACCAAAGTATTATGTGTACTCGAGTTTGAAGGTTGTTTGTTAAGTAACCAATAGACCTACATAAAATCCAATACCATCAACATTTTCGTCGTTCTATTTTACGTTAGTTCATGTAGGTTTGGATTTTTTAATTTATATTTTAATATTTTTATCGCAGTTGGAACACAAAAAGTGCATGTTTTTAAGCATGTTTCAACCATGCGTCACATTTAAGAATTATTATCTCAAAAGCCCGTCATCAGATCGAATCCAAATTTTAACACAATATACATTGGAATATTGTATAACTGGTTTATTAATTTCACAAATTTGTGTGTCCAAGAAATAAAGCTGTTATCATTGTTGTAAGGTACCTTTTTCTCGGCTCGGGGTGGTTGGAAAATGTAGTTCTTGGTTGCGTTGTAATCGTTATACATCAAAAGGTTATGCTGTATGACTGTGAAATACGTAAATTAATTTACTTATTTTATATCGGCTTGTATTTGTACCAGGAAATAACACATTGGTCACCTACTAGCCGCTCCGGGAATTGCTGTACAGCGATGCTGATATGGAGCCCATCACTTCCGAGCGAGACGCGCCATGATGCGTGTGGGCACCATTTCGGCAACGCTGTATTTGCAAAGCTTAGACGTTAGTGTTGCACGTTTAGTGAGTATTGTAATTACTGTGATTGTTGGTCATGCCTAGACACCAATTCACATAGCGCGATCGTGTGTATATCCATAATTCGTAAATGAATAGCAGAAAGTCTTGTTCTGAAACAAGACGAAAATTTCGAATCATGTTTCCAGGAAGACCTGTGCCTAATGCCAGTACAATTAGGAGGCTCGCTAAGCGATTCAAGAAAACTGGCTCCGTAAATAATAAAATAGTTGACAGACATTCTTTCATCAGAAGTATTTAAATATTGAAAAATGGAAAAGCCAAGGCTTTTGATGGTATACACCCAGAATTTCTGAAGCACTTTGGAAAGAATGTATTGAATTGATTAGTGCATTTCGTTTCAAACATCCTTCAAACAAGTAAACTTCCTTCCGAGTTCAAACGAACTAAGATTCTAGCTATCGTAAAACCTGGTAAACCTCCGAATTCTGTTGAAAGCTACAGACCAATTGTCTTAATGAGCGTTTGTTTTAAGCTCCTGGAACGAGTTATTTATAATAGAATAAGCCCCCTAATTTGTAAAAGCATTCCTATCGAGCAGTCTAGTTTCAGACCTCAACGTAATTGTGAAGATCCGGTGCTTGCCTTGACAACACATATTGAGACAGATTTTGAAAAGCGATTGAAGAGTGGGGCAGTGTTTATTGATCTAACAGCTGCCTATGACACAGTGTGGAGAGAAGGTATTGTGTACAAGTTCTTTAATCTGACAAAGTGCAGTCAAATGCCACGTTTGATTAACAATATGCTTTCAAATAGAATAATCCAAGTAGTTAAGCATAAAAACCACAGCAAAATAAGGGTACTCAATAATGGTATTCCACAAGGATCTGTTCATTCTCCATTATTGTTTAATCTGTATATTGCGGACATACCTAGTACGAGCTCTCGTCAGTTTGCTTATGCTGATGATCTAGCAATAGTTACTCAACATGCGGATGCTAATGTGATAGAGAGAACTTTAAATGCAGACCTGGATGTCCTATGCAAATACTTCGAAAAGTGGTGCTTGAGGTCCAGCTCTAGTAAAACGGAAACCTGCTTTTTCCATTTAAACAATCGGCAAGCGAACTCTACCCTGAAAGTGTCGCTTAATGGAGGCCCTCTCCCTCATAATGCCAACCCCAAATATCTTGGAGTTACTCTTGACCGAACGTTATCGTACAGGAAGCATCTCACCAACCTAGAAGCCAAATTAAGGACACGTAACAATATCATCCACAAACTTGCTGGCTCCACATGGGGAGCGTTTGAAACTACATTGCGTACTTCGGCGATGGCACTGGTACTTTCAACAGCTGAGTACTGTTCCTCAGTTTGGGTCAACAGCTCTCATGTTAAAAGGGTGGACACAGTCCTGAATGAGACAATGCGTATTATTAGTGGCACAATAAAATCTACCCCTCTTTTCTGGTTGCCTGTCCTTAGTCACATAGAACCGCCTAGAATTAGAAGACTGAACAACTTGGTCAGGGAATACAACAAGATATTGGCCCATCCTGAACTCCCCAATCATGAAAGTGCTAGCACCAGATATAGCCGTCTCAAGTCAAGATCTCCACCTATTCAAACAGCACAGGAACAGGTTAGGAAGGTTTATGATCCGAAAGCTGATTGGCAAAAAGAGTGGAACAGCATAGCTCCAATGCAATGGCAGGCATTGTTCAACATTCAAAATCTGCCAGCTGGATTTGATTTGCCCCGCAAGACATGGGTAACTCTCAACAGAGTCCGCACTAACCACGGGAGATGCGGATCAATGATGTTTAAATGGGGCATGCGATCTTCCCCAACCTGTGATTGTGGTGCAGTTAGACAGACTATGAACCATATTGTCACTGAGTGTATTAGTAGGGCATTCACTGGATCAACACAGGACTTTGTAATAGCCTCTACTGAAGCCATAAGATGGCTAGAAAATTTAGACATTAATCTTTGATCACCCTTTCCCTTGCATGATTGTTACAGTTGTAATGTGTTACCTATTGTTTGTATGTGTATTGTTTATGTTGTTTGTTTTGTGTTGTACCATACGCTAATAATAATAATAATCAGAAGATGTCAGGTGTGTGTTACAAGAGAGGGAGGACATTTTCTGCATCACCTATGAGCACTGTAAGTACACATTATTGAACATGTTTGGTAAAAGTGTGAAAGTGCGCGCCACCACCGGCTGAACCAGGTACGCGCGCCCGCGATCTGTGCCAGTCACTGTTGGTTTAGCTTGCCGTGTTTATCAGGGCACACATAGATAATGCCCCTGTATTTTTAATTAGATGAAGCATTAATTACTAAATCAACATATTTCGACATTTCAGGAAAAAGTCGTTCTCCTAGGCTTTGTATGCCATGTGCTGTTTTAAATGAATGTTACACAGCCAGAATTGCAACCCTCTCCTGTTCGGAGTGTTAATTATGCTTAATGACAAAAAAAATGCATAACAGAAGAATATGATATGTCATAAACATCAGGGTCCTAATGAAAATCCACAGCCTGCTTCCAGTCGACCGACCGGGTCAATGAATTGAATGAATGAATGAATGAAGCCCCCATCTAGCGGCGAGAATATGAACTCCGATGGCTGCCTTAGCCTACGCACTCCCCTGGGGCAATGATTAAATGAATGACAGATGAAATGAAATGATAGTGGAGAGTGGTGCTGGAATGAAATTGTGAGAGGGAAAACCGGAGTACCCGGAGAAAAACCTGTCTGCCTCCACTTCGTCCAGCACACATGGAGTGACCGGGATTTGAGCCACGGACCCAGTGGTGAGAAGCCCGCGTGCTGCCACCTAAGCCACGGAGGCTCTATCCGGGTCATAGTAATGATATTAAACAAGTTCCGGATTGTATTCTAAAAACTATCCGCAAAATTTTTCTCCAAACATCATCCGCAGATATCCGCATCCGCGCTGGGCTTTACAGATGGTACACCAGGAGAGACAAACAATCGCTATAAGAATCCACACCCGTGGCTGGTTCTACGACATAAGGAGCATCACTGGAGGGGGAATGACGCATGCGCAGAGCGCTGACGATGAGAGATGAGCAGCAGACCGGCGCATGGCATGCCCGATATCATTCGAGTACAACTCAGCGATGCCAACCCCGTGAGGTTTGTCCCAACTTGTGGGACATTTAGATAAATATATTTCGGAAAGATATAAAGGTTTTTTGGTGTGGAAAAAGTGAGGTGAATTTGGGATATTTAGCTGATGTCATATCACCAGCTGAGCTGACATTAATACATAAAGGCTTCGTTTGCTCTGCAAACATGCACAATAGGTACGATTCATACATGCCGATAGAATAAAAACAACTTTACGAGCCTTACAGTAGTCGCATATGATGTGTAACATCTGACATAGAAGAAACCTCACGTGAAATTGTTGATACACCGGTATTTTATAATATTATTGGCACAAATATTAATCTATTGCAAAAGGGAGTGTTTTACAGATATTGTAGTTTATAATAGGGAACTCATTTTATTAGATGATTTGTAGCTTCCACCAGCACTAGCCTAAATAAAGAATACGATATGGATCAACTAGATTAATAGACATGACACTGCTTATAACCTTAAATTCCTTATAAATAGACCAACTTGCGAGTAAATGCAATGTGCACAGCAGTAGATCATGAAAGGCTTGCCCAGTTCCCGGACCTCTTGATTCACAGACCAACACGTAATTTCATATGGATTCTGTTAAAATGAGTCATATTGATATGATTAGCAGCAGAGTATCAAGAAGGCAGTGCGAGGACAATCAAGAAGGCAGTGCGAGAGTAGAAATATCAAGAAGGCAGTGAAGAATAAAAAGAGAGTCTTGGAATTGTTATGTATTCTTAGTGTGTAAATAAAAAAGAGATTGTTGTATGTTGATGAATGTCCAGGAGGAATGCGATCCAGCTGGCAGTGCGTCTTACACACTTCCGTCCCATTTTTCAAAATCACTCCCACAAAAATATCCAGCAACCGAGTGGAAAGATGTTACACATCAATAAACCTTTCGCAGAAGAAGAGTATTACATTACAATCGTCAACTGCCGCTTGTCCGATAACAGACAGTTTTCTGTGTGTTTTTGGAGATGATAACTTATGTTTTGTGTTGTTGTCAAATCTCCATTGAAAAAAATAATCAAAGTCTTATACAGGGAAAGATAAACAACTCAAACTTCAAATGAATAAAAACGTGTATTAAGTGAATGTTTAACTGTATGGTAATGATAGTTTACAAGACAGTTTCATGTTACTTTAAAATCAATTTTAGCGCATGTGGTGCTGCGATTAGAAACACATTACTGAGTCTCTAGACTATAGCACATTTTTTTATTCATTATACATTTGTTTTGAACAAAATAAATGTTTACGTGGGATATTTTCTAGTGAAACGGAACATTCTGCGTGGGAAGTTGTGATTTTCAGGTTTGAGAGGTTGGCAACTCGGGTACAACTCACGATGGCAGAGAGACGTGTACTGACAACGTGTTCACCAATGGAAGTGCGTGCTGTTATCCGGTATGAATGGGCACGTGGGACTGGTGTCGACCAAAATATTATGTGCACTCGAGTTTGAAGGTTGTTTGTGAAGTAACCAATAGACCTACATAAAATCCAATAACATCATCATTTCCATCGATCTATTTTACGTTAGTTCATGTAGGCTTGGAAATTTAAATTTATGTTTTAATATTTTTTATCGCAGATGGAACACAAAAAGTGCCCTTTTTTTAAGCGTGTTTCAACCATGCGCCACATTTGAGAATTATTATCTCACAAACCCGTCATCAGATCGAATCCAAATTTTAACACAATGGAAAAAGTAGTTCTTGGTCGCGTTGTAATCCTTATACATCAAAAATGTATGCTGTATGACTGTGAAATACCTACATTAATACAAGTATTTTATATCGGTTTGTACTTGTACGGGGAAATAAGACATGGTTCACCAGCTAGCCGCTCGGGGAAAGCTGTACAGCGTTGCCAAGGTGGAGCCCAACACGCGTCATGGCGCGCCTCGCTCGGACGTGATGTAGGTCTAAAGGCTACTTCATAAATAACCTTCAAACTCGAGTGCACATAATATTTTGGTCGACAGTAGTTTGTCAGCCTACAGACCGTGTATGGTCAAATGATCTGTCGCTGGTGTTGCATGCTCACAAGTCAGTGAAGGACGGCAGAGTATGGAGGTTGAAGATCGAAGTGGGCGTCCGTACACACCCACGAAAGAAAAAATGAAATTACGATCCTTACAGTAGTCGAATATGATTTGTAACATGTGACATGTTATCCCTTGTTAACAGTGAACTCTGTTGGTCATTGAAATAACTACTTGTAAAACTGCACTGCCAAATCCTGACCGGTTTTCAGCAAATTTCACACCAAACAACGACAACTTGAAGATGATTTATTGTAGGAAGAATATCTTCAATGGGGCCTCCAAACCTTGAAGTGATTTTGTATGCGATATAAATTCCATATAGCCACATGGCTGATAGTACGTCGTGGAATCAATCTCCGCCAACGCCCACGCTCATTGTTTCCGTCCCATCCATTTCCGTTTCATTGTTTCCGTCCCATCCACTTCTACAAAACCACCCCCACAAAAAATATACAGATACCGAATGGAAAGATGTTACTCATCAATAGGGCTAGGATTATGATGACCTAAAAAGTGCAAAAAATGCAAAATTAAAAATGCATTTATGACCTAAAAATGTGCAGAAAATGACATATTTTTTTTTAAAAAATGACCTTTGATTTTCTATGGTTTCTGTATTGTTTTAGTCTTTTGTGGTAACAAAATGAATTCAAGCTATTAATATTGGCAAAACAGACATTTTGTAATACATTTTCGAGTTATGAATTTTCAAAATAATACTTACATATTTACAAAACAGACGTTTCTCATCCATAAAGGTCCCAATTGTTCATTCCAATATGTGTGAGTTGCAATGAACAACGAATACATGATGTAGATTTTCAAATGAAAATGATTGTCTATTGTCAGCCAACAAAGCTTTATACATAGAAAAGCTCCTTTCTACCTCCACCGATACAACGGAAGCATACTTAAAGCAAACAATGTCACTTGAATTTAATTCACTGTCGTCAATGTCACAAAGAGAAAATGTTTCACCTGACAAAATTTTAGCAATTGAACACATTGTCTGATACCCTTTCTTTTTCTCCAAAACCTTCTTCACCTTTTCAGACACAGCTTGTCCCACTTTGCCACAAGCGCGATCCAAATCATTCACCAATTTCAGCACAAGTTGTAACTGTTGCACTAGCGGCATTTCCGACTTTTCCAAAGCGGTTGTGGTAGTAGGAAGAAATCCAAAATTTGCTTTTATGTAAGCAAATTTCCCTGCAATTTCACTATCTGCCAAAAGTTTTAGCGCTGCTTTGATTGATGCGGCTTCAGTGCAGTCAAATGAATCCACGATTTGTTTCACCACTTGTAAGTTCTCGCTATAATACGTGCAGGCTTCAATCCGGGTTCCCCATCTTGTCAAAACGGGAGATGGAGGAAGTGGAATGTCTGGAGCTTCTAACTTGAAAGTTGAAACTCGAGAGGGTGCCTTCAAGAATACCTCCTTCACACATCCTATCAATTGGTCAACTTCTGGAAAATGACCGCGAACCTCCTCCGCGACTCGGTGTAGTGCGTGGGCCATACAAGTTAAATGCACCATTTTAGAGTAGAGGGCACGAAGCGAATTAGCAGCCTTGACCATGTAGGGGGCTGCATCCGTTACTAAGAGCAACACATTGTCATGCCGATTGCCATCAGGCCACAACAATGCCAACGATTTATCAAGAACTTTGCTGATTGTTGAGTAGTTTACTTTTTGTAAATGCTCACAATAGAGTAGAAAGTGTTCCCCAGGAACATCCTCGTCCAGTGTTCCTACCACCACGTTAGCTACATATCGTCCTGAAGATTCTGTCGTGTCGTCCACCGATACCCATATTTTTTAGCCTATTTTCAATTTTGAAAAAATAGGCTTATGAGATCACCTTTTGTCCGTGTGTGTGTGCGCGTGTGTGTGAGTGTGTGTGTGTGAGGTGTGTTTGTGTTTGTCCCCCCTAATAAAATATTAACGGCTGGAGCGATTTCAATGAAACTCAGTAAGTTCATAGCACTATTCCGGGCGACTCCGTCCGTGCCCTTCAAATTTTGTTCCGTCTCACCAATCCGACATGGCGGCTGTGCGAAATATTTCACCAAAATTCACTATCTCCGAAACTATTCCCGATATCACCCTGGAATTTTTTACGGTGATAAAAGGAACTACTAGAAGTTTCCAATGTGACTTTCGAAAAACTGGTCACTACAAAACCAACATGGCGGCCACGCAAATTTGCCACTTTTAAATAGACGTTTCTCGCGATTTAACCAACCAAACGCAATAAAACTTGGTTCAGTATATGTTTATACACATTGTAATGTACCGACATCTAACTTTGTTCAATTATTTACATAACCACAAGATGGCGGATGTGCGAAATATTTCACCGGCATTCTATATCTCTGAAACTATTAGCGGTATCACCCTGAAATTTTGTACGGAGTTAAAGGGCACTACTGGAAGTTCATCTATAAGACTTTGATAAAACCGGTTAACTACAGAACCAACATGGCGTCCAAGCGAATTTGAAAATTTTAAATAGACCTTCCTCGCGATTTAAGGTGGTCATATACACTAGGAATAATTTTTTAAAAGAATAATCTCTAGCAATGTTAAATTTTTCTGTTGTTTTATCATGATCAAACTAAGAGATTTTGAAGTTCATTTTACACAAATTTTATGTTAATTGTTTATGAAAAAATTATTTGTTGCTATTTACACAGGGGTACTTAAAGTCCTCTATCTCTCACATATTTTAACCAATATCCATGAACCTTGAACAAAAACAATCTATCTTACATGGGGAATGTTCCCTACCACTCTTGTCTGAATTAGTCACAAGTAAGGGTTTTAAAATTATATTACAATTTAAGTTTCTTGAAATTTTGTTTAACAAAATTGTTAAAAAAGTTGTTAAAATTACATTTTTATGAATATCATTTTCTTAGTGGTAGGGAACATAGATACATGTATTAGCTTTAATTTGAAATACAAATCAAGCAGATACCATTTCTGTGACAAAAGTTAAAGCACTTTGAATGACTTCAAATGTCAGGAAACGAATTAATGAGTAAATCGCATTTAAAGTTTACTTAGTATGTCTTCACTCACATTCTGTTTTGATCACATCAGAAACCTCCTGGGGCATACACAGATCCTTCCTTGAAAGCTGTATGGTCCTCCTTCATCTTGTTATTTGCGCCCAGAGGGCAGCTTGCATATCGAATCTTGTCGTTCCTTGGAACGCTATGAAAGTCAAGGAAGTTAGATGTCTAAGCTCCTTGACACTATAGCGCTTTCTAGTAGAGAAAGGAGGAACTTTGTGTTGGCGGAAAATCCCGAGATAGATTTTACCACTATGAACACGGCCTACTGAATTCATTGGGTTCATTAACATGCCAACAACGAATGACATGCGTGCCGTGATTTTTTTCGCCTATCAAAATCACTTACTACGGCCAGGAGTGAAACCAGTGGGATAGAGAAAGAGAAAGTCAATTTTTCCATTATGAACACGGCCTACTGGATTCAAATGGGTTCATTAACATGCCAACAACGAATCACATGCGTGCCGTAATTTTTGTCGCCTGTCAAAAATCACTTTCCACGTCCAGGAGTGAAACCAGTGGGATAGAGAAAGAGAAAGTCAATTTAGCCACTATGAACACGGCCTACTGAATTCAAATGGGTTCATTAACATGCCAACAACAAATCACATGCGTGCCGTAATTTTTGTCGCCTTTCAAAAATCACTTACCACGGCCAGGAGTGAAACCAGTGAGATAGAGAAAGAGAAAGTCAATTTAGGCTCGAAAGGAATTTTATAGATCTGCTGATACGCCAGACATGATAGCTGTCGGTCAGAACGATTGCGCCCTCTTACAGTTAATAATTTATTTTGACATGAAAGATTAATGGTATATTTATGAACCATACATTTTCTAAAACTAGAAGAAATTTCCTGCAAAATGGATTTAAAAAAAGTGAAATTTCAGAAAAATATTGTATATGGCCACCTTAATGTTCCAAACGCAATGAAATCTGGTACAGGAAATGTTTATACACATTGTAATGCACTGGTATCTAATTTAGTTCAATTGTTTACATAACCTCAAGATGGCGGCTGTACGAATTTTAAAATTAAGTTTTTATTTCTTGTGTCGTAATCATGCGATCGAAGTGTAAGTTTGAATAATGAACCTACTCAATAATTTTCCTTTAATGGTACATGACTCTATGGACTATACATGTAACAATCCAACATGGCGACCATCCGAAATATTTAGATGGATCTCAATATCTACGAATCTATTACAGCAATCAAACTGAATGCACATAAGTTCCCCTATAGGACTTTCAATAACCTGGTGATCACAAATCTAACATGGCGGCGACGCGAAGTATAAATGAGTAATCCGTTTGCAAAGGCCGCTAAGTGCATTATAAACGAAACCGAGTAAATGACGAAAAACTGCTACGACCAAACTATTTAAGCTAATACCATATTTTTTACCCCTGAAAATCAACATAAAAACATTATTATTCAGTTAAAATCTGTGAAATCTACGGTTGGATCTTCTGTCCTAAAACATAAATTAAAATATTGACTTACCGGTTTTTGCACCCGTTTTGTGCAGTTAACGTCATTTGCACCCGTGACAACAAGAGTCGTTAGTGAAACTTATGTTGCAAAACCCGCTATTTTATTGTTTTACGTACCGTATGTCATTTGGATGAGATTTTTAATAAAGAACTATTTTAGTTTCAATTTGGTTTATCAGGAAAAATATATTTTGAAAAAATAGACCACGTCGGGTGCGATAAAAGGATTTTTCCTTTTTAAACACATCTTAAACACTGTGCAACATCATTTAGACAGCATAAAAATTTACAAATTAAGAAAGTGCACGAAATAAGAAAAAATGGCACTTAAGTTATGTCAGGTCATCCTCGACACCGTCCATCAGCTCAAAATCTGCTAGTTCTTCGTCTTCTTCCTCTTGAGGTCGGACGATATTGTTGCGAATGGTTTCTTGTTCCTGGAAGACCTCACTGAAGAATTTAGGTTGCCGTTCGCTGGCCAGTTTTCGCCGAAGTACAGCTCTAAAAGCCGTCAGACGCCTTGTAGTTTAGTTTCTTTGAGTGCAACACCTTCTTGAATTGGGGAGGGACCAGGATGTTTTGTTAAAATTCGTACCACCTCAACATTGTAGAACGGCTCCCCTCAGACCAGACATGATATTATTTTGTTTTGCTAATTGTGAACACGATTTTCTTCGCTTTTTGAATTGGAAATGCTTACTACCCGGATTTTCTTTTACCATGCCATCCACATACGCTTTCCAATCCCTAACTACTGTCTGTGAAATCTACGGTTGGATCTTATGTCCCGAGACATAAAATACCAGGCGAACTACTGTCGCAAATTTCTCAATGTGCTTGATGAATCCGGAAGGATTTTCAAAGACACTCACTTTGCGAAGTTGCCGTTCAATATTTCCAAAAACTCTGTCAGGTGGGATAAATGAGCGGCCCACAATTATTGGGAACCATAACTGTAGACATGCGGGAGCTTCTAGCAGTAACCAGTGAGATAGCATGCTGATCATAGTCTTGTTTTTGTTCTAACCCCCACAGCCATCAGAGAATAACCGAAATATTTTCCACCTTAAAAATTTATGCTGGCCAGTTTGTGAAGAAGTGACGACGCTATTTGATTTGATCCTTTGGCATGTTGATGATATTCTAACCAGACGTGAGAAGTTGTTCTCTACTCCAATATCAACGGGTTCAACTACTTCAACTTGCACTATTTCTCCCACTACTTCTGCCGTTTCTGTTCTTTTCTCCGTATTTGGAACATCCACAATAGCATTACAGTCCACAAATGCAATAACTGCTTCACTTAAATCAACAAGATCAGTGCTTTTACACGGTGTATTTCGACAAGGCAGCATGTCATTGTTGCGTGCGCTTCCTCGATAGTGCAGCCAACTGTAATCTGAAACACAAAACTATCCTTCCCGATCGAAATAAATAATTATTTACTATAAAGAAATTCGGAGGAAGGAATATTGGCAGTTCTTGTACCAGTTAGCGTGTTTTGCAGCCGTATGTGGCAAGGCAGGCGCCATACTTACGGAACTTAGCGGTCTTTGGACACGTGGAATATTAAACTGGCTTTGCAACCGTAGCCAACATGCATTTAGCGGTTTATGCAAACGAATGCGATTTTTGTTGGCCATTTTCAACGGTTTTGAGCGGGATATGCACCCTGAAACTTATTCCATCGTGTAGCCAGTTAAAAGACGAACGTGACGGTATGCCCAACTCAAAATCGACAAAAAGTGCACTTAGCTGCCTTTGCATCGGGGCTACTCAAATATTCACATGGTCGTTTCTCGCAATTTAACCATCCGAGTGCAGTAACTATTGGTACAGTAAATCCTTATACAAATGTTAAGCCACTGGCATCTACTGTTTTCAATTGTTTCCATAACCACAAGATGGCAGCTGTGCGAAATTTTAAAATCTCTTTTTTATTTCTTGTGCCCTAATCATACGATTGAAATTTGAATACTACACGTACACAATAATCTTCATGTAACAGTAACTTACATAACTCTAAGACCTACATATATAAAAATCCAACATGTCGACCATCCGCAATATTTAGTCGGTTCTCAGTATCTACGAATCTATTACAGCAATCAAACTGAAATTTTGTATGTTGATAGAGGCAATTACCATAAGTAGAATATATGAAAATAGGCTGTATAGTTCTTCACGGAACTACTTGTTTTATTTCCAACTCTTTTCCTGATTTCTTCCAAAGTTTTTTCATAGCATCGTCTAACATAGATTTTCCTTAACGTAGAAGAATCCGCTATGGATTTGCCCGTGTGCTTCTCTAAGAAATTGTGCTGTTTAAGGGATATCGGCACAAAGAAACACTCTACACAGTTCTTCAAAGAATGGTGAAAAGGATGAATGGTTTCCTCCAAGAAGCTTCTGTTGTAGTAATATTCCTTCATTCTGAAGTCGTTGCAGACCACGTTCGTGTTTCTCACGCGATACATTTTGTTCCACCGTAAACCTTTTTACAGCTGCTACTCTCTCGTCACAAAGTTTGCAGTAAAGTATTGTCCCGTCAGTGGTGAAGACCCTTTCTCCATACTGCGAAACAAATTGTTTTAGTTTTACAGATATACTTTGCTTCACTTTAGGAATATCGTAACTCGCGTCTAATAGAACAGAACTTCCGGCTCTAAGAAATACCACGAACTCAATGATTCATTGCTAGCTGTAGCATTCTACCGACGCAAGAGGCAAATGTACTTCCTTGTATGGGCGAGTCCATTATACGCATACTTGTGGGAATAGGGGAAGAGGGTACCGTTTACTGGAAAATACATGTAATGCTTGTATGAAATCAAACAAAATATTCATCACGGAAATTTAGTAAAATACAGAATTAGAATAGCTAAACATAAAAAATTATCTTTCTTTCTTGAAAATAGTATAAAAATTACCAAAATGACCTAAAATTTCCCCCAAAAATGCCATATCCCTCAAAAATGGCATAAAATGCAAAAAAAAATGACGTAACAAATAGACTTCTTTGAACTCATTCTTTCATGAAACATATACATATATATTTGAGCAACGTGTCAGTTTTACCAAAAGAAAATAATGCAAAATCATCAGAATCCTAGCCCTACTCATCAACAACATTGCTCGAGTGCAGGACATGGTGTTAGTGGACAGGCGCATAACGGTGTCAGACGTGGGGAGTATTGGTTGTGCCTGGGCCCATCACATGCTCCATGATGCCGCACTTTCGTGACGTCACTCTCACTCCAATGCTGAGGTGGTTTATTTATTTATCCGAGTCCAAAATGCATTCAGTTAATAGTACATTATGCAACGAACCTATAATGGCAATAATTAAGACACGAGTATGTTTATAAAACGGGCGTAGCGAGTTTTATAATTTCCATACGAGTGTCTTAATTACCATTATAGGCGAGTTGCATAGGACTGTTTATGTTCGACGATAATTATAACTTTATTATATGTTTTAACATAAATTTTCATTAATATATGTGGGATTCAGTAACTTCAGTTAGTGAACAGGACGCGCTGGGTGGTTTGCTGACTGAACAGAGCACATGCGTGGGTCTAAGAATTTCGAAAGCAGAGACCATTTACATTCCTTGGCAATGCTATTGTTTGCAGCCTGCATGATGTATAGTGCCGATCAGAACTAGCATTCACTAATATTGTCACCGAAGTCGTTTGAAAGCAATCCGCTGTGTAGAAATTGGAGTTGGGGATATTAAGGTACAGTGCTATTTCTTGTATCATATTCGCCAGTTTATTTACGCGAACATATGGGACGGTGCACTTTCCATGTCGGTAATTTATATAGAAGGATGCTGTGTTGCTAACTTCTGGAAGTAGATTCGTAAATTTCTTGCATATATTATAGTATTTTCTTGTTACCGTAAAGGTTCGTGCTGATTTTGTCTTTGTGTTTGGGATTGTAACTACAATGGTTGATCCGATATCCAATTTGAACTTTCAAATCATGTGATTCATGTCCGACATGTTGGATTTTGAGCGCATGCGCGAAGCTATCCTTACCTAATTGGTCAATGAATGAGCTCTGATTGGCTGGAGAAACTGTTTCATAATGAAGAATAGTACCATAATGACCGTCATTATGATACGGTTTTCTGACATATAATATTATTACTGCCACCCCCTAGTGGCACTTTTTGTTAACTGGATTACGGTGGGTTGAAGCACAACTCAGATCGTTCCTTTAAATGAAATAATTAACTTTATTTCGGCCAGAAAGATACAGCACTCTTCAGTAAATACAAGCAATTATTAACTTACTCCAGTTTCCTCACGGCGAGAACACTTCCCCTTTCACTTGTCAGTAAGCCGCAGAAGTTAATCCCTCGTAATGAGGTGGCCCCGTGCGTTGGCTGGAAATATCTGCACTCAGCCTGTCACCGTACTACACACTGTTTCACAATGCACCACAACCACTTCTGTCGCACTGGAAAAACACACTCGTACAAGACACAGTTCCTCTGTAGGGTTCTCACTTCCTCGCTGTCAAGAGAATCAGCTTCACTAGGGGTTTCGCAAGTCACCATCCTTCTGTCGCTCAGGATAAACGCTCGCACTAGCTCATAAAAACACACACCCACAGAAAAACTCGGTCCCCTCACTGTTGAAGCCGCTTATATAGCAGGCTGGTGACTCAAAGAATTCTAGAATCGTCCAGGACACACGGCTTCTCGACATTTCCTCAATGGCTGGGTCACGAATATTCTGGACCATCCCTTTCACTTCGCAGTCCGTTGCGTAACGCGCACGTAATACACTGAGGCAGAGCACACACAGCCCGGGGGAGCTGTGACTCATGCGGCGAGCGACTAAACAAACTCACAGTCGTAACAATATTTACATTTCGTCATCGTCGAACATAAAAATATAAATCACACTAAATTTCATTTCTCCAGTGTTCAATTGTTAGAATGGCAGAGTCATTACCTTCAATCAAAGGGTCGGCTGCACCTTAAGTGCTGAAGTGCTGCAGCACATTGTTTTATTTGAAAATTAATTACTTTAATACTATTATCTACAATCAAATACAGTGCACTAATTAGAAGTCAGCCAAAGAACAGGAAACAATTCAAGTCCCCTCACAACGATGTATCTAGTCCTGCATTCCACTCCATGCTAGGCACTGGCTGTGCAGATCACAATTCAGCGAACATTTCTAAGTTGATTACCAGGAAACACGAAGTCTGCCTTTTGTGCATGCGTGCCCAACATTTTCGTTGTGCTGTTGGGACAACAGCCAAGACCAGAGCACGGCCGACTGGATGCGAGCTGCGTTCTCTACTACCGGCCTAGACAATGAGGCTTGTTACATGAAATCCCGTTAGTTACTCAACTGCTCACACAGCGCTGTAAACCTAGCATAGTATGACACTATTTGTCATTATAATTTCCGCAATATCAAAATACAAATTATATCACAAAATAAAATAGCGTGATATTAATTCTGACATAAATTAGACATACCTTGCACCTTATTAAAATAGAATTCCATTAGGTTCACTAGGTTTTTGTAAAAATTCATGAACTTACCTGCTGAGTGGTTAGTACAGAAGTCATTTGGCAGCAACCGGTATTTCGGCTTGTGCAATAATACACGCAATCGTTGATACAAATTTCACTGCAACGACGCTGGCAAGTCCGTTGCTGCTGTTAGGTTAATGAGTGGAGAGGATTAGAGTTCTGAACAAGTAGTTCCGTGAAGAAATAAATAGCCTATTTCCATATATCCTACTAATATTGTTACGGCTGTGAGTTTGTGCCATCACTCGCCGCATGAGTCACAACTGCCCCAGGGCTGGGCTGTGGCCTGCCTCCTGTATTGCGTGTGCCTTATGCAACAGGGCTACTAGGACAAAAGGGTAGTCCAGAATATTCGTGACTGGACCAGCGATGGAAACCTCGAGAAGCCGTGAACCCTGGATGGATCTAGAAGCATTTATTGAGTCACCGGCCTGCTATATAAGTGCGACCTGTCTAGCAGTTGTTGTTGTGTTTTACGAGCTAGTGTGAGCGTTTATTCTGAGCGACAGAAGTGTGGTGACTTGCGAAACCCCTAGTGTAGCGGCGAAGTGAGAAACATACAGGGGACTGCCTGAGTGAGTGTGCTTTCACTGCGTGTCTGAGATATTGTGGTGTCGAAATCCAGTGACATTGTTTCTCCCAGCTTGTGAACAGCGTGCAAATGCTCGTAAGTAACTGTATTTGTTGTACCTGAGGAAGAGGGGCAGGTAGCTTCTGTCAAGGCCACTAGGCTCATTAGCGGCAGGATTAACTTCTGGGGTTTGTTGACAAGTGAAAGGGCAAGAGCTCTCCGCAAGCAAGAGACTTGAGGAAACTGGAGTAAGGTTTCAATTGCTTGTGTTCGCTGATGAGTAGTGTAATTGTCTGGCCGCAATAAAGTTAATTATTTCTTTAAGCAGTAATTGGTGTTGTGCTTCCTACCCACCGTAATCCAGTTAACAAAAGTGCCACTAGGGGTGGCACGTAACAATATTAATTGCCTCTATCAACATACAAATTGTCAGTTTGATTGCTATGATAGATTCGTATATATTGAGAACCGACTAAATATTTTGGATGGTCCCCATGTTGGATTTTTAGCCTACTTTTCACATTTTGCAAAAATGAGGAAAAAGTAGACTTATGTGATCGATCCGGGAAAATGTGTGTCTGTCTGTCTGTCCTTCTGTCTGTCGGCTGCAGAAATCGAAACCAAATTTAGTATGAGTTAAGATGTATACCTTAATATCTCATGCCCATATTAAAAAATGATGTCAGTGCTACCAACTGCTGTAAAAACGCACTAGAAATTTGAGCTCCATGATGGATAACTTGGATTGTATGCATGGGAACTATTCCAAAATTGGCACACATGTAGATAATACTATTTCAGTTTAAATTCCAGGAGGCCATATATATCAGTGTTGCCAAAATAATTGTAAACTTTCTGATAGGCCCAATTTTTAAATGCATATAACTTCTACACTATCAATTGGATTTCAACCGAATTTTGTATGTAATATGTGTACATAAACATATATGACTGAGCTTATTCTTAAGAGCCACCAGGGCTGGCAACTGTAAATAATTGCTGTCTCATTTTTTTAAATCCAAATTCCAATATATCAGAAAGTATGCAATCCGACAGCTTTAAACTATGCACACGTATAATACCTGACATTTTATATAAATATGGAGTAACTTATTTACGTCAGTCCTACCAACATGATACCAAGCCTGCTCATAGGAACTATTTTTAAATACATGTAACATATATACTATCAGTTGGATTTCAACCAAATTTCGTATGTGCTATGTGTAACATAACAGATATGACTATAAGTATTCTTAAGGGCAATCACGGCTACCAACTGTTAATAAATGCTGTCTATATTTTCTTACCCTAATATCAATATATCAGAAAGTATGCAAGCCAACAGCTCTATATTTTGCACACGTATAGCACCTGACACTCTAGATTAATTTCGAGTAATTAAGATAAGTCAGTGCTGCCAACATGATTCTATGCCTGCTGATAAGTCCAATTTTAAAATACATGTAACATCTATACTAACAAATGGATTGCATCCAAAATTGGCACAACAAGATATCATAATTTTTAAGATTATTTCTGACCAGCACATGCATGACATTGTTGCCAACATGCTTTTTACGCGTGCTGATAGATCCAATGTCTAACTGCATGCAACGTTCATTGGACTTCAACCAATTTTTTTATTCTGTACCTTAAGAGATGGAACTAAGAATATATTCAGTCACCAGGGCTGTCAACTGTAGTGGTCTATTATGCTACATTATACCAGGTATATTTCGAACTAATTAGACATTTCGATATTACCAACTTAATTTCGTTTTTATTCTAGATACGTTCATATACTGTATATTAATCATTGGCATGAATCTTAATTTTAAGAAAAGTAGGCTCTTTAGTTCGTCACAGAACTTCTTGTTATTTATAGGCCTTAGATTTATGCACTATTACATGACGATTATTGTGTAGGTGTTTTATTCAAACTTCAATCGCTTGATTAGGCCACAAGAAATAAAAGCGGGATTTTAAAATTTCGCTCAGCCGCCATCTTGTGGTTATGAAAATAAATTAAATCAATTAGATGGCAGTCGATTAAAATTTGTATAAGCATATACCGTATCAAGTTTCATTGCGCTCGGATGGTTAAAACGGCAGAAACGTCCATTTGAATATTTAAATTTCGCGTCGCCGCCATGTTGGATTTGTGCTTGCCAGGTTATTGAACGTCCCATATGTGAACTTATGCTTACAGCCTCTATACACTTACAAAATTTTAGTTTGATTGCTGTAGTAGATTAATAGATACTGAGAACCGTCTAAATTTATCAGATGGTCGCCATGTTGGATTTTAATATATGTAGGCCATAGAGTTATGCACTATTAGATGATGATTATTGTGTACGTTCCTTATGCAAATGTTGATTTCGATCGCATGATTAGAGCAAGAGATATAAAAACTTAATTTTCGAAATTCGCACAGCCGCCATCTTGGGGTTACGTAAACAATTGAACTAAATTAGATACCAGTGCATTACAATGTGTATAAACATTTGCTGTACGAAGTTTCATTGCGTTTGGATCATTAAATCGCAAAAAAAAGTCTATTTAAAATTTTCAAATTCGCTTGGCCGCCATGTTCATTTTGTAGTTAACCGGTTTTTGAAAGTCTCATAGATGACCTTCTAATAGTGTCCTTTATATCCGTACAAAATTTCAAGGTGATACCGCTAATAGTTTCAGAGATGTAGAATGCCGGTGAAATATTTCGCACAGCCGCCATCTTGAGGTTATGTAAACAATTGGACGAAGTTAGATGTCGGTGCAATACAAGGTGTATGAACGTATACTGTACCGAGTTTCATTGCGTTTGGTTGGTTAAATCGCGAGTAACGTCTATTAAAATTCTCAACTTAGCTTGGCCGCCATGTTGGTTTTGTAGTTACCAGGTTTCCAAAGTGCACATAGGTGAACTTCTAGTAGTTCCCTTTATCACCGTACAGAATTCCAGGGTGATATCCGTAATAGTTTCGGAGATATTGAATGCTGGTGAAACATTTCGCACAGCCCCATGTTGGATTGGTGAGACGTAACAAAATTTGAAGGGCACGGTCGGGGTCGCCCAGAATAGTGCTATGAACTTACCGAGTTTCATTGAAATCGCTCCAGCCGTTTAGAAGTTATTATGGGGGGCACACAAAAATCCCTCTCACACACACACGCGCACACGCACACACAGACAGACACACGGACAAAAGGTGATCCCATAAGCCTATTGTTTCATAAATGAAAATAGGCTAAAAATGCAATCCAAACATTTCATACAAGAAATTATTTCCACTGTGCATACAATGTAACCCGGACTTGCAGTTTTCATTGTCGGCAAAGGCATTGCTGAAATTTTAATTTGATGATAGTTTATGTTAAAGGGCCTTTCTTCGAGGTTATCGGTCTCTAATTTGTTGGGAAGAAATTGAAATATGATGATGAAATGAACACTAGAACTAAAACTAACTACAACTTACAACTAACTTACTGATTCGGAGAAGAAAAGGACAAAAAGGAAGGAATAAGGAAAATAAAATATAGGTGAAAGAAATACCCTCAACCCCCCCCCCCCCCCCAAAAAAAAAGTGAATTGACGGATTTGGAAGGATTTAGAGCCATGAAAGGCAGATAGGAAGGGAAATAGGTGAGAGTCCGCATTCTTCGTTTGTCCACAGAGTGGCAGCACTAGTCACACGAAATGAGAACGTCGCCGGTGGCACATTATACTCTCTGCGGGAGCATTTTAGAAGGAATCGTTCAAAGCAAACGGGGAATATAAATAGAGGAAGCTATAAGCTGTTCCCGCCAGAAGTTTTTTTTAACACTCCCAACTTACTCTTGAGGGTTTCTGAGTGAACGCTCCTGTATGTGTCTAAATATATTTATTGTTTAGAGGGGGTAAGGGTTAGACCACACAACTAATTTCCTAAATACAACACAACTACTATCAATCCTGCATAAACATACAGTAGTCCTGGTAACATGATGCAATTTAGAAGGTGCTCAGGGTCTTGGTTTTTCACCACAATTACAAAGTTCTTCCTTACTGTATCCCCAAATTTTCAAATTGCTTTTGCACCGTCTCTTGCCAGTTCTCTTTCTGTTTGGCGTCTTCCAAGATCCGTATTGTACATGGTAGCCTGCTGCCGGCTCCTCCTTCATTTCCCACAATCCTCACGGTGATTTTGTTAACCGAAGTTCAATTCAGCGAGCTTCAGCTGAGGAGAGAATGGATATCGTTGTTTGGAGGAAGCCCTTTCTTGACTTTAGCCTAGTTGGATGGTTGTCTTGAATCTGTTTCTTGCTTTCTCTTCCCAACTTCTGCCGCTATTTGTCTTCTAACTTCTGGAGGTGCTACTCCCATGAGTGGAAAGACCTTATCGACAGACGTTGGGCGTAGACAGCCTGTCTCATGGAGGGCAACATATACTTGGTTGGCATGAGCAGAGTTCCTCCAGACTGGGGCAGCATATTCTGCAGCAGAGCAAAAGCAGTTGATCGCAGGACACTAGGCTGCGCTCCCCATCTGGTGTTTGTGAGTTTCCGAATGATGCTGTCCCTGGTGCATACCTTGCGACCAGAGGGGTTTCTTCATACTGATTGCACACTACGACAAGAGTCTCAAAGTCGGGTGACTTTTCTTCAAAGTCTCAGTCAACTCTGAGCTGAATGACATGAGAGAAAAGCTGGTGTTCAGAAAGGTGCAAGGCAAGGCTGCAACTTATGACCCATACTTTTCAATCTATACATTGAACAAGCAATGGAGGATATTGGAGAAAAAAATAGAGTGGGAGTGAAGATTCAAGACGAAATAATTTCCACTCTGAGATTTGCTGGTGACATCGTCATCTTGCCCGACACGCCTGAGGATTTGAATGAGTTTTTGAATGGTATGGACTCCGTCTTGAGGAAAGAATTCTTGATGAAAATTAATAAATGTAAAACAAGAATATTGGAATGCAGCTGAAATAAATCAGAAACCTCTATGGACATCAAATTGGCAGGTGAAAATCTAAAGGACGTAGGAGACTTCTGTTACTTAGGAAGCAAAATAACCAGTGATGGACGAAGCAAAGAGGATATAAAAAGTAGGTTAGCTCAGGCAGGGAAAGCATTTCTACAGAAAAGGAATATGTTGACATCGAATATAGATTTAGGTATTAGCAAGTCATTTTTGAAAGCCTTTGTCTGGAGCGTGGCGCTCTATGGAAGTTAAACTTGGACTATTGGTGAGCAGAAAAGAGGAGAATTGAAGCGTTTGAAATATGGTGTTACAGACGAATGATGAAGATCAGATGGGTAGATAGGGTTACAAACGAAGAGGTACTAAGATTAGTGGGAGAATAGAGATGTTTCTGGCGACTGCTAATGAAGAGAAGAGATAAGTTGGTAGGACACATACTAAGACACCGAGGAATAGCAAGCTTAGTTATAGAAGGAAGGGTCGAGGACAAGAACTGTAGGGGTAGACTAAGGTTAGAATATGTTAAACAGATTTCCTCGGATGTATGGTGAGGTAGCTACGTAGAGATGAAACGATTAGCTCAGGACAGGAAGCATGCAAAGCTGCATCAAACCAGTCAAGAGACTGAAGACTCAAACAACAACAACAACAACAATCTATGACTCGGGCCCGCCGGCTTTACTTCCTCTCCGAAGGAAGACATACTGAAGGATTTGGTAATTATTCACCTCTACTAGAAAGACAGGCGCCTTATTCTGAACTTACAAAAAATCAAACTACCGAAATGACATTTTATGGCAATAAAAGAGAAGCAAAAATAAGAAGGGGTGTAAGGCCAGGTTGTCCTCTATCACCATTATCTTTTTAATATCTATATAGAAGCTGCAGTAAATGCAGTAAAAAGGAAAACAAAAGGATTAAAATTTAATGGAGTACAGATTAATAGCATTCGCTTTGCAAATGATATTGCACATTTAGCAAACTCTGCATGTGAAAAGAATAGAATGTTAAAAGTTTTTCAGAAATCCTCAGGAAAATTCGGGCTAAGAGTTAATTCTCGGAAGACAAAATTAATGGTGGTTGATAAAAAGAAACAACCAATTTTAGCTAATATAATGTTAAATGATAGCGCCATTGAACAAGTAACGGAATTCTGCTATTTAGCAAGAGTGATTGATTATCAAGACAGATGCATCTCAGAAATTAAGAAAATAATAGTGTTCGCGAAGAAAGCCTTTCAATGCTCAATGAGCACCTCAACTTGAAGATAAGGAAGTCATTTCTCAAGACCTTTGTTTGGAGTGTGTTGACCAATGGTTGTGAAACATGGACACTTGGGAAAATAGAAGAATCAAAACTTGAGGCAGCTGAAATGTGGTTTTGGAGACGAATGACCCGAACAAGCTGGATGGAAAGAACGACAAATGAGCTTGTTCTGAATCAAATTCAGGAGAAACGATGCTTGTTGAACACCATCAAGAAAAGGAAAGCAAAATTCATGGGACACATACTCAGACATGACACTCTCCTCCAGGTGATTTTTGAAGGAAAAATTTTGGGAGAAAACCATGGAGACGACCAAGACAAACGTATCTCAAGAACATTGTCAAGGAAATGGAATGTGAGTCGTATGCCAATATGAAGAGAGCTGCTGAAGACCGTAAGAAATGGCTGCAACGATCAGGCTTTTAGTCTTTAGAAACTGATGATGATAACTGGGTTAATACAAAGTTTTAGTCAGAAAATCCAAATGTTCAGACATAACGTTGGCTTTATTTATAGAAATACAGTATTTATATACAGATAGCATTCCGGTTCGAACGCTGCTATAGTTGATTGTTAGCGATGGAGACTCTGAAGGCTCAAGTGGTCCGTAAGGATTTAATGTATGACATAGATAGTATGTAATTAATTAAGTGAAATGACTCACTAATTTAAAACACAATGCTTCAACAATAAAAATAAATTCGCAGTAGCTGTCGCCTCGCCAATGTAAAGTGGCAATTAGGAGATTTATCTGGGGCACTGGATGGTATGGAGCAGCTCTGCCGGTCTGTAATTATAATCTCATATTCAAACCTTCCTGGTGATTATAGGAACCCTTCCCCTTTCTGACCAGCAGAATACACGCCTCATAATAGCAGGGTCTAATGTGAGAGACGCAGGGGAAGAAGCGGCTATGTATCTATCTCACATTTCTGCATGAACGAGATGCTCATTACAGGTCCTTAAAGCGCCAACTTTGCGCACAGTTAGAATCTAGAAAGCTTTGAAGCCATTTTTCAGCGTTGGCCTATTGGCAATCTCGAGAACCACTGGATGGATTTTGATGCAGTTTTCACTATTCTGTAAATGATATCTCGAGGAAAGTTTCTGTAGAAAATAATTTATTTCTGACTACAGGAAGCCGAGCAGTAAGGATTTCATCGAGAAAAAAAAAGGCTGCCGTCCGTGCGCCTTTTAAACTTACGCTGGGCAAACCGTTAAATATATATATATATTTACTACGAGTATAAGAATTGTAATTAAGTACAAGTTTTTCGGGCTTATAGGCCGTGGTCCACACAGGATATCTCCCGACGTTTCACCGGAAACTGCGTCCGGCATTATCAAGGGTTCCGCTCCTTTCCTTGGTCAGCAGTGGAATGAGGAAGAGGCTTGAAATAATGGATAACGGTTTGTAGTGGGGTATTGTTGCTTGAATATGACTGTTGGCTAGGTGTATCTTGGCGATGAATTAACGGCTGGAAGGCAGTTTGGATCATCAAATTATCATGGTGAGCCGAGCGTTCTCTTCGCAATCCGGTTGGATCGTCTGGTCTCGTGTACATGTTGCGGGGTGCGGTGCGTGCTCCGGCTTCGGCGACCGAGCTTGTGAGGGTCAGGTGTAAAAATTGATCATCATGAAAAGTTCTAAAAAAAAAGTCCGTGACAGCATATGTCTGTCTTCAATACATCGCCCACTTCTTCCAACAATCTCCATTACATTACTAGATTCGAGATAGTTTACGAGCTAGTTGGCTGGAAAGCGAGCCTATCACCCCAGACACTGTTGAGTCGTTACGACTTAAGACTTCATAGAAGAGTGTAGGCCTACAGTATGTGGAGTTTCCTGGAAGTGCAACTCGGCTTCGCCTGTGAACCTTTCGTTCCGCAGAATACACAGTCAAGTTAAGTTGTTATATTGGCTTTCACGGCCGGTGAATTAAAACTCAGCAATTCTTCTAGGTTTGTGCCGTGTCTTGTGTGGGGTTTCGCCTAGGACAAGTGCAACTGCACTCCTTGACTGCGAGAACCAAAAGCACGGCACAAACCTAGAAGAATTGCTGAGTTTTAATTCACCGGCCGTGAAAGCCAATATAACATCTTTTTGGAAGCCTTCATAGGGAGGTTGAGGCTGCTTGAGCTTTTGGTTCTCGCAGTCAAGGAGTGCAGTTGCACTCTATATAAAGGGAGGTATCGCGCAGTTGGATACTCCTGTGGGGGTCCGGGCGGGGACACCAAGAGCCCGCCGATGAGCCAGCTTGGTGTCCTAGGCGAAACCCCACACAAGACCCGGCACAAACCTAGAAGAATTGCTGAGTTTTAGTCAAGTTAAGATTGGACGGAAGGGGTATTTGTGTTTCATACACCTCACCATTCTTAAATTACGTCTGATAAGAATTCGTTGCCCATGCTATCTATATGATAATATAATTAATAGTCCAGTCAGTGATTTTAACCCATCATGCCGAGACGGAAAATGGATATTGGTCGTAGTTCATTGAAATCGAAAAACATACGCTCATCACGTGAGAACAAAACTGAGCAACAAATAATTTCTGGATTGTCACAAGGGAGAGAATGAAAGAATTCACAAAGACAAAGGGAGTCATCCCCAAAGTTCCTTTGCACAGGGAAGAAATATTCACGGTTTGTGGTCGTATAAAGATAATTCTGCTGTGAATTATGATTCCTCCATAAATTATATAAATGATGCTTCAGTTTCAGGACGAAGCTATGTAATAGTTATAGGCTCTTGAGTTACCATGATGTATATATCTATAGAATGTTTTGTGTTCTTGGGGCCGATAACCTAGATGTTAGGCCCCTTAAAAGAACAATTATCATCATTATTATGTTGTGTTCTTTGGTGGTGATGGAGCGCTAGAGTGGTGAGAACATGAACTTTCATATGAAGTGACAACTCTAGGAATAGCAAAGATGGTATGGACAAGAATGACAACAGAGAGTATGAACGAGGACAAAGGAATTCTTAGAGGTTATAGATGATATATGAAATATCGAAACAAATTGAATGAACACATTTGATATATATATAATATTTATTAAAGAAAGTAAAAGTAAAGTTATTCGATATCCTTCGCAGCATCTTTATGGTTATATGGCTGATATTTCAAATAAAGCTCTTCCGATTCTTTTTAACGAATATAAATAGATGGTGAATGGTGCTACGTGATTTGGAAGTTATCTTTTATGGTGACTGGATTAATGTCACAATCTTTATACATTCCCTATTCATCATAAAAGTAAGTAGCAACCGTATGAAATATATGTATGTTACGGTAAATCTTCATTTCCCTTATTTACTGAAGTGTCTTGGTTGGTGTTGGAAACACGCCACCCCTGGACATGAGAGGGTTTTCGTACTCGCAAATAAAAATAAAATATTTTTCATAGTAACTAACCTATGAAATGGCACCCTGCCGGATTTTATCTTCTTAGAGATAACTATAAATGCATTACAGCTAGTTCAATATATGTTTAATCATTTGTATTGATACGCGTATTGCTTTTAAGAGGAATCTATAAGTCAATACGGAAAACTATCTTGCATTATCGATCATGGTAAATGTAATTGATTTTATAAGGAATTCATTTTAAAAATAAGAGAGCAAAATAGAAAGAACATAATATGAAATAAGTTAAAATGCTATAAAAAATACCGCGGTATTTTATTAATATTGAAATAATGTGAAATATATTAGAAACTTGGATTACACAGCTTTCTTAATCACAAATGTTTAAGGGATTGCGGAAACACAAGACGAATGACCAAGGCCGATTGTGTTTCACAAGATGCCTTCACAAGTTTTGAAAGTTTTGTGAATAAAAGTGCAGCTCTTTCTATTGTAGAATGAAGGTCCGTTGCTATCAATCATTGTAATCAAATCTCCAGTCGGCTTCGGTGGCGTAGTTGGTAGAATGCTGAGCTTCTATGCCCAAGGTCACGGGTTCAAACCCGGCCGAAGTCGTCGGATTTTTAAGAGCGTTAAAACTTCCTCAGTATGCCTTCTTTCGCAGGGGAAGTAAAGCCGGCGGTCCCATGTCATAGATTTATGGCATGATAAAGAACCTTCCACTAATTTCACTTGTGTGAAGCTAAATTATAGGTTATATGTGACTAACACTCTTAGGTTCCAACGTTCGTCGCCAGGAGCCGACTGTGGTTGCATCTATTAACAAAGCTCAGAACTAGTTGGTCGTTGACGGTGGCGTTTGGTAGCAAAAGTTGGAAACACTTCAAAATCAAATGTCTGCAGACCTTACTTGGGTTAAAAACAGCTAACACATACTAATACACCCAAAGTACACGGGGCTACATTACCACGTTGTCGCAGCCCCTAAACTGAGGAACCAACCAATCAAATCTACATTTTAAAAAATTGGAATTGTCGGAAATTGGAATATCCCTGCTACATTTATAATTCCCTCATGCCATTTGCCTTCGTGATTAGTGTCTTAAGATTTGCAGAGTTCGTCGACTCCCATAGGCAAAGTTACATTCAAGAAGTTTGTCTGCTCCCGGAAGGTTGGTATTGTTGAGTTGTTATTGTTGTCTCGTGTACCTGTTTAGCGGTTTGTGAGCGAGCCAGTAATTATTCTCCGCTTTCGTGTCCAGTCCGGTTCAATATATCTTCCTCGTTGTAATAGAATAATAGCGCTAAAATATTATGTTGAAACAGTAAAGCTGCTCAGCGCTGATAATTAGTGTAATTTACTTGGCCGTAATGAAGATTGTAGAGTAGGGGAGTCCAGCTTTGTTCTTAGAGGGCCTCATTAAGCTATATTGGAGGGATGTCCATCTTTGTTCTTAGTGGGTCATAATTATGAAGCTTCATTATAAGGATGTTCCAACTTTGTTATTAGAGGGCCTCATTAAGCTATATTGTAGGGATGTCCCAGCTTTGTTCTTAGTGGGTCATAATTATGAAGCTTCATTATAGGGATGTCCCCACTTTGTTCTTAGAGGGCCTCATTAAGCTATATTGTAGGAATGTCCCAACTTTGTTCTTAGAGGGCCTCATTAAGCTATATTATAGGGATGTCCCAGCTTTGTTCTTAGAGGGCCTCATTAAGCTATATTGTAGGGATGTCCCAGCTTTGTTCTTAGTGGGTCATAATTATGAAGCTTCATTATAGGGATGTCCCAACTTTGTTCTTAGAGGGCCTCATGAAGCTATATTATAGCGGTGACCCAGCTTTGGTCTTAGAGGGCCTCATGAAGCTATATTATAGCGGTGACCCAGCTTTGTTCTTAGAGGGCCTCATTAAGCTATATTATAGTGGTGTCCCAGCTTTGTTCTTAGAGGGCCTCATTAAGGTATATTATAGTGGTGTCCCAGCTTTGTTCTTAGTCGGCCTCATGAAGGTATATTATAGCGGTGACCCAGCTTTGTTCTTAGAGGGCCTCATGAAGCTATATTATAGTGGTGACCCAGCTTTGTTCTTAGTCGGCCTCATGAAGCTATATTATAGCGGTGACCCAGCTTTGTTCTTAGAGGGCCTCATTAAGCTATATTATAGTGGTGACCCAGCTTTGTTCTTAGTCGGCCTCATGAAGCTATATTATGGTGGTGACCCAGCTTTGTTCTTAGAGGGCCTCATGAAGCTACATTACAGCGGTGACCCAGCTTTGTTCTTAGAGGGCCTCATTAAGCTATATTATAGCGGTGTCCCAGCTTTGTTCTTAGTCGGCCTCATGAAGCTATATTATAGACTAGGGGTGTCCCAGCTTTGTTCTCAGTGGACTACATGAAGCTATATTATAGTGGTGACCCAGCTTTGTTCTTAGTGGGCCTCATGAAGCTATATTTTAGACTAGGGGTGTCCCAGCTTTGTTCCTAGTGGGCCTCATGAAGCTATATTATAGCGGTGTCCCAGCTTTGTTCTTAGTGGGCCTCATGAAGCTATATTATAGACTAGGGGTGTGCCAGCTTTGTTCTCATTGGACCACATGAAGCTATATTATAGCGGTGTCCCAGCTTTGTTCTTAGTGGGCCTCATGAAGCTATATTATAGTGGTGACTCAGCTTTGTTCTTAGTGGGCCTCATGAAGCTATATTATAGACTAGGGGTGTCCCAGCTTTGTTCTCAGTGGACCACATGAAGTTATATTATAGTGGTGTCCCAACTTTGTTCTTAGTGGGCCTCATGAAGCTATATTATAGTGGTGACCCAGCTTTGTTCTTAGTAGGCCTCATGAAGCTATATTATAGACTAGGGGTGTGCCAGCTTTGTTCTCAGTGGACCACATGAAGCTATATTATAGCGGTGTCCCAGCTTTGTACTTAGTGGGCCTCATGAAGCTATATTATAGTGGTGACTCAGCTTTGTTCTTAGTGGGCCTCATGAAGCTATATTATAGACTAGGGGTGTCCCAGCTTTGTTCTCAGTGGACCACATGAAGTTATATTATAGTGGTATCCCAGCTTTGTTCTTAGTGGGCCTCATGAAGCTATATTATAGTGGTGACCCAGCTTTGTTCTTAGTAGGCCTCATGAAGCTATATTATAGACTAGGGGTGTCCCAGCTTTGTTCTTAGGGGGCCTCATGAAGCTATATTATAGCGGTGTCCCAGCTTTGTTCTTAGTCGGCCTCATGAAGCTATATTATAGTGGTGTCCCAGTTTTGTTCTTAGTGGGCCTCGTGAAGCTATATTATAGACTAGGAGTGTCCCAGCTTGGTTCTCGGTGGGCCACATGAAGCTATATTATATACTAGGGGTGTCCCAGCTTTGTTCTCAGTGGACCACATGAGACTTTTTCTCTTCATAAATAAAAATCTATTTCATCCCCCTTTTCACATCAGGAATACTGTGGATTCCACCTACTAGACTTAAACAAAAAATTACGAGCCTTACAGTAGTCGCATATGATGTGTAACAGGTGACATGTTATCCTACTATGTGTCTGCCGGGAGCGCAAATCCCCTGTTAACACTGAACTCTGTTGGTCATTGAAATAACTACTTGTAAAACTCCAGTTCCAATGATTTATTGTAGGAATATCTTTAATTGGGCCCCCAAACCTTGAAGTAAACCGTATGCGATATACTTTCCACATAGGGCTGTAAGTTGGCCAACGGTACCTCGAATCCTTCCAATAAATAAGAATACAGGAAATGTATGAAGATTTAATAAATCATGATTGTTTTCAGCAAATATGATTAGCCTATAATGAATATTTTCTCACCAAAGAACGACAACTTTAAGATGATTTATTGTAGGAATATCTTAAATGGAGCCTCCAAACCTTGAAGTAAACCGTATGCGATATACATTCCCCATAGGCACATGGCCGTCAGTACGTCGTGCTACCAATCTCCACCACTGCGCGTGCTCATTGTTTCCGTCCCATTTCCGTCCCTTTTCCAAAATCACTCCCACAAAATGTCACACATCAATAAATAAATAAATTAATAAAATATAAAACACATTTACGAGCCTTGCAGCAGTCCCTTATGATGTGTAACATCTGGCATAGAAGAAACCTCACGTGAAATTGTTGATACACCGGTCTTTTATAGTATTATTGGCACAAATATTAATCTATTGTAAAAGGGAGTGTTTTACAGATATTGTAGTTTATAATACGGAACTCATTTTATTAGATGATTTGTAGCTTCCACCAGCATTAGCCTAAATAAAGAATACGATATGGATCGACTAGATTAATAGACGCGACACCGCTCATAACCTTAAATTCCGTATAAACAGGACCTCTTGATTCACAGACCAACACGTAATATCATATGGATTCTGTTAAAATGAGTCATGTTGATATGATTAGCAGCAGAGTATCAAGAAGGCAGTGCGAGAACAATCAAGTAGGCAGTGCGAGAGTAGAAATATCAAGTAGGCAGTGAAGAAAAAAAAGAGTCTTGGAATTGTTATGTATTATTAGTCTGTAAATAAAAAAGATTTGTGTGTGTTGATGAATTTCCAGGAGGGATACGATCCAGCTTGGCAGTGCGTCTTACACATTTCCGTCCGATCAACTTCCGTCCCATTTTTCAAAATCAGTCCCACAAAAATATCCAGCAACCGAGTGGAAAGATGTTACACATCAATAAATAAATACATAAACAAATAAACAAAGAAATAAAGAAGGAAATATTATGTGTGTTTGGGTGATCTGCGACCTGAGCCGGTTGTGGCCCATGGGTGAAGGCTGGACAGCCCTGACCAAGAGAGTTATTTATTTACATTGTTATGAGGAAGCGATTCATAAGCATTGACCTCGACTAGTAAGTAATATGTGTGAACTATTTAGTAGCGGTTTCTAAAATAATCACGACTGATTTCCTCATAACACGCATTCGTCACACTGTTAAGGTCGTGAAAACATTTTTACTCATACTAGTTGAGGTGTTTTTAAGTAAAGGTTGACTTGATTAGCAATCCAGTTTAACTAATTGTCTTATACAGTGTCATGCGGGGACACCTGGGCGTATTACACACCAGTTACTCCAAGTACTTACTCGGGATCGTCTTCTCTGACCAAAGTTATTCTTCTTCTTCCCCCAGGGGCTCACACCTTGTGGGACGTGGGTTGACGACCACGGGATCTCAGCTGAGCTCGGCATTACTTCCACTTACTTGTGCTGGGCTCCTCTCTGTTATCTTTCCTGTCGACCTCACATGGTTAACTCTTGTTCTTTTCCGGGTGTCTGAGGCCTAGGGAGACTTTTCTTTTCCCGCCTTAATTGGCCCTTGTCTCATCTTTCATGATCCCTCATTCTTCGAAGGGTCAGACCTATTTCATTTTCATGTTATCTCCTGTCTTCTGCTCAAGGCCCTCAAGGAGGCAGGGTGTGTGTAGCCCCACCACTTATGGTGCACCCTGGATTGTGCTACACCCTCAAGGGCTCACGTGTGGTGAGTTCAGGATTTGATGACCCCGAGGGATTCGTGAGCTGGGGCCTGTTTGTCTCCTTTTTCCATTGCCTTTGGGGCGGTCCCTCTCCTCTTTCGCTTTCCTCTCTACCGTTCATGGTTCTCCGTTCTTCCAAGTCCCTTAATTCTCATTCGCCGAGGGTTGAGGGCATTTCCATTCCTCCTGTCTTATGTTTCCCTTATTCTTCTTTTTGTTTTCCATTTCCTCTTCTAGTAGATAGTAATATGACACCTGATTGCTATTACCCATCGTCCGTTGGAGTCCAAGTGCAATTTATCCATGACCTAGAGACACAGTGAACTTTCTCCAACATTAAATCTCCTTAAATTTCCAGGTAGGTCAATAAAATCTGGTTTTATGTATTGAAAATGTGATCTGTAAGTCTAATCTTTAAGATACAATCATCAGTTTCACTAATTAACTTTGAATTCAGCTGGAATCAGATTTTGGGCTCTAGTGAATAATCATGTGTTTGGAGAAAGAGCAGTTTGATTCTAGGCCCAAGAGGCCCATCATAACAAAGCTGGGACACCCCTATAATGAAGCTTCATAAGAGATATAGTTTAATTTCATTTATATTTTCACGATCATCCAAACCATTAGGGGTTACCCGAACCAATAGGGGCCGATAACCTAGATGTTAGGCCCCTTAAAACAACAATTATCATCTTATTATTATTATAATAATAATATTAGACTATTATTACTTTGGAATTGAGCTACCATGGACTACGAGCAAACAACCAATAAAATGTTCTCTTCTTCGTCTACTAGCTTTGATGTCCTGCCAGTACCACTTGACCCCATTATCAGTGCCTCATTCTGATCTAATGAAAGAGGTCCCCTCCGTTTTGTGGGGTCTGTTCCTACCTTAAAACCCCGGTATTTTTGATCATTTGTCAAAATTCATTCCTGTTCAGGATTTTGTCCTCGGGAATACCGATTTCTGTAACTTCTCTGTTACATTCTTGGAAACAACCCATTCTTTTTGCCTTTGGTTTCACGAAATTCCTAGTAGATCACTTATCAGAGGTTTTTAATCTTCCACCAAGTATGGTGAAAATTCTGTAATTATTATTATTGTATTGTTCTTACTATTATTATTTTATACTAATTTTCTTCTTCTTTCTCCGTTAGGGTCTTCTGAGGACCACGAACCAATTTCAATGTTTAGCCCTTTGTTGTTCTTTCTTCTTCCTCTAGTGCTCCTTCAACTTTTCTCTGTGTCTCTTCTTTCTCTCTTCCGACCATTTTGAGCCTGTTTTCTTATATTGCCTTCTTTGCAGTCCTTCCATTCCCAATACCTTCTTTTTGAAAAATTCTCTCTCTAGTGCATCTTCTTCTCTTACATTGGTTCTTTCTAAATCTTTCTTTACTTCTTGAAACCACGCTGTTGACGATTTCTTTTTATTATTATTATTTTCGTTTCGGTCGTTTACGGACCACGAGCCAATTTCAATGCTCTGTCCTTTGCTGTTCCTTCTTCTTCCTCCAGTATTCCTTCAACATCTGACTATGTTTCCTCTTCCTTTCCACGGACCATTTCGAGCCGGTTTTTTTTTTCCTTCCACCCTTGGAATCCTTCCATTCTTACCACTTTTTGCCTAAAAATATCTCTCTGTGGTGTATCTTGTTCTCTGATATTGCTTCTTCCCAAATCCTTTTTGACTTCTTGTACCCAGGTTGTTGTTGACTTCTTGTTCCACAGGAATGTGAAGATCTGCTTGGTTAACCTACAGTCATCCATCCTGTACAAATATCCAAAATATAGCAATCTCCTCTTCTGTAGATTGTTTCTGATATGTATTCTATTCTTCGATACATTTCATTATTACTTCTTAATTTTCAGAATTCTGCAGTTTTTAATGGACCGAGTATTTCTACTACTTCCAATTTATCCTTTATTTTTATTTTTAAACATATATTTCCCTTGCCGCCTGTCTCCTTTCCACCGTCAATCCGCTGTTCAGATTGCCTCTTTCGTGAAAGCCCTCATAGTTATAGATCTCCTGCCGGTACTTGATTCTACTAGCGATGTGTTTGCGCTTCATACCCATTTTCTCCAGATTATTCCTGAACTCTTTGAACCACTTATCAGAAGTTTTAGGTCTGTTTCCACGTTTGGTGAAAATTATGTTAGTCAACTGTCTTATGTCCATTCCAAATAGGTGACCGTAGCATTTGGGTCTTAGCTTTACCCTATCCCGTCCTTAGCGCCCGAAAGTGCCCGGTCGCATTATCTGCACACGTCTGCCATCTATGCGTCAGGTTTGTAGTTTTCTCACCTGTAATGTGTTTACAAAGCATTTACGAAAGCGCAGTACAATCCGCAAGGCAGTGAAAACAAAATAATAGCGTAAATCTATGTTGAACCTTAAGCCTGCCCAATGGCCTCTGGGAGCTGTCCCCAGGGTCCTGCTGTCCCCCTGCAGATGCTATGTTTGCCGCTAGAGGCGCTGCATACCCTCCACATGATCCGTTCACTTGGCGGTATTTACACACATTGTACCACCTGAAATAAGGCCACTTTATTAAGATGGTATACTGTTGCGTGCCGTTTTGTAAACACGGCTCTAGAAATAATGTTCTTGGAACGAGTTTTCATGAATTTCCTAGTCGAGAGCCGACAAAGAAATTATGGATTAAAGCAATAAGCAGACAAGGTATGTAGCATAAGTTGACCATGTGACTGGAAATTAGGTTACTTTCTATTATTGCTCTAGTTCTGATGATGATGATGATGATGATAATAATCTCCTGACCACCTTGTCGTGTAGAGGCTAGCATTCTTGTGTGTCGGCCCAGAGGTCCGGGTTGGATTCCCGGCTCTGCCAAGAAATTTAACTCAGGTCTGAGGGCTGGAACGGGGAACACTCAACTTCATGACGTAAAACCGAGATGAGGTGGGTTCAATTCCCATCTCATCCACCCTGGAAGTGGTTTTCCGTGGTTTCCCACCTCTACTCCAGACAAATGCCCGGATTGTTCCTAATTTAAGGCCGCAGCCACCTACTTCCCAATCATCACCTGAATTACAAATACACCCACTACTACAGACACCTCAATTGCACAGGTTATCACACAGATTCTACAATACCCAAGTACACGGAGCTAAATGACCAATATGTCCAAGCCCCACTAATGATAGAACAACAAACAATATAATAATTTTCTGTTTCTATTGTGTAGGTGATACCAAGGATAAGTTATGGAACCCTAATGACCGCTCCGTCGCGTCGTGTGCAGTAATCACTTCATCGAATGTGACTACAGACCAGAATTAAAGGTAAAGCGGTTGAAACCTGATGCGGTGCCCAGCGTTTTCAATGACTACCCACCAAGTAAGAAACTTAAACTGTCAGTGCCAAGAAGAAATATTGTCAAATCAACTGTATCATTAAAATGTACAAAATCCCCCAAGGCAGGCTTTGTTGCGGTTGAATCTTGTGCTTTGGATGGTTTTCCCCCCGCCTGCCATCTCAAATGTTAATGATTTAGTCAAGAAAGATGCGTCTATACAAACAAAAGTAAATATGAGACAATTGAACTCACGGAATAGGATACTACGAACACTGCGTAGGTCACTAAGGCGTGCAAGACAAAAAATATCTGCACTTAAAGGTCGCCAAGAGCAACTCAAGCAACGAATCAGCAGGCTAGAGAAAAATATGGCTGACTATAATTTGGACGCAATTGAGGTGTCCAGTACTGAAGGAAATTTAAAAGCAACATTTCTACAAGAACAGCTTAAAGTATTTCTACAGAAGAAGCCTAGATGGAGTGACTCAAATATCAGGTATTGCATTATCTGGCACAGTAAGTCCCCGGCAGGTTATCGATTTATACGAAGTAGCGAACTGTTAAGCTTGCCTTCTAAATCTACCATCAAACGTTATGTTGGAAGCACTACTGGTGTAATGGTGTCAAGTTTAATAGTGAAGAGACTCCACGAAGAAGCAAAATTTACTGAGGGAATAAATACATTTGGCTCAGTTATTGTAGATGAGATGGCTATCCAACCACGCGCGCTTTACTGTAAAGCAGCTGATGAAATACAGGGACTTCTGTCAATGGGCGGACTGGAAAAAGATTTAGGCCTAGAAAAAGAAATCGGAAGAAAACTGCTGTGCTTTGTGTTCGTTGGACTTGCTTCGCATTTTAAAATTCCTGTGGCATACTTTTTTAGTCGGGACCTAAAAGCTGAAGTACTTCATCAACTTACTATTGAAGTTATTGATAAAGTGGAAAAGGCATCTTTTATTGTTGTACGTGTGGTGGCAGATAATCATTCTACAATTGTGAAATTATTCCGCTTACTTTCTGGGGGTAGCACACCTCTATCTGTCGTGCCACATCCCTTGGACAGTTCACGAAATTTATTTCTGTCTTATGACCAATGTCATATATTGAAAAATTTAAGGAATGCATTACTGGACGTGAAGAAGCAGTTAGTTAAGGATGGGAAACCCATATCTGGTTGGTTCATCAGAAAGTTGTACGACCTGCAAAAGGATTTGAAAGTGAAACTAGTTAGAAGACTGACACACAAACATATCTACCCGACAACCTTTGAGAAAATGCATGTGGGCAGAGCTGTCGATATTTTCTCTTCGGATGTTATATCAGCCCTTGAATTCTTGAGGCAATATGGGTCTCAGTTCGGAATAAAAGAATTTAAGGATGCTGAAGGCACTATCGAGTTCTTGAAGCTAGTTAACAAATGGTTCACCATCCTCAATGTTAAGAACACTTTGCAGCATATACACTCTAGGAATGAAGACGCAATGCATTTCTTCTCAGTTTACGATGAAAGACTCGAAGGGCTAGAGAACGACTTCATTTCCTATCTGGAACTCTGGAAGAAAGCATCAGCAAGTCCGGTGGAATTCATAAGTAAAGAAACTTATGAAGCAGTTTGTCTGACGAAAAAATCTGCCGTACTCTGTGTCAAGTACCTGCTTGAAAATGGCTTTCATTTCGTATTAACCAGGAAATTTTCTTCTGATGAAGTAGAAAGCTTGTTCAGTTGCATCAGACAGTTTGGAGGTAGCAACGACCAAACCAACGCTGCAAGTGTTACACAGGCCCTGCATAAAATTCTGACTACTGGACTCGTAAGTGCATCTCTCACGGGAAGTGTAGCACCTGAATCTGCCTGTAGTGACTGGATGGCAACACGTAACTCAACCGGGAGACGCACGAGCACAACGATTCATGCAGATCAATCGGCAACAACGAATACAGATTTAGCAAGAAAATTTCGAACACAATTAGAAAGCATCGCAAATGAAGCTGAAGGGGTGCCATGTGTTTCTATGACGAGTGCTGCAATGGCCTATATTGGAGGGTATTTGGTAAGAACTGTCGAAGACCATATATCATGTCAAGAGTGCCTTGATAAAATTAGTAGTATCCAGAGTCAATCCCCTGTGATGTCACTTATAAAATTCAAAGACAGAGGAGGTCTCCGATATCCTAAGCCAGGTTTTGTTTCGCTGCTGATGAGACTGGAAGAAGTAACGGACGAAATGATATCGGTTACGCTGGGCAGTCCAAGAATAGCACAAACATTAACCACAATACTGTTGCCACATGTTGCTAAAAGACCTATTCTACAGTGTGGAGTGAGTGATCACCCTGAGGAACTGAGCAAGTTAATATTGCAGAAGTTTCTGCGCCCCTCAGTCACTAACTACATCAATGACATGGCAGATGAGTTTCGCCGAGACTACTTCTTGAGAAGATGAACAAATTATGAGAAAAGAGAATCAAGAAAAATTGTTAAGGTTGTTCCTTTTCACTGAACCCCTAGGTCTATGGGACGCCAGTAAAAGTATTCAGTGCAACCGTACCGTACTCTTATGCACATCAGACATTAGTTTCGTTAGTTGTGCGTGCTATATAAGGGAAATCCGAAGATGAAACGAACTCCTACTAGTAAAAGATGAACATCACATATATTTTACTCCATTCTACTCAACAACGTATGTTCATGTACTGCAAACATAGTCTATATATTAATTTATGCTGGTATTACCTTGCGATAGCAATGCCATTACATGCTAATGTTGGGTGGGGATTCAGCGCTGCAGTGGTCAATATGCGCACTGCTAGGAGGACACTGTTGTTGCAGAGAACGCCGCGATTGAGTAGGCTTTCGTTGAACTTCCATGCAACTGATCAGGTGTGTCGTTCGTAAACATGGCGGGATTGAGTAATGCAGATATTGAAACCTAGCTTCGTCCATTCTAAATAGTTGGCCATAGAATTTGAGGATTCCAACAGTCGTTCGTTACTTTGATACAATTGTGTGTTTCGTCGAAACCTGTATTGCACAGCCACGATATTAGTGCCCATTATCTTCCTAAGGGTCTTTCTCTGAAACGTCTTTGCTTCCCCCAGACCAGCGTTTCCAGTAATTTGAAGGCATTCACTTCCATACGGACCCTCGGCTTTAATCACCGTATTGTAGTGTCTGAGTTAACTTTGCATTGTATAAGTTGTGTGTTCTACGAAACGCTGCGGCCATTCTATCTCGTCTGCTGTTTATTATTCTTATTGTTATTACAGTAAAACCTGCCTAAAACGGAACGTGACCATTCCGGATTTATTTTTCCGTTTTCAGATTTCCGTTTTACAAAGGGTTGAGTTTTAATAAGGCAAAATACTCTACAAGGAAATAATGTGTTATCGCATAGGATTACAATGAAATATTAATTTAAAATATAGGTCTGAAAGTAAACAAGTAGTTCCGTGAAGAACTATACAGCCTATTTTCATATATCCTACTTATGTTAATTGCCACTATCAACATACACAATTTCAGTTAGATTGCTGTAATAGATTCGTAGATATTGAGAACCGATTAAATATTTCGGATGGTCGCCATGTTGGATTTTATATATGTAGGTCCTAGAGTTATGTACTGTTACATGCAGATTATTGTGAACGTGTAGTATTCAAACTTCAATCGCATAATTAGGACACAAGAAAAAACAAGGAGATTTTAAAAATTTTCACAGCTGCCATCTTGAGGTTATGGAAACAATTGAAATAAATTAGATGCCAGTGGATTAACATTCGTATAAGGATTTACTGTACCAAGTTTCACTGCACGCGGATGGTTAAATTGCGAGAAACGTCCATGTGAATATTTATAATTCGCGTCTCCGCCATGTTGGATTTGTGATCACCAGGTTATTTAAAGTCCTATAGGTGAACTTAAGTTCATAGCCCCTACGAACATTAAAAAATGCAGTTTGATTGCTAAAATAGATTCGTAGATATTCGGTATCGTCTAAATATTTCGGATGGTCGCCATGTTGGAGTGTTAAATGTATAGGCCATAGAGTCATGTACCAATAAAGGAAAATTATTGCGTAGGTTCATTTTTCAAACTTTCACTTCGATCGCTTGACTACATCACAATAAATAAAATCTTAATTTTAAAATTCGCACTGCCGCCATCTTGAGGTTATGTAAACAATTGAACTAAATTAGATACCAGTGGATTACAATGTGTATAAATATTTCCTGTGCCAGGTTTCAGTGCGCTTGGAACATTAAATCGCGAGAAAGGTCTATTTAAAATTTTCAAATTCGCTCGGCCGCCATGTTCGTTTTGTAGTTAACCGGTTTTTGAAAGTCTTATAGATGGACTTCCAGTAGTGCCCTTTATCTCCGTACAAAATTTCAGGGTTTTACCGCTAATAGTTTCAGAGATATAGAATGCCGGTGAAATATTTCGCACATCCGCCATCTTGTGATTATGTAAACAATTGAACGAAGTTAGATGTCGGTGCATTACAATGTATATAAACATATACTGTACCAAGTTTCATTGCGTTTGGTTGATCAAATCGCGAGAAACGTCTATTTAAAAGTCGCAAATTCGCTTGGCCGCCATGTTGGATTTGTAGTTACCAGGTTTTCAAAAGTCACATAAGTGAACTTATAGTAGTTCCCTCTATCACCATAGAAAATGTCAGGGTAATATCGGTAATAGTTTCGGAGATATTGAATGCTGGTGAAATATTTCGCACAGCCGCCATGTTGGATTGGTGAGTCGTATCAAACTTTGAAGGGCACGGTCGGGGTCGCCCGGAATAGTGCTATGAATTTACCGAATTTCATTGAAATCACTCCAGCCGTTTAGATTTTATTAGTGGGGGGCACACACACGAATCACACACACACACGGACAAAAGGTGATCTCATAAGCCTATTTTTTTTTTCAAAATTGAAAATAGGCTAAAAAACAGCTGAAAAAGAACGAACGTATATTTAGCATAATCTATGGAGATATACTGATTGTTCTGATTGAAATAAAAATAAATAGAATATATAAATTGGCGTGATTCGAGAAATGACTGAAAATAGCGATAATGCTGCGCGAACGTCTAATGGCGCAACCAGGAAAGTTGAGGTTAAGTGTCTGTTGTGGTGTTTGAAGCCATATTTTCAGTGTTGCCTTAGTAAACAAGAGTTTAGTGCTTTTCAGTCGGTCAACACATTCGTGTTGACCGACTGAAAAGCACTAAACTCTTGTTAAGTGTCTGTTAAAATTCCTCCGTTCTGAGCCCATACACCAGAAATTTGGTTTTACCAGATCGAAGCACAATTTGCGATTAACTGGATAACATCTGAAGAGACTAAATTTAATTACTTGGTTTCGCAATTAGAACCGAAATATGTGGAAAACATATGGACTATCATTAGTAGTGATAACTCCTGTAAATATGCCGCGGCAAAAGAAAGATTCCTCAACTTGTTCAAAGAAAGTGAAGATAAGAAAATAAAGCGATTCATGACAGGAATTGACTTAGGGGAGCTCAAACCAAGTCAGCTGCTGCGCAAAATGCAATCCCTGGCAGGCGCAGATATTTCAAACAAAGTCTTAAGTACACTATGGCTAGACATAGTGATCACTATTAATAGCACCTCAACATAGCCCAGGAATTATCATTGATTAACACTTGGAAATGAAGTGACGCACAGTGAACATGATTAGAAATCATAAAGCGAACCTCTACACCTTAGAAATTATCGTTGTTGTTATTGTTGCTTATTATAGGGCTTATATCGTGGTCAACATGCTTGTGTATTTGTAGTTTTTTGATGGTATTGGGAAGGAGGCGGCCGTGATCGTAAGTTAGGAACAATCCCAGCATTTTCCTGGAGTAGACGTGGGTAAACCACTGAAAACCACTTCTAGGATCGCTCAGGTGGTTAAATGATGATGATTTCACTTAGGGTAAAGTTAAGTAACTCCGTGATACAAAGCTTTTTTTTTTTGTTACTACTTCAGAAATTTTAGATTTCAATTATTTCGATTCGTTTCATGTTAAAGAGGGATACCCTACGGAACATTTCTGGCATATATCTTACAAGTTATTTCAAGTTATTAACTAACAAAATCCGGTAGTAGAAGTTGGTAACGCCGTGATAATCAAGTTACTCCGTGATAGTGTTCAAGTTACTCCGTGATAGCATGGTGTTCACCATTCAGTGTACCTTTTAATCGTGAAAACTAATGTTTAATGTAATTAAAGTGTTCAAATCGTATGTAGACTATAAGTTTCTATTACCCCATATTGCCCATATTGAAACATTTCACTACACAGTTGTGTTTTATAGAAAAGAAATATTCTATTAAAATATTCCATTAATAGTACATTATGCAACGAGCCTCTAATGGCTATAATTAAGACACGAGTATTTTTATAAAACGAGCGTATGCGAGTTTTATAATTTCCATACGAGTGTCTTAATTACCATTATAGGCGAGTTGCATACGACTGTTTATGTTCGACGATAATTATAACTTTATTATATGTTTTAACATAAATATTCATAAATATCTGTTCAGTCACTAGAATGTTGTGATCGGGTGCTGCGGTGGGTAGTATATCTCTGTTCTCCAAGCTCTCTGGACAACCGACGCATGCGCTCTGTGTGCTTCAATGCCATATGTTCAGATTGTGCTCCAGTAATCAGTAAAACTGTCACCGAAGTCGTTTCAAAACTACGCGCTGTATGGCCGAATAACTTGCCAGTTTTTGATTTGTTCAGATCCCCTGTGGATGGGGAGGGCAGAATTCATCCACGGTATCCCCTGCCTGTCGTAAAAGGCGATTTAGAGGGGGCCTTATAAAGGTCGATTTTGGTTTTCTGGTCCCAGCTCTGGTTTGACCAATAGAAACAAACATGCATGCTGTTAGGGGAAGGGCCACCAGCTTGGCCATCTGGCCAGAAAGCCTAGACGGTATGCCCCATCCCGTCAGGTGGGTGCGCCATGTACCCTACAGTAGTATCCGCCTTACAACGAAGGTCCCTGCATGGCCGAATACTGGAGCTGAATAAATCCTGTGCATGCCGAGGGGGAAGTGCCTGTTCGAGGCACTGGGACCCCGGGCAATATCTGCTATGCCAGGTAGGTATTGCCTTGGCTGGGTGGCGCCCACAGTGATAGCCCCCGTTCGGAGTGGGCAGTATTCGGGGAGGATTTCGTCCGGGATGCGTAGTAAACGATCACGGACACCTGTACAGGGTGGCACCCTTAAAAAGCCGTCTCTGGAGTGTAGACCGAATCCCAAGGTGTATACGCCTTGGGATGAGGCATTTAATAAGAAGTTCCCTGTTGACAGGTCTCCTCGCTACCTGGTAGCTACCAGGACAGACGGGGGAGATTTTAAACAGGTAAAATCGATCCTATTTTCAGAGGAAATCGAGGGGAAATATCGCGACCTTAACGGGATTTCCAAGCTCCGGAACGGGCAGCTCCTGCTGCATACCGTTGACCGGCAGCAAACCGAAGCGTTGCTGGAATGCACGCATTTCGGCGAAATTCCCGTTAAGGTTGAGAAGCACGATACGCTAAATGAGGTCCGTGGAGTTATATTCCATCGCGACCTCATTTTAAACAGCGACGCGGAATTGATGCGGGATCTGGGGAAGCGAGGCGTCACCAGGATTAGGCGCATCACCCGGAAAATTGGAAATGATAGCGTCGATACTGGCGCTTTCATTCTTCATTTTGAGGGTGATGTAGTGCCTAGGCAGGTGAAGGTCACGTCGTACCATTGCGACGTTAGACCGTACATCCCTCCACCTATGCGCTGCTACAATTGCCAGAAATTCGGTCATGTTTCTGCCAGGTGCACTGCCAAGGCGGTGTGTAGAGAGTGTGGCAAGGGGACACATAACGGTGTGGGGTGTACGCCTCCCCCGACGTGTCCTAACTGCCAAGGAAGTCACTCTCCGCGGTCGAAGCAGTGCCCTGAGTTCTGCAAGGAAGCAAAGATCCAAGAAATCAGAACATTGGATCGGCTTTCATATCACGACGCTCGAAAGAGATACCGTGATATGACTGCACCCGAATTTCCGGTATCTTTCGCGGCTAAGGTGACGCCACCTATCACCCCTGCCACTTTCGTTCCACGTGCTGTACCCTCGACGACGAACTACTCTGAGATCGTAAAGTCTCCCCTCGCTGTCCAAGCGAGACCTGTCAGCCCGAAGAAGGTTAAACAACCTTCTTCGGCCATTGTGAAAAAGGCGCCGGTTATACCATCTAAACCGGCGCAATCGGAGAAGAAGTCATCTTCCTCTCCGAAACGGTCGGAGAAGAAGTCTTCCCCTGCCAACGAGGCAAAGAAGACTTCTGCGACCGGGGCTGGATCGTCATCCAGCCCATCTGATAAGACAAAGATAGTGGAGAAGAGGGGGACGGTTCGTCGCCGTCTCTCTCGCCCTCCTGCTGACGGGGTGGCTACTGTCTCTGCTGGCCTTTCCGCTCCCACTACCACCAAGGGAGCGAAGCCTGCTGAAGCCAAGCCCGTCCGTATGGAGGAACTCCCCTATAGAAAAGAAAATAGATCGGCGGAGGAGAGGGGAGCGGTTCAGCGCCGTTTCTCTTCCTCTCCTAAAGGCAGGGCTGCTCACGTATCTGCTAGCCATCCCGCTCCCACCACTACCAGTGGAGCGGTGCCAGCAGGAGCGACCTTGTTTTATAAGGACCCGGCGTCTGTGGGGAAGGGACCATCTACTTCCCCAAACACACGTTGGCGCCGATCCAAGAAGAAGTCTCTTCGGGGCGTGTCGGGGACAGACACCCAGTCTTCGGACCGGGAGAAAGTCCCTCGACACCGCTCTCGCTCTTCCCCAAGGGCGAGACCCGTGAGGTCCGACGACGACCGTGCGCAACCCAAGAGAGCGCCCGCTCCATTTTCTTCGTCTTCGGACGGAGATGTGGAGATTGAGGTGTGCTCTCCTGCCCCATCATCTCCAACTAGAGATGGGGATGGGTGGCAAACGGTCAAGCATAAGTAGAAGACCCACTTCTACTTAAGTCCACACCATGGCACTATTACAATGGAACTGTAATAGCTATTCTGTTCATCTCGCTGAGTTACGACAATTAATATCTTCGTTTTCGGCAACCATTGTCTGTCTTCAGGAATCCAGGTTTCGTCCTGGACATGAGACAACAATGCGTCACTTCAAACTCTTCTCTAAAGACCGGATGGACGGAGCTGTGGCCGCTGGTGGCGTCTGCACTCTCGTCCACTCTAGCCTCTTTAGTGAAGAGGTGCCGTTGCGTACTCAGCTAGAGGCAGTTGCAGTTCGTACTTCGTTGCCAGTAATGGCAACAGTATGTAACGTGTACATCCCACCTGATTCTCAGCCGGATTACGACCAGCTGGTGGATCTAGTCTCTCAGCTCCCCCCTCCTTTTCTCCTTCTGGGAGATGTTAATGCCCACAACACCATCTGGGGCTCCGCTACCACTAGCGGTAAAGGGAGAGATTTTGAGAGGCTGATCAGGCGGCTGGACCTGTGTCTGTTGAACACAGGGGAGCCTACGCACTTCTCTATTGCACACGGTACTTATTCAAGTATCGATATTACCCTGTGCAGTCGTGCGCTGGTTCCCCTGCTACAGTGGGGTGTACACGATGACCTTTGTAATAGTGACCATTTTCCAATTATCGTTACTCTTCCGAACCAGAGAGCCATCGAGTTACCAAGTCGATGGCTTCTCCGTCGGGCTGATTGGCCAACTTTCACGGCACGTGCGGTGTTTGCCGAAGATACCTTTGAGAGTGTCGACGATCATACCATTCACATAACGAATGGTATTTTGACTGCTGCTGAGGAAACAATACCTTCCTCATCCGGCAACTCACGCCGGAAGCTTGTCCCTTGGTGGACAGCCGAGATTGCAGCAGCCATTAAAGATCGTCGACGTGCTTTCAAATGCTATCGGAGGCAAAACACTATGGCCAACCTTATCACCTTCAGAAGGATGCGTGCTAGAGCCCGATATCTGATTCGGGAGAGTAAGAAAACGACGTGGGAAAAGTATGTGTCGTCCATGACGGCGCATACTCCTTCATCTCAAGTGTGGACTAAGCTTCGTCGGATCTCCGGACTCCCGACATCACTATCGATACCCGGAGTGTCCATCAATGGGGACATCATCACGGACCATCTCGCCATTGCCAACAGCATTGGCTCGCACTTCTCCGATGTATCCTGCTCCGGGAGTTACGATCCTACATTTCTGACTCTGAAGCGGGAGGCAGAGACTCACCCCTTGTCCTTTGCCACTGCTGCTTCGGAGTCCTATAATGTACCATTCTCTGAATGGGAACTGCGCAGTGCGCTTGCACTGTGCAGGGATACGGCTCCTGGACCGGATAACATACATAATCAAATGTTAAAACATCTGTGCGAATCCAGTATGAAAGAACTGTTGATCCTCTTCAATCGTATATGGATTGAAGGGGAGTTTCCATCTCAATGGCGAGAGGGGATCGTGATACCGATTCCTAAGGCTGGAAAGGATCCCAAGTTTGTAAGCAGCTATAGGCCCATTTGTTTGACAAATGGCCTATGTAAGCTGCTCGAAAAGATGGTGAACCGTCGACTGGTGTGGTTCTTGGAGGATAAAGGTCTCCTGTCTGAGTACCAATGTGGATTTCGCTCTCATAGGTCCACCACTGACCATCTGGTGCGACTTGAGAGCGCCATACGGGAGGCTTTTTTCCGGAAGCAGCACCTAGTCACGGTTTTCTTTGACCTCGAGAAAGCCTACGACACCACATGGCGCTACGGGATCCTTTCCACCCTTCACAAGTGGGGACTCCGTGGTAACTTACCGACTTTCATTGCGAATTTCATGTCCGTCCGACTCTTCCGTGTAAGGGTCGGTAGGACATTATCGCAGTACTATACCCAAGAAAATGGAGTTCCTCAGGGTTCAGTGCTGAGTGTCACCTTGTTCGCGATTGCCATTAATGGCATTGTTGCCGCCGCCGGGTCCGCGGTAGTTCCATCGCTGTATGTAGACGATTTAGCTCTGCATTACAGCTCTGGAAGTATGGCAGTCGTGGAACGGCAATTGCAGCTAGCTATCAACCGGGTCGACAGGTGGGCTCACGACCGGGGTTTTCGTTTTTCAGCAGCGAAAACCTCCGTCGTCCATTTTTGTCGGCTACGGAGGCTACATTTACACCCTGAACTACATCTCAGGGATGCTGCGTTGCCGTTGGTCGACACTTATCGCTTCCTGGGGCTCCATTTTGACAGCAAGTTAACGTGGCAGCACCATATACGGCAATTGAAAATGACATGTCTCAGGAAACTGAACATGCTCAGGTTTCTTAGTGGCACTACGTGGGGGGCTGACCGTGCGGTGCTCCTACGGTTCTACCAAGCCCTCGTCCTGTCCCGGCTAGACTATGGTTCTGCGGCATACGGTTCAGCAAGGCCGGCAACCTTGAAAATGCTGGACAGTATCCACCATAGTGGCGTTAGGCTGGCTACCGGTGCCTTCCGGACCAGCCCGATACCCAGCCTACTCGCCGAATCGGGTGTTCCACCTTTAAATTATAGACGCCAACATATGCTTTTAGCATATGCTGCCAATGTGCGTCAAATGCCGCAACACCCGACCTATCAAGCTCTCTTCGGTACCCAAAACCACCAGGGTTACGCCAACCGGCCTCGTGCCACTCGGCCGGTTGGTATTAGACTTGATAGCTCGTGCACTGAAATAGGAGTGGCTGTAGGTCCCTGTATGATCCGGACATCTAGCGAGGTGCCTCCGTGGCGAGTCCCGCGTCCGGAAATTCGGTTAGATCTTCACCAAGGTCCTAAGGTGAACACGGATGCGTCCGTTTACCGGAGGCAGTTCCACAGCATAGTTCACCAATTTCCGGACGCTGGCATTCTATACACGGATGGTTCGAAGGTGGACGAGAAAGTGGGTTGTGCTTACGTTATTGATGGTGCAAATACCAAGATCTCTTTGCCTGAGGCCTGTAGTGTGTTTACTGCGGAGCTCGTTGCCATCTATGAAGCTCTGCAGTTTGCACTACAGGATGCACGAATCCACTTTCTCGTGTGTACCGACTCTTTGAGTTCGTTGCAGTCAATTGCTACATGTTTCCCGCAACACCCCCTAGTGCAGCGAATCCATGACCTACTAGCCGGGCTGTGCCACGCTGACACTCGAATCACCTTTCTGTGGCTTCCAAGCCACATGGGAATTGCGGGAAATGAGTTAGCGGATCAAGCTGCAAAAGAGGCGGTATCACTACCACCTCGACCAATGGAGGTACCCGCTAGAGATATTCGCTCTCAGTTACGCCTACAAGTTCTGGCTTTTTGGGAGAGTCAGTGGCTAGCTGACCCACTGCCCAGTAAACTGAGAGCGATCAAGGGAACTACTCGCGTGTGGCGGAGCTCCTTCCGGGTCCGGAGGGAGTCCGTCATTTTGTGTAGGCTAAGGATAGGTCATACAAGATCCACCCACTCGTACCTAATGAGAAGGGAAGACCCCCCACTTTGTACCTGTGGAGCCGTATTCACCGTGGCCCACATTTTCACCGAGTGTGTGGATCTTGCTGACTTACGAAGAAACCTTGGTTTGCAGACGACACTCAAACTTATATTAGCCGATGACGTGGTGGCTGCTGATCGCGTTATCCGCTTTATAAGTGAGAGTGGGTTAGGGCCAGCAATCTAAATTTTCCAGTGAACATTGACTCAACGACTTGTTCGTTTTTGAATGATAATGTTTTGTTTTTTCCGTAATTTTTGTTAATTTTTATAATTTTTTATTTTTTATTTAATTGTTTGTTTTTGTTTTATTAATTTTTGGTCTTTTTAAATTTAGATGTCCACCTCAAAATTTTAAATTCAATTCAAAATTTGTATTCTTTAATCTGTGTTAAGAGGGGCAGATGACCTCGTAGTTCCGCCCCTTAAAACAACAATAACAACAACAATAAAAATTGATTTGGGGGATATTAAGGTACAGTGCCATTTCTTGTTTCATATTCACCAATTTATTTACGCGAACATATGGACGGTGCAATTTCGGTAATTTATATAGACATGTTGGATTTTGAGCGCATGCGCGAATGTATCCTTATCTAATTGGTCACACAACTGTTTCTTGAGCTCTGATTGGTGGGAGAAACTGTTTTATAATGGAAAATAGTGTTATAATGAGCCTCATTATGATACAGTTTTCTGACACATGATAGTTAGGGTCGAACATAAACATATTTTAAGTCTTCTTAGTCACTATCAGATTCCTCACACCTATCACACATAAAGTAGACATTATAGGTACCAGACATCACAAAACTGATAATCAATCCATTCGGCTCTATTCTTCCTCTTGGTGCCATCCGCCAGGGGAGCCACCTCACGCACCACAACCATCCTCTTCATTGTTCTGGGGTCTGGAATTAGGTTAGACTGATCTATTGTGTCTATCTGGACACACTATGTTCACTTCAAATTCAGGTGACACAACGAATGGCTTTCCAATTTCTGCAAGGGTTGCACTTTCTGGATCGGCTGACTATTTTGTGCAATAATCCTTTAGTGTACTCCACGGGTTATTAAAACGTCTACTGGCCTTGTATACTCGCCATCCTTCTTCCTTCATCGACCTCGATGCTTCTTAAAGTGTTTCAGCTGTTTAGAAGAGAGCCTTTTTAATTAGTTTTGGCGCCCTTTCAGCGTCCAACCTAAGAAAAACGTACTTATTGCTAAGCTCACACACCTTGCATGCGTAACACTACATGCATGTAAGTTTTGTATGCGAATGGTCTGCATCTTACCTCTGATTGGTGTTTGAATCTTATACAATGAAACAGCAGTTTATAAGAAATTAATATCTTCACCAAAGATTTCACTGGATGTGGATCACTTGTTGAAATGTCAACTCTCTGTTAATATATTTTTTAAACTTCATTGAGTTGGTCAAAGATAGAGCGCAAGGGCTTCCTGGATTCCTGGTTTCTACTGCCATCTGTTGGTAAAGACTTAGAACTTTCGGAATTGAACCTACGTAGTGATCGAGGAAATACGCTTTATCACGGTGTTACTTGATATTACGGAGTAACTTGACTCTACCCTACATTGAATTTGGGGATAAAAGACCAGTAAAAGTTCTCATTTTCATTAATCACCCAAACCATTAGGGGCCGATAATCTAGATGTTACGCCCCTTAAAACAACAATTATCATCATCGTCATCATCATCATCTGGTTTCTATAACTCTTAATTGACATCCTTTCATGTATTATAATAATTTAACTATGCTTATACTCCCCATATACATAGCATTAATTTCTAGGTAGCGGCTTCGGTGGCATAGTCGGTAGCGTGCTGAACTGCTGTGCCCAAGATTACGGGTTCAAATCCGGCCAAAGGGGTCGGATTTTTAAGAGCGTTAAAATCCTTCTGTATGCCTTCCTTCGGAGGGGAAGTAAAGCCGCCGGGTCCATGTCATAGAGTTATAGCATGTTAAAGAACCTATCACTGCAATTGGTACTGTGTAGCTAAATTTGTAGGTTATATTTGGCTGGTTAGAAACGCTCTATCAAGTTCCAAAGCTCGCCGCTAGGTATTAGTTACAGTGGCATCTGGTAGCCAAAGTTGGAACCACTTGAAATTGAACTTGTTGGGAGCGTTCAATCAAAGTACCCTGCTTTGGCCATTGGCTGCAATTCATATATAATAATTAATTTCTAGGTAAATGTTTTTATAAATGTAGATTTTGGCCGCACTGCCTTCTTTAAAATCTGGAATTACCCCCCCCCCCCCCCCACACACACACACACCAAGAGGATCTAAAAAGTAGGTTAGCTCAGGCAAGGAAAGCATTTCTACAGAAAATGAATCTGTTCACATCGAATATTGATTTAGGTGTTAGGAAGTTATTTTTGAAGGCCTTTGTCTGGAGCGTGGCGCTATATGGAAGTGAAACTTGAACTATTAGTGCAGCAGAAAAGAGGAGAATTGAAGCGTTTGAAATGTGGTGTTACAGGAGAATTATGAAGATCAGTTGGGTAGATAGGGTTACAAACAAAGAGGTATTAAGACGAGTGGGAGAGGAGAGATGTTTCTGGCGACTGCTAATGAAGAGAAGAGATAGGTTGGTAGGACACATACTAAGACACCCACGAAGAGCAAACTTAGTTATGGAAGGAAGGGTCGAGGACAAGAACTGTAGGGGTAGACCAAGGTTAGAATATAAAACAGATTGCCTCGGATGTAGGGTGTGGTAGCTACGTAGAGATGAAACGATTAGCTCAGGACAGGGTGGCATGGAGTGCTGCATCAAACGAGTCAAAAGACTGAAGACTCAAACAACGACGACAACAACACCACACACAAAAGACTGAGCACATTCCACCATTAATTTGTTCTCACAGGAATATTCCCGCTACCACTAGTCTCTTGAAATTAAGCCAGTGGCGATAGTGCTAGGTACCGGAGCGTCATGCGCTCCTCTGCCTGGGGTTGAACTTTGAGAGGGGTTTAATATTTATTTTAATCCCTCCCTATATTATTCTGCTAAAGTCCCATTCTAGTTTTGTACCGAAAATAAGGTCCCATTAACACCAACCTACACATATGGGGTACCTACAGGTTCAGCATAACCCAATGCGTAAGCGAAACGCGCTCACTTACTCTTTAAATGCTTCACAATTAAATATCTTAAAACATGTATATTTACAATGAAATAACGAAAGAATGCAACACGGTAACCATGGTAACAGAATCTCACAGGTCCATCTATTTCTGTAAGACGCAATGCAATTCCAATTATTACATTACTGTGAAAGTTTCCAGACGGTTATATGGTTGTCTCTGAACCGAATTAAGCTGTAAAATGCATCAATACTTACAGTATAATGCGCTTAAGGGGGTCAAGGGGCAATCTAGAATTTTTTCGCAATTTTCACGTGTGAGTGTGGTGCGAAATGTCTTTTTCACCCGACTATAAACGGTCTCCGAAAACCACATTTAAAGGCCCTTAAATTAACAGTATCTGTGATATTCCCAGAAAACTAACGTCGCTCTGATAGGCCTATACCTATGAAGGAATGACAAACCCCTAACCACTGCACCAATACATGTACTGATCAAGTCTGATTATTCATACCAAGGATAAGTCAGTCATAGCATTCATGATAGCGAAGCCGCGACGGGTAATGCTAGTCTATACTAATATAATAAAGCTGAAGAGTTTGTTTGTTTGTTTGTTTGTTTGTTTGTTTAAACGCGCTAATCTCTGGAACTACCAGTCGGATTCGAAAAATTCCTTTTGTATATGATAGCCAGATTCAAGAGGAATAGTTTAGGCCATGTAGCATTAGGTTACACCTCTCTGGTAACCTTAAAGATTGAATTTTGTTCACTAAGTCGGAAGAACAAGCGCTCCCGAACAGCTTCAATAATACCTAAGTCTATTGTCGCCTGGCAATGTGGGCTGCGTCACGTCGCCCCTACTAGTGTTCTGGTGCAGGTTTGCGAGCTGCTTATAAATTGCAGTCACGGGGAGTAATTAGTGCAAAACGATTTCTTAGGCCCCTTCAAACAGTTATCATCATGACAATAGTATGCCTCTGTATAAGGGCGATGGTGTTGGTGCAGTATACTGAGGTTATCAGCTGCAATAAGCGTTGGTGCTTTCCGATCCTTATTATCCTTGAGCGCTGCAGTTCTGTAATAGTATTCATTATTATCCATAAAACAAATAAATCCACCGGGCGAAGCCGGCCACTACTGCTAGTAATTCATATAGTGGGATGAATAGATAAATACATAAATAGTTCGTTTCGTGCGTGAGTTCAAGTTGTCATTGGGTTTTAAAATCGGGGGAGTAATGATGATTTTGTTTTGTTGCGTTTTAAATTAATGAAAAGTTTAGGTTTTCGTAGGTTAATATTATTGTTGACCACGAAGCCAGTCACTTACTCAAGGGAAACCTTAACTTTCTCGAGGTTCCCTGGTAGGCGAACCACAAAGCAAACATCACGTCCGTCAGAGCCTGATTCATATTTGCGGTTACATTCAACAATCAAGGGCGCAGGAATCCCTGGTGTAGTACATGTGGAGCAGTGATGAAGGCCACAGCAAACTACAATGAGTGGGCGTCCTCTGTTTTGTGTCTCAGTGGAAGATTATTCTGCTCTGATGCTTAGTAAGAGACTGACCTTGTCCTTGGCGAACCGTGATTATAGATCATTATTTTGCTATAAAGTTGAAGTGCATCAATGGCCTGAGCATCCCGAGTGGGCAGCGAGCAGTTAATTGTATTGTTATTATTGTTTGCTCGTAATGCTCTTGTCAGAGGATGTGGGGCAATCTGCGATCGCACCCAGGGGCATGAATGAGGCTGCACATTTAGCGTGCTATCCTGAAGAATACTGTTTCCGAGGAGTCCCCGTACCCCTAGTTTCATATTATTATTTTGTTATAGGCTATTATGGCATGGACAATTGCGTTTGTATAACTGGGGAATTAAATAGTTGTTTTATTGGTATCCCTGCTTTGATGCTCTCAAAAGCGTTGTTGTCAGTCTCATGTCTGTTGTGAAGCCATGGCTGTCGTGATCGAACACAGCTACGCTGTCGAGGAGCGATTAATAGCGTGTGTGGGTGCACGAGCGAGCACATACGGTATTGTTTTGATGGGTAGGTAAATGGAAAATCTTATTTGCATATGTTACAGTCTTAGTTAATACCTCAGCTTCAAGACAAGGGGATCATGCATCATGTGTGGTTACAGCAGGATGGGGCTCCAGCACATTTGCTATTCAGGTGCGCGAGTTCCTTGATGAACAATTTCAAGGCCGCTGGATTGGCCGTGGCTCACCAACATCTCCAGCCCCATTGTAATGGCCACCATGAAGCCCGGACCTTACCACGCCAGACAACTCATTATGGGGAATGATCAAGTCCCACGTCGGTACACCACTAATTAAGAATTGCGCCAAAGTGTGGAGGAAGCCTTTCGCATCATAACTCCTGATGCTCCGGAAGATGTCAATGAGAACTTGGAGACGGATTGAACTCTGTGTGAGGCATGATGGTGCACATACATATCCCCTAGATACATAGCTTTTATACGCATGCAAGTACTCCACTATACAGTATAATGTTTTGACGAAGGGGTACGGGGACTTCTCGGACACCCTGTATAAGAACTGTTTAGAGCAGACGTGGGCAAACGTTTTAGGATGATAATCTAGGCAGGAAGACATAAGTATGCCTTTGAAATACAGTAGAGTGCCGCTCAACCGACCTTGGCTTATCCAACATATCGTGTTATCCGACACTGGTAGACTTAATTTGAACGCATGATGTGCACTAAATTCTGGGACACCTGGTGTGGAGGTTGCAGCGCGGGACAAGCACTGACGAAAATGAAGATGGTGAAGAAGAAGAAGACGAAGAAGATGATTGAAAAACTAAAGGATAAAACAATGAAGGAATGAGTAAATTGGATATGGCAATAGCGCACGTGGAGCAACAGCCCGAGGCAATCGCACGGACGTGTTGATTTTTTTCGTCGATGGAGAGATCTAGCAGCAAGAAAACGTGAATCAACAGGCAAGCATACATTGTTGACAAGTTTCTTGGCATTTGGAACGTTTTCGTCCAATACTGCATGTACAATTGAATTGATAGTTCAATAGAGTACCGTAAGACATCACATTGCGGCTTCGGTGGCGTAGTCGGTAGCATGCCCAAGATAGAGGGTTCAAACCAGGCCGAAGCCGTCAGATTTTGTAAGAGCGTTAAATATCCCTCAGTATGCCTTCCTTCGGAGGGGAAGTAAAGCCAGCGGTCCCATGTCATAGATTTATGGCATGTTAAAGAACCTTCCACTAATTGCACCTGTGTGAAGCTAAATTGGATAGGTTAATGTAAACAACGCTCTTAGGTTTCTAAATTCGTTGCCAAGAGCCGACTGATGTGGCGTCTAGTAGCTGAGTTGTGAACTTGGCCTAGTAGTCGTTGACGGTGGAACTTGGTGGCAAAAGTAGGAACTATTTGGAAAATTCCAAGTTGCAGTACTTAAATTAAAAAAAACTGATAACACACACTAATACAGTCTTCACAATTAACAACGGTTATCAGACAGATTCTACACACAGCCAAAGTACACGGGGCTACATGACCGCGTTGTCGCAGCCCCTAAACGTAAGAACCAACCAACCGACATGTCATTGCTTCAGTAATACAGTATAGCCTACCATTTTGTTTTAGTTCATTTTCAAAGTAATTCTGTATTATCCGACATATTCGGTGATCCGACATACTCCAGGTCCAGTTTACGTCGGATAATCGAGACTCCACTGTATGTGGGAACCTCAAGCTCTAAATGAGCTCCTCATGCCCCTTAAATTAATCTATTTTTTGTTTTTCATGTATTTTATTTAATAGCTTTTGTTTTAGGGCCAGATAGAATACAAAATAATCTAGTCGGACCGAAAAGAAAACATCACATGTTTAAAGATTATAAACTTTTTATTTCTGCATTGTAAATCAAACAAAATTTATAGGTTACAATGGCAGAAAACTTAGGAAAAAAAGAACACACCTTCATTGTTTGTTAGAAGAGGAAGGAGTAAGTGACCAAGTGAAACTGTGACTGTGCTTCTAAAAGTTTTTCAAAATCTGTCATTCTATTTCTGACGCAATTTTTGCGATCTTCATTGTAGAAAAGACCTGATATGCAGTAGGAATATACGAACATGGCAGTTATCTCCTGTGCATAAAATGTCAAGTTTGGGAGGCTTGATTTTGGTAGGTACTTGTAGAACTCAATTTTCGAAACGTTGAGGAATAGTTACATCAATTCATTGTTGCATCAGGCGCGGATTCAAGGGGGGGGGGGGGGGAGGGTCACGACCCCCCCACAAACGGAGACCAAATTTATTTTGCAAACTCAAAAAACAAAAACACAATAACCAGACAAATACAACTTAACGAATTTTGACAGAAAAAAAGTTTTCTTCATTTTATACAATACTGAAAATATCTTTATTGCAATTATTATGTTCTGTTACAACTGTACATATTTACAACTTCGTACCTAAACGATTATATATGTAACAAAATCAACTCGTCTATTTTGTTTAGCAAACCTTGTGATTACCGAATCGATGATTATAGTGATGTCACGATGAATGTGCAGCAATGTACGGATAGGAATTTGGGGCTTTTTTCGCACCAAAAAAATTTGCCGACGTCCAAACTGCAGGCTTGGTTGTCAATTTAAGCTGTGACTTTCTCCCTTTGTCGGTACCAACTAGATTTGCCGAAACTGTAACGTACCTTGATACTTTTCTCGAAGCTCGATGTAAAAGTCGCAAAACACGCCGTTGCAATTTGTACGAATATTTTTGGTGCGCTAAACGCATCAAATTTCTATCCATGTAGCTTGCAAAAAAATTGGTCTGGTTTTGTACGTTTGGGTATTTTGTGATTGCGTTTTTTGTGATACCATTTTTCTTAACAATTTCGATTCACTGAGCCCCCCACCCCAAAAGCGAAACTCCAGATCCGCGCCTGTGTTACATTGTAACTCAGTCAGTTCTAGCTCCAGCTCTATTACACAACGCCTAAACACAATGAGATTGGAACAGTTTTTCACTTCTAGTTACACAGTACAGAAAATATAACCTATGTGTAATTGTAGGTGGTATCATTCGAAACCATGTCGCGGGTCGGATTAGACTAGCACAAGGGCCGCACTTGGCCCATGACTGGTTAAGAGAGTAGTAATACTGTCCGAGTCAGAAGTGAACAAGAGTTGACCGAGGGTGGTTGACAGGAAGCCCGGCACAAGTAAGTGGAAGCATTGCCAGACTCGGCATGAGTTCTGTGGTCGCCAACCCACGTCCCACTAGTCCCTGAGGGGGACCAGAAGAAAGGGACACAGTAAAAGCTTGCCTGGGGCCTTCAAGTCTAGAGTTACGCCCTGAACGGTAATAATTTGAGGCTTATTTGTGTTTAGCGAATGGTTTCGAGATTCTAGAACTATTCATATGGATTTTCAGCCATGTCAACGCTGGACTGGCACATGCTACTCGTCGGGTCAGGGCTGTGATTTGACTGATGATTGGAACAAAATATCAGAACATAAACATTTGTTTATAACATAACTGACAGATTGTGAAGAATAGAATGCTAAATTAGCCTCTAAAACATCGATTAATTACTGTCTTAAAAACAATAATTCATTCGCAATTTCAATATTTTACATTGCGTGACACGGACCTCGCCGTTGACAGCTGACGTCATGTAATTTACGATGTTTGCTTCGACCATGTGGCCTATTCCATGGTGTGTTCACTAGACTTCATGACAGGAAGAGAACGAGGTCTTCGGCCTTCATTCGACGATTTGTTACGAATGATCCCGGATTTTTATCAGTAATTCTGTGGGCTAAGAGGATCATCATATATATTATTTATATTATGTGTACTATTTCAGTAGTATAGATCCCTCCTGAGGCGCTCACAAGCGACCGATCGTGACAAATGAACATTCAAATGAAAGAGAATAAACATTAGCAGTGACCAATTTCACTCTAATTTCATAAATATCTATAATTTATTTAAAAAATGACTATTAAAAATGTACGAAGTGTGCGATTTGCAAATACTGCTGCTGTAGGAATATACGCTCCATAATTGCTGTCCACTTCACATTTTGGCCGCTGTGACACCTGTTTCATGTCATTTTAACTTTCTGAGCTCTTTCCTTTATCATTTTGCATGGATTTCTGAAACAGTAAATCAAAGGAATGAGTACTCAAATCGTATAATTTCATAAATATCGAATAACCGGTGAGTGTTATGATGATCCAATTCTTAGTGATTGCCTTCTTAAGTTAGGGAACGTAGAACTTGGCGTGGCTATGTCTCAACAATGGACCAACAGTCAAACAATGCTAAAGGAAAAAGTCACGTCTGCGGTCAGACAAACATATTGGTTGCCGTGCATAGAAAATACAGGAGGAGGGAAGGAAAATGTGTTAACTACAACATAGGCCCTCCATGAACGGAGAATATGGTTTCAAGTTTGTCAAGTGGGACAGGTTCCATAAAACAATAGTAGCCAAAAGGATGGTATATCGGCTTTCACGGCCTGTGGATTAGAACTCAGCAATTTTTCTAGGTTTGTACCGTGTCTTGTGTGGGGTTTCGCCTAGGAAGAACAAGCTGGCTCATCAGTTGGCTCTTGGTGTCCCCACCCGGACCCCCACAGGAGTAGGGAACTGCGCGCCACCTACCTTTTTATGAAGTGCACCTGCGCCTCTTCATTGCGAGAGCTAAAACCCCAAGCAGTCCTCACCTCCCTATGAAGGGTTCCAAGAAGATGAATTGATATATCACTAAATAAAGGGCAATACGAGCACCAGTCGCTCTGCTATGTGTTGTACTGTTTCCCAACGGGTGTTGGCAATGCAGGTTCCATCATTTCTGAATCAAGCAGTTGCTTTGTTGTTCCAAACAAGTCAGCACCTGAACTGAACTGGACTACGTGCCGTGCATGCACAGACAGGTATTGTTATATTGTGAAGCTTCGCTCATCTCGTTAACGCTCCATTCAGTGTGCTGTATAGGTCAAGGCTGATCGCAATTATTCAACAACATAAATGGTACATTGATTTTTAATGGTAAGTTCCAAGCGTCGCGTTGCGTCGCTCAGAGAGGACAGGTGTCACAATATTCTCCCAAAGAAATTCCTCTCTATCTCTCTACAGCATACATAGGCAAAACATTTAGGGGCAGGACCAGATGCAATACAAAATAACCTAGGCGAGCCGAAAAAAACACCAACAACACATGTTTACAAATAGATTATAAACTTTTTATATAAATAATTCATGTTTTTTGGGCTAATGCCGTGTGTATTTAGATTAGAACCATACGTTTCGGAGAAACCTTGCCTCGTTTTTCAATGGAATCAAACAATGTGGCCAAAGAAAGTATATCAATGAGATTACAAAAAATACGAAAAATATAGATACATTCCTCTGTTCGTCACCAGAGAGCAGCTGCCAGAAATTACTGTATGGACCATGGTATTTATAGAACGGCGGACAGAGTAGTAAGTAAGGAGAAGGTAAAGGGGGCGGGGTGAAAATATAGAGACTCCTTGAAGAATGAGGATGTCCAAAAGAAAAGGGGGGGGGGGGATGTGGGAGGGTTAGATGGATATAAGGAAACATAAACATAAACAAACTATCTTGGCTACCAGTTATTAAGGATCTAGGAAGATGGTTCCTCTCAGTCTTTTCGTTCTTCACCTATTACAAATTGTACATTTTTCCTCTATGGCTACAGAGACTGGATTTGATCTCCTTTGTTCGTCACTGGAGGAGTTTCCATCTGATTTTCGCCGTTGCCTGTATGACGTTAGGTATCGTTCAGATACACCTCACTTTTGTTTATGTTTCCTTATATCCATCTAACCCTCCCTCCCCACCACCCCTCTTCTCTTGGACATCCTCATTCTTCGAGGAGTCTCTATATTTTCACCCCGCCCCCCTTTACCTTCCCCTTACTTACTACTCTGTCCGCCGTTCCTCCATGGTCCATACAGTAATTTCTGGCAGCTGCTCTCTGGTGACGAACAGAGGAATTTATCTATATTTTTTGTAATTTCTGTAATCTCATTGATATACTTTCTTTGGCCACATTGTTTGATTCCATTGAAAAAGGAGGCAAGGTTCCTCCGAAACGTATGTTTCTAAGGTAAATACACACGGCATTAGCCCAAAAAACATGAATCATTTATATAATCCGAGCCGTGAAAGCCTTAATATAGGCCTACATATTATAATCTTTTTATATCAGAATTTTTAATCAAACAAAACTTATAGGCTACAATGGTAGGAAAAACACAAATTAAAAGAAATCACTAATATGAAAATGCGTTACACAAAAGGAATGAAATGCTTAATAATGAACATAATGGGAAAGAGAGGCGCTGGTGGATTCATCCCACATTAGCTAATAGTTTGTGGCTGTCGATTCTCGATCTGAATAATAAACTTCTCCGTATCAAACATAGTTCAGCGCAACAAACGTGAATTCACAGTAAACAACAGGAGGTTACTGACGCGTGTAAACTGCTTGAAAAACGCCACGTGTAGTTTAGTTTGCGGGTCTGCTGCTAGTGGGCAGGACGCCTCCAGAGGCGTGCTTTCCGCCCGACGAGTCTCGAACGCCTCCCGCATCCGGCAAAACGCTCGTGTGGACAGACCATTCATTACTGTAGATTCTGTCCGATGGCGCGGTAGGAGGCGGGCAAAACGCGGCGTTTTACCTGCTCGTCTAGAATGACCCTCAGCTCTGTTACTGTACATCCTAATTAAAAGTAACAAATCAACTCGTTGGTCCAAGAATATGAAAAGGAAAATAGAACAGGAAGGAGTATGTGACTGTGACTGTGCTTCTAAACGTTTTTCATAATCTGGTTGAAACTGGGATGAGGTGATTCTTAGTAGCGCAGCTAAATGGTGGTCTGTCAATCTATTCCTGACGCTTTTGTTTGCGAAGCTTCATGGTAGAAAACACCTGTTCACAGATATAGGAAGTTGCGAACATTACAGTTATCTTCTGTGCATGAGATTTCAAGTTTGGGAAGCTTAATTTTGGTAGGGCTTTGTAGAACTCAATTTTCGAAACGTTGAGGAATAGTTGCTTTAATTTATTACATTGTTACTCAATCAGTTGTAGCTGCAACTCTATTACACAAAACATAAACACGATAAGATTAAAACAGTTTTTCACTTCTAGGTATACAGAAGAGAAAATATAACCTATGTGTAATTGTAGGTAGTATAATTGGAAACCATGTCGCGGGCCGGATTAGACTAGCTCAAGGGCCACACTTGGCCCGCGGGCCGTACTTTGCCCATGACTGGTTTACAGGCTCGGGATTAATACCGTACATTACATTTGAATGCCCTGATGCGGGATCGAACTTACCACAACATGCTTTTGTTTTGTGTGAATAGGGCTCAGATGTTTGATACCTCAAAATCCACAGTTCTAGCAAGCAATACATGCAGCCTATTTATTAATCTCATGTTAAATATTTTCGCGGTTAGGGAACAACCCATCACAATTGGGTACAATAGTGTTGATCGACTGAATAACATCAAACTTCGTTTACCAAGGCAACACTGGAAAATGACTTCAAACACCATAATGTGTAGTTTAAGTGTTGCAAAATTATTTTATTATTATTTTATCTTCTTATCATTAGATTATTATTTTAGTATTTTAGCATAAGGAAATTATTAAGTGAACGTTGTTTTGATATGTGTTTCTCTCCGCTGACTCATATCGTTAGTTTACTCCTGTTTTGTCTTTCATATGGACGTGTATCTGCAAAGCTTAGACGTTAGTGTTGCATGTTTAGTGAGTATTGTGATTGCTGTGATTTTTGGTCATGCCTAGACACCAATTCACATTGCATGAACGTGTGTATATCCATGATTCGTATGAGAAAAGCAGGAAGTCTTGTTTCGAATCAAGTTTCCTGTGCCTAATGCCAGTAAAATTACGAGGCTCGCTAAACGATTCAAGAAACCAGGCTCCGTAAATAATACAAGAGTTGACAGACATTCTTTCATCAGGACATGTCAGGCGTGTGTTACAAGAGAAAGAGGACATTTTCAGCATCGCCTATGAGCACTGAAAGTACACATTATTGAACATGTTTGATAAACGAGTAAATGTGTGCATCACCACCGGCTGAACCATGTACGCGCGCCAGCAATCTGCGCCAGTCAACGCCGGCTTAGGTTGCCCTGTTTATCGGGGCGCACATAGATAATAGACCTATTCTTCTAGAACAGGGAAGGATCAAACCAACAAATTCAAGTACTTGGGTGACTGGTTGGAACCCAATCTCTCCGAAGGAACAGCATTATCAACTCGAGTAAATAAACTAGAACTGGCATACCAAATGACTAAGAACATCTACAATAAGAAGTGCCTCTTCCGCAACACCAAAGTGAAGCACTATCAGACAGTCATCCACCCTGAAGCTTTATATGCCTCTGAATGCCTCATATTAAGTAGGAAAGGACTCGCGGACAAACTAGAAATCCTAGAGAGGAAGATAATGAGGAAGATATTGGGACCAGTCATGGAAGGCAGTAAATACAAAAGACGGCCCAACCAAGAGCTCTATAGTTACTCTGAAAGAATTACAGACGTGGCCAGAGACGTCTAGCATTTTATGGACACGTCTCCAGGATGCATCCAACCAGGCTGACCAACCAGCTCGTGGCAAAGAGGGAAGACCAAGTCACCATGGCTGGCAGAAGTGCACAAAGATCTGTTAGAGCTGGGAGTTACACAAAAAGATATAAAAGATCGAACGTCTCTCAAGAGTAAACTAAATCAAATGGAGTTCTAGGGCAAATCCCCAAGGAAGAAGACAGGTGGCCTCTGGACAAAGGAGAGAAAGGAACAACACAGCCAGAGGATGCGTGACTACTGGGGAAGCATCAAGACCCACTCCAAACAAAATACTTGAATATCGTGGTCCATAGTTGGCTTGTACGGAACAAGAAGATATAAATAAATAAATAAATAACTCAGAGTTTCCTTGTTTACTAATGCCTCTGAGCTAAATATGTGGGTGGCATCTTACTGGATGAGACATCCGTATGGAAGCTTTATCACATAAAGAGGTCTTCTAACTCCGTTATCGCTTGACACGGTGGGTGAGTGCTACCGACCCTAAGCTTGCAGGTAAGTGATCTTTGAAAGGCGACAAAAATCACGACACGCATGTCATATGTTGTTGGCATGTTAAATATCCCATTTGAATTCAATTGGCCGTGTTCATAATGGCAAAATTAATCTCGGGATTTTACGCCATCACTAAAGTTCCTCCTTTCTCTACGAGAAAGCGCTCTAGTGTCAAGGAGCATATATATCTAACCATGTTGCCCTGGCAACATCTTCAGGCCTCAAGCGCATATTCGTTTCTGAATTGCACAAGTACAACTGAGGTTATGGCTGTATTGATCTTTCCTATGCCAACAAGTGGCAAAATAAAAATTAAAAAAACAACAACATTGCATTGTTGACGATAGCGATGGCGCGCACATCTTTCCGCGGGAAACAGCATCATGTCAACGAGTCGCTATTGTTAAGTGAAACAATGTCATAAAGAATGGTAATGCATCCAGGAAACCAATGAACCTTACTTCCATGCTATAACTACTGTATCTACTGTACTAGGCCTATACCGTTCATATTTATGATTTGAATGAAAGTAATGTTGTTGTTTTTTGTTGGCGGCTTCGGTGGCGTAGTTGGTAGCATGCTGAGCTTCTATGCCCAAGATAGCGGGTTCAAACCCGGCCGAAGCCGTCGGATTTTTTAAGAGCGTTAAAAATCCCTCAGTATGCCTTCCTTCGGAGGGGAAGTAAAGCCGGCGGTCCCATGTCATAGATTTATGGCATGTTAAAGATCTTTCCACTAATTACACCTGTGTGAAACTAAATTGGATAGGTTAAGAATGTAAACAACGCTCTTAGGTTGCTACGTTCGTTGCCAAGAGCCGACTGCGGTGGCGTCTAGTAGCTAGTTCTGAACTAGGCCGAGTAGTCGTTGACGGTGGCGTTTGGCGGCAAAAGTAGGAACTATTTGAAAATTCAAAGTTGCAGTCTCTACTTGAATTAAAAAACAGATACACACACTAATACAGTCATCACAATTAACACCGGTTATCAGACAGATTCTACACACACCCAAAGTACACGGGGCTACATGACCGCGTTGACGCAGCCCCTAAACTAAGGAACCAACCAACCAACCAATGTTGGATTTTTCAAGTGATCGTTTTTTTTCCGGTCAGTGTAGCTATTATGCTTAACAGATAGCTAATAAAAATATAAGCAAGTAGTTCCGTGAAGAACTATACAGCCTATTTTCATATATCCTACTTATGGTCGCCATGTTGGATTTTATATATGTAGGTCCTAGAGTTATGTACTGTTACATGCAGATTATTGTGTAGTATTCAAACTTCAATCGCATAATTAGGACACAAGAAGTAACAAGGAGATTTAAAAATTTTTCATAGCTGCCATCTTGAGGTTATGGAAACAATTGAAATAAATTAGATGCCAGTGGATTAACATTCGTATAAGGATTTACTGTACCAAGTTTCACTGCACGCGGATGGTTAAATTGCGAGAAACGTCCATGTGAATATTTATAATTCGCCGCCATGTTCGATTTGTGATCACCAGGTTATTTAAAGTCCTATAGGTGAACTTAAGTTCATAACCCCTATGAACATTAAAAATGCAGTTTGATTCCTATAATAGATTCGTAGATATTCAGAGCCGACTAAATATTTTGGATGGTCGCCATGTTGAATTGTTAAATGTATAGGCCATAGAGTCATGTACCATTAAAGGAAAATTATTGCGTAGGTTCAATATTCAAACTTTCAATTCGATCGCATGACTACATCACAAGAAATAAAAAATTAATTTTAAAATTCGCACGTCCACTATCTTGAGGTTAAGTAAATAATTGAACTAAATTAGATACCAGTGCATTACAAAGTGTATAAATATTTCCTGTACCAGATTTCAGTGCGTTTGGAACATTAAATCGCGAGAAAGGTCTATTTAAAATTTTCAACTTCGCTTGGCTGCCATGTTCGTTTTGTAGTTAACCGGTTTCTGAAAGTCTTATAGATGGACTTCCGTAGTGCCCTTTATCTCCGTAAAAGATTTCAGGGAGATACCGCTAATAGTTTCACAGATATGGAATGCCGGTGAAATATTTCGCACATCCGCCATCTTGTGGTTATGTAAACAATTGAACGAAGTTAGATGTCGGTGCATTACAATGTATATAAACATATACTGTACCAAGTTTTATAGCGTTTCGTTGGTTAAATCGGGAGAAACGTCTATTTAAAAGTCGCAAATTCGCGTGGCCGCCATGTTGTTTTGTAGTTACAATTTTTTTCAAAGGTCACATAGGTGAACTTCTAGTAGTTCCGTTTATCACCGTACAGCATTCCAGGGTGATATCGGTAATAGTTTCGGAGATATTGAATGCTGGTGAAATATTTCGCACAGCCACTATGCTGGATTGGTGAGACGTAACAAAATTTGAAGGGCACGGTCGGGGTCGTCCGGAATGGTGTTATAAACATACCGAGTTTCATTGAAATCGCTCCAGCCGTTTAGAAGTTATTAGCGGAACACACACACACACACACACGGGCAAAATGTGATCTCATAAGCTTTTTTTTTTTTTTTTCAAAATTGAAAATAGGCTAAAAATACCAAGAAAGAAAGAAAGACGGAAAGATAGAGAATCAAAGAAAGCCGCATGTCTGGTGCGAAGTTGAAGTTGCAAGAGCACGTAAAGAGTATGCATACAAAATGAAGTAATTACTAAATACAGACATCACATTGTGAAACTATCATTGTATGTACAGATCGTGCCTCATCCCGGATTCAACATTTATTGTTACATCCAAATTAACTCTGTTGGTTGAAGTAATTCAGCCCATAGATCAATTCCGAATCAAACTGTACACTGCTATTAGCTGTAATGATGACATGGCCGTGGTGGCTATACTTCATCATCGTGTTTTGACATTAGCATTGTTGGAGTAGAGCCTACATACACCGTGAAGGTTAATCGCAGATTAAAGTCCTAGACATGTTGATTGTTCATGTTTGTATTAAAGGTTCAGGCACACTGCAATTGAAAGTCGATATTCATGCATGAAGGTTGGAAGTAAAGCACTCCAGTTGAAAGGAAGAACAACAACCATGCTTCATTCTGATAGAAACATCCTCAAAATGTTGACTTTCTGCATGAATAAACTGCTGTTTACGTGTACAGTTTACTCCAGGGATTTCTGTCGTTATCCCTGAGATCTCGCGCAAATGACCACTGATGCGTAAAATGCTTCTTTTTAGCCAATTTTCATTTAGCAAAAATAGGCTTATGAGATCACCTTTTGTCCGTCCGTGCGTGTGTGTGTCCCCACTAATAACTTCTAAACGGCGCGAGCTATTTCAATGAAACTTAATAAGATCATAGTATTATTTTGCACGATCCTGACCGTACTCTTCAAATGTTATTACGTCTCACCAATCCAACATGGCGGCTGTGCGAAGTATTTCACCGGCATTCTATATCACCGAAAATATTATCCATATCACCCTGAAATTTTGTACGGTGATACACGGCACTACTAGACGTTCAACATTGTGACTTTCAAAAACCTGTTTACTACAAAACGAACATGGCGGCCAAGCGAAGTTGGATCATTCAAATAGCCTTTTCTCGCAATTTAACCATCCGAATGCAGTGAAATTTGGTACACAAAATGTATATACATTGTCGTTCATATAAAGTAAGAACGGCAAGTGGTAGTTTTGTTATTCGCTGCTGCGGTGGCCTTGGCCGAGCTTGAGGCTCGCCATGGCCCCCTGCTGTACTATTGAAAGTGCGCGCGTAGTACAAACGAGAGCTGTTTTTCTTTTTTCAAGTTTCGATGGACTGTACAAAAATAACAGATTGACACACCAAACTGAATTTATCACTAAATGTTTGCTTGTTTTATTCCTATGTCTCAACATACTGTAATTGCCAAAACGATTGAAACTTCTGTTGAACGGAACTTGTTGTTCTCCCTTTAGGGTGTCCGCTGGAAGCAGCTACAGACTCAGGCGAGCCGAACATGTCCCCGAACACTCCCGGCACTAAAAGCCATACGATAAATAATAACCAGCTTTCCAATGCCCTCAGCAAAATATTCTGCCGCTACTGAGGCGGGTACGTCTGAACAGTCACCTGAAGTTTTACCTTTATGTCGAGGCGTTGCCGCACAACCATACCTTCAATTCTCGAAAGAGGTGAAAATCATTGAGTGCTGGTTTGGATTAAACGGCAGATGGCCCAATACTTCACACTTTAATTCTTTGCAAAAGTCTATCGTAACGTTGGTCTTGAATGATACTGACCTTTTTCGAGAATTGAAGGACGGTTGGGCGGCAACGCCTCGCCAAAAAGGAAAAAAATTCAGGAGACTCTCAGTGGCGGCAGAATATTTTGCCGAGGGCATTGGAAAGCAGGTGTAAAGATACGACAAATGTTTCAATCGTTTTGGCGATTATGTTGAGACAGAAGAATAAAGCAAGCAAAATTAGTAGTGAAATCTGTTTGGTATATCAATCTGTTATTCTTATACTGTCCATCGGAACTTGAGAAAAAAATTGCCCTCGTCTGTACTATGCGCGCGCTTTCAATAGTACAGCAGGGGACTGTGGCGTGCCACAAGCTCGGCCAAGGCCACCCCAGCAGCGAATAACAAAACTGCCGATTGCCGTTCTTACTTTATATGAAAGACTCTGTACACATTGCAATGCACTGGCATCTAATTTACTTCAATTGTTTACATAATCTCAAGACGATGACTGTGCAAAATTTCAAAATTAAGTTTTTATTTCTTCTCTCCTAACCATGCTATCAAAGTCAACGTTTGAATAATGAACCTATGCAATAATCGTCATCTAATAGTAGAAAACTCTTTGGCCTACATATATATGAATCCAACATGGCGACCATCCGAAATATTTAGATGGTTCTCAACATCTACGAATCTATTACAGCAATCAAACTGAAATTTTGTATGTTGATAGAGGCAATTAACACAAGTAGGATGTATGAAAATAGGCTGTATAGTTCTTCACGGAACTACTTGTTGACTACAGTATTGTAGTGAAGTAATTTTGTGTTTTGTGATATGGATTGTTTCTTCTTTCGTTTCACCCTCTTCGGGATACGTTGAATCTATCATTTCTCTGCGTGTTGTTCTTTCCTTAGTTCCCAGTCTCTCTTCATTCTTTCTGATCTTCTTTTCCTCTCTTCTTCCGAGATGATGGGTTTGGATTTTAGTGAAGATTTGTTTTGGAACCTCATATTTTCGTCTAACCCTCTATAGGTTAGTTGTCTATATGTTATAGATATTTTATATTATCAATGATGCTGACGGTTGAATCTTTCAGCCAAACCAACACATAGTATTTTGGAAGTGTTAATACTACTGAAAACCAAATATTATCTATATAACCTTGACCTCAATTACACGAAACATGTTTAGCCTACTTTTCACATTTTACAATGATGAGGAAAAAGTAGACTTATGAGATCGATCCGGGTAAATGTGTGTCTGTCTGTCCTTCTGTCTGTCTGTCTGGCTGTGTGTATGTCCCCCCCTATCAACTCCTAAACGGCTGCAGTAATCGAAACAAAATTTGGTAGGAGTAAAGATCTATACCTGAATATCTCAAAGCCGTATTTGAAAATAATGTCAGTGCTACCAACTGCTGAAAAATCGCAATTGAAATTTGAGCTCCATGTTGGATATCGTGAAAGGTATGACTGGGAGCTATTTCAAAATTGGCACATGTATAGATAATAATATTTTAGTTTAATTTCCAGGAGGCCATAGATGGCAGTGTTGCCAAAATGATTATAAGCCTGCTGATAGGTCCAATATTTAAATGCATATAATTCCTACACTATCAATTGGAATACAACCAAATTTCGTATGTGCTATGTATACATAAACAGATATGACTGAGCGTATTCTTAACAGCCAACAGGGCTACCAACGGTTAATAAATGCTCTCAATTTCTTTTATCCAAATACCAATATATCAGAAAGTATGCAAACCGACAGCTATAAACTATGCACACGTATAGTACCGGACATTCTATATTAATTTGGAGTAACTTATATATGTCAGTGCTACCAACATGATTCTAAGCCTGCTGACAGGTCCAATTTTAAATACATGTAACTTCTATACTATCGTTTGGATTTCAACCAAATTTCGTATGTGTCATGTGTACCATATCAGATATGACTATGCGTATTCTTAAGAGCAACCAGGGCTGCCAACTGTTAATAAATGCTGTCTCTATTTTTGTTAACCTAATATCAATATATCCGAAAGTATGCAAGACAATAGCTCTAAACTTTGCACACGTATAGTACCTGTCATTCTAGATTAATTTGGAGTAACTAATATACGTCAATGCTGTCAACATGATTCCAAGCCTGTTGATAGGACCAATTTTAAATTGCATGTAACTTCTAAACTAACTAATGGATTTCATTCAAAATTGGCACAACAATAGATCATATTATTTCAGATTATTTCTGACCAATACATGCATGACATTGTTGCCAACATGATTTTACACGCGCTGTTAGATCCAATGTTTAACTGCATGTAACGTCCATGCTATCCATTGGACTTCAACCAAATTTTGTAATCTGTACCTTAAGAAATGGAACTAAGAATATATTCAGTCACCAGGGCTGCCAACTGTAGTGCTCTAATAGTCTACATTATGCCAGGTATACAGTATTTCGAACTATTTAGGAATATCGATAGTATATTACCAACTTAATTTCGTCATTATTCTAGATAGATCCATATAGATTAATCATTGACATGAAATTTAAATTTTAAGAAAAGTAGGCGCTTTAGTTCGTCACGGAACTTCTTGTTATAAAGAACAATTAAAATAAAAATGTTTAAAAATGGTTGGCCTAATAAAATTATAATTATAATTAAAAATAATAAGCTCATAAAAAATAAAATTTTCATACTTTTATATCCTTAATTTTTAGAACATTAAAGTGTTAAATAAAAACATACAAAATATTAATTAATATTAGGGTGAAACAATTAAAAAGTAAAAAAATGATAATAAAATAGAATTAAAAATAAATGAGCTTATACAAATTGAAATTCTATTATTTTATAATCTTAACTTTAAGAATATTAAAATGTTAACGAAAACAAGAATTAAAATTATTAATAATTATTATTATGGTAAACAATTGAAATTAAATTAAATTAATACAAATAAAAGAACCTCAATAATATTCTGCCCTAAACAGGGATAATAATTGTTTTAGCTTTTCGACTGCGTAGTGAATTTTCTGGAATTTGTAATTCTTCTAGGTCTTCTATGGCTTCTATCACTACAATTTTTCAGTGTCTTTAAACCATGTGTGTTTTGTTTTGTGGTTATGGAAGAAATCAAAGAATTTGTTTGTTAATCTATTAGAGTTCATTCTGAGGAGATGACCGTAGAAAAGTTTTCTCTTTTTTCGCATAGTTTTTCATATTGAAGCAGTTGATTGTTATTTACTTTGTCTTATAGTTCTTGATTTACTAGGTTACATTTAGTTGGGTCTTGTCTTGGAATATGTGTAGTTTGTCATTTGTAAATTTTATTTTAAATTTATGAAGTAATTTTAATTCGTCCTTTAGTTTACATTACATTTGTAATTTACATTACAACGGGTGACATTACTAATCAAGATAAACTAAAGGACGAATTTAAAATTACTTCACAAATTTAAAATAACATTGAGATACAAAATTTGTATATTCAACAATACTTCTATTTTTTTTCTTAATAAGAGTACAACATATTTTTATTATTTATACGAATTTGTATCGGGCCCTTCTCACATTCCTAAAACCATCTCCATTTGGTTGTCTTTCGCTTTGTGAAATTCCAGATTTTCATTGGTCAGTTGGTCATCAGTATCTGTCATACGGAAGATGTGCCCGTAGAACAGCAATGTTTTCTCTTGATGGGCGACATTATTGGTGCTATCTTTGTGTACAGTACATTTCTTCATTGGATCTCAATCGTACTTGGCCATCAACCAACAATGTTCAACAAATATTGATGAAAAGTGTGTAAATGACTTCAGTTTGGGTTTTTCACATTCATTTGTGCATAATATAAGTAAATATTACTATCTAACCAAATCCTTAGCTCTAGTGTTAGAAATAAGTGCTTCTATATTACAATTCCTAATACATACGTCAGTATTCAACAAAACTTACAACAAATACTAGAATTAATGGCTGTCACATTCTTAATTGATCAAGGCTGCAATTGTATGACCTATAATCATTACAAATGCATATTTTCAGATATATACAGAACCATATTATGAAAATGATATGACAACTTGTTTATAATTTGGTGCTCACTTTTTCCCCAAGAAGTTTGAACAAACACTCTTAAAACTTTCCCATGCAACCTTCTCATCGCCTTGGATGATTGCATGAAACTGATTGTCTCTGAAAAGCTCCCAAATCTGTGGTCCAATAAAGACACCCTCCTTGATATTTGAGTCACTTAATTGAGGGAATGTTTGCCTTAAATATTTGAAAGCCGCATCCTCTCGGTTCATTTTCTTGACAAAGTTTTCTATAAGCCCTAATTTTATGTGTAATGGTGGAAGTAATGCTTGTTTAGCATCAACCAATGGTTCGTTTGTGACGTTCTTCACACCTGGTGTCAGGGCTTTTCTGTTTTTGTATAGCGAGCCTCTTATCCCACTCACATATAAAACAGTTGTATTTGGCATATTTCCTAAGTTAGCTGACTTTTCCAAAATATGAGATAATTGTTACCAACCTATGTAAAATGAAAACTAGACCTAATTTTCAATTTTGTATTTCATATTCATAACATCGTCACACCTATTATCAAAGTACTCTGCAATATCTCTCTACCTGGCAAATACACATCACCCATCATTATAACCTAACTTATTCAACATATACATTTTCACATACACATCTCTTTAATTCAACGCTGTTTTATCAAGACTTGTTTATGCTTTATTAACACATTTTTTTGTAACAGATCTGGTTTTTGAAATTTTACTCTGTGTGCTTTTGTAACAAAAATATTTATAACATCCTCTATTATGACAAAAACTCCGCCAAGGACGGTCCCAAGCCCGACTGAAAAAGGAGGAGGGTTGGAGTGTATATCTCGTCCCACTCTGAAAACCAAACTAGAGAAGAGTTGAGCATCTAACTCCACATCTGTGAGCATGGACACAGGGTGCTGTGGGCCAATCACTCACACTCTGAACTTATTGATGTGTGACATCTTTCCACTCGGTATCTGGATATTTTTGTGGCACTCTGTAGCTGGAAATTGTTGTGGGAGTGATTTTGGAAAAGAGACGGAAGTGGATGGGACGGAAGTGCATGGGACGGAAACAATGAGCGCGCGCGGTGGCGGAGATCGGTACAACCACGTACTGTAAGCCATGTGACTATGTGGAATGTAAATTGCATACGGTTTACCTCAAGGTTTGGAGGCCCCATTAAAGAAATTCCTACAATAAATCATCTTCAAGTTGTCGTTCTTTGGTGTGAAAATATTCATTATATCATATTTGCTGAAAACAATTACGATTTATTAAATCTTCATACTTTTGCTGTATTCTTATTAAATGTAAGCACTCGATACGTCGAGTGCTATATCGCATCAACCAACACTCCAAAGAACGTAGGAATTCAGTACATTAACACCGACTACTTACAATAATTGAAACTTCGTTGGTCTAAACGTATCACTGGGAGAAACGCATTTAATATACCTACTGCACACCTAATTTTTAATCGCGCCTATACTTGGCAGTGCGTTATATCGGCAATAAGAGGCCATTTTCAATAACACCGCTGGCATGTGTTCACTAACTGGCCGGTATAAAGCGAGGCTCGCATCAAGTAGGCAGTGGATTGCTCCCGCATACAGTTGCAGGTATATGTCACTACTGCAGATGCATTAAAGAATCCTTTCATGTTTGCTGGCACAAGGTAGCACTATAAGTTAATTCTTTAAAAATGAGAGTAAGTAATATGGAATTATTCGAATAACATGTCAGATGTTACACATCATATGCGACTACTGTAAGGCTCGTAATTTTTTCGATTACTAAAACAGAAACAGAAAATAACCGGACTGATAAACAATTGACGATTTTTGGCATTAAAATGATTACGAAAATTGAATGGTGGAATATAAGAACTTTACGTCAAACAGGCAGGCTAAAGCAGGTCTGCGCAGAAATGAGAAACTACCAGTTAGGAGGAGGAGAGGAAGGCGACTAGCAAATCCTGGGCAGACCTGCAGAGGCTGGCTGGGAGAAGAAATCAGTGGAGGAATTTAGTTGCAGCCCTTTGCTCCGAGAGGGGACATAGGAATTAAGTCAAGTAAGTCATTATGATAATATATTTATTAAGTTACTTATCCTATACCACCCTTAAAAAGGTCACAATATGACTGAAACCGGTACAGTTTCAGTGTACAACATATTGACTTTAGGTTATAAATAGTTTATCCCTCCCTATATTATTCTGCTAAGGTCCCATTCCAGTTTTGTATCGAAAATAAGGTCCCATTAACACCAACCTACACATACGGGGTACCTACAGGTTCAGCATAACCCAAAGTGTAAGCGAAACGCACTCACTTACACTTTAAATGCCTCACAATTAAATAAATACCTTAAAACATGCATGAATTCCAAAACAGCACAAGTCCACTTAGCAAAGTTTTGAGATAAACGATTTTTTTTGTGTATCTTTAAACATACTGAAGCTATTACTTCGATTTTTTTTCTATACATACATATTACAAGGCTTTTGAGTCTTGCAAAATATTACATTAAAACTATGAACAGTTTCAGAGTAAAAAAAATATGAAAATGGTGTTTTTGTGCTGTTTTGGAAATCATTGGAATTCTTTTTAATATTACTTTTATTAACGTTTGTTTAATTGCACTCAAATACATGTCAAAACTTAAATTTTTGGTGAAATCGTATTCACAAAGATATCAGTGAATAGATGACCCTAAAAATTTTCAGTCTGAATCCCAGGCTTCACTTTCTGAGGCAGCAATGTCACTGTCTGAGTTTCCATAAGCAAGTAGACGCTCAAAGTATGGCTGATGCTGTACATCAATGGATAGTATATATTTCGAAATGTCTCTTGCTTTCGCAGGTTTCAAACTAATTTCACTGTTGTAGGCATTCTTTAAAGCTGTCAAATCAAAAACACGCTTTTCTTTAAATTGAAATGTCTGTGTCACTAGTCCACTAGCTGATGTGCTAGCAGTCACATCATTGATGCGATACTGAATGATCTTGTATGATGTGACTTTCCACTTTCCTTCATGTTTAGATAGAGGCACAGGTTCTTTCACTTTTGCAAAGAAGGTTTTGTAATCCTTAATCATGGATTGATTGACGTGAACAATGTGTATATTACTTGCACTCTTCTCCATTATGTTGATCCATTGTTGAGGAGTGTACACAGTGTCCTGCTTCCTCTTCTTCAACTCTATGCGAGCAAAATCTCTGTCGCAGGGCAGATAGGAGTGGCCTTTTGTCGGATAAACGTGTCTTATGTATTCAAAACGTCCACATTTCACTAAGTGATGTAGATATTTGACAACAGTGTTGTTTCGGTTTTGAGCTGTACATGCATCTGTGAAAATGTACAGGTTCCTCACACTCGGGCCAACGTGATGTTTGATGAAATGATCCAAAAAAGAAACAGTTTCATTTGGCGTTTTTCTTCCTGTAAGTTCTGTGTACGGAAACATGAAAGCTTGATTGTCCGACATACGATGGAATCCTATAACATATAACCAAAGCTTCCTTGCATAGAACATCTCACTTATAGGCATGAATGGGAAGGGAATATTCTGCATGTAATCAAACACCACACATTCTGACTTGCCATATTCCTCTCCTCCCTCTTTGACTAAGAATTCACATTGTTTCATTTCAGTGTAAAAACTTTTAGCTTTACGTTTATGTAATTCAAGCTGTGTCTTTAAACCATCCCTCACTGCAGCAATATTTTCACACTGTATTTTGAGTTTTAACTGTTCGCACTGTGCACAGATGTCTGTCCTTGGACGTCCGAAAGGATAGTTAAAAGTCTCTTTATAGTAGCGGAAAAAATATTCATAATTTATTAGAGGCTTGAATTCTTTTGTATCAAAACACATATATGCCTCAGGTTCATATTTCTGTAGATACATCTTCCACATTGTTTTAACATTCAGGTCTGAAGCCAAGTACCTAGTTTTCTTGCCACTCTTGCCGTAATGTGCCACCCGGAAGGGATACGACATAATGTGTGTCTTCATTTGGTCTTTGCAACTTTCAGATTTGCACCAAGTTTCACGACGTCCTCCACGTTCGTCAACAGGAGAAAGTACTCCTTCACACACCAGGGATGTGATCCGTCTTAAACGTGATGCAGTGATCCCGTGTAATGAAATGAAGGCTTGCTTGCACATTATCTTCTGGAAATCGCCTATTTTCACCTAAAGAGAAGAGAGATTTATTACTACTTGAAAACATTGCTAAAATACCGAAAGGGGAATATATAGATAATGATCATTTGTAGGTAATATCTGATTATTAACCTTTGAGTAGGCTATATGTTATATTAAAATATATTGAAATCACTCACTCTGTAGTAAAAAAACAGCTGAATGAGGCTTTGTAGCTTCATGAAGCCGATACCGTTTTCTTCCTGGCTGGGTTACACTTACTAGTCCAACCAGATACCTGTCTTGTGCATTTTTAGACTCCATGTTATTAAACTGTGTTATTATATTGTCCTTGGCAGCCTGTGAGAGGTCCGACATGCATTGTCTTCTACATCTAGAACAAATAAAGCAAATATTAGGAAATGTATATGTTTTAATATATTACGCCAGTTGCTACTGTGGTTTTGAAACCATGCTCTTTACTTACTTGCAATCCTTTCCTGTTTCCTGTCCAGACAATCTCTTCTTTTTTAGAATGTTTTTCTTCCAGTTTTGGGGATCACATTTCCGTTTAGGAACTGGTATACCATCTGAACCATCGTCATCCATTTTCCAACTCTTTTTCACAAAACACTACACAAAAACCAATAATATTTTCAGTATTAACACTCCACAGTTCACGCGGGAACACAACGTAACAGCTGATGCGAAAGCAGCTCTGCCTAGTGAGAGCGAGAGGAGATAAGGACTTGTGCTGTTCTGGAAGTCAGGCGCGCTCATTTAAAGTATTTGAGTTTAGAGTCAAAACAGCATTTGTTCATGCTCTTGTGATGTTTTGATTATAATTACTTGAAATACAGGTTCAAAAAGCAAATATTTTGTGCTGTTCTGATTACCAAGTGGTAGCTTACGACGAGACGATTCCAGTGATACCCATAACTCATATAGCGTCAAAATGTGGACTTGTGCTGTTTTGGAATTCATGATTTACAATGAAATAATGAAAGAATGCAACACGGTAACCATGGTAACAGAATCTCTCAGGTCCATCTATTTCTGTAAGACGCAATGCAATTCCAATTATTACATTACTGTGAAAGTTTCCAGACGGTTATAAGGTTATCACTGAACCAAATTAAGCTGTAAAATTCATCAAAACATACAGTATAATGCGCTTAATGGGTTCAAGGGGCACTCTAGAATATTTTCACGCAATTTTCACGTGTGAGTGTGGTACGAAAGTCTTTTTCACCCGACTATAAAGGATCTCCGAAAACCACATTTAAATGCCCTTAAATGAACAGTGTCTGTGATATTCCCAGAAAACTAACTTCGCTCTGATATACCTATGAAGGAATGACAAACCCCTAACCACTGCACCAGTAGCTGACTTGATAAAGTCTGATTATTCATACCAATGATAAATCAGTCATAGCATTCATGATTGAGATTTTGCTAAGTGTTTTCTTTACAACTAGAATATTCGCGGTCGAAGCCGCAACGGGTAATGCTAGTTATAATTAATACGTCAATAAAGAATCGGGCTATCATGCTCATTTTTATGTCATTTTATTGTAGTTGTTATTAATTTCATCTTCCCGATTGTTTACTCAAGGACGATGAAGTGGTACACTCAATGACTCACTGAGGTCCTTGTAAAGCTGTTACCAATAGGTTGAAAGTCACGCACAAGATACAGTATGCTGACTCTCTCCTTCCGGCTCGCGTGGAGACAAAAAGTCCCATCTCTTGTGGAAACATTATCGTCCCGTTGCTATGTGAAGGTCATCATGTTGGTTCCCAAGGTCGAGTACAACGTGAGTCAGGCGGGCTGTGACAAAGGGACTCTGATGATGATGATGACAATCATTGTTTTAAGGGGCCTAACATCTAGGTTATCGGCCCCTTATGGTTTGGGTGATAATGAAAGATGAAAATGAACCTATAATTAAAACTAACTACAGCTTACAAACTAGAAGGAGAAAAGGAAAACAAAATAAGAGTCAGGAAAATAAAACAAAGGGGAAAGAAATGCCCTCAACCCTCGAAAAAGGAGGCTTGAGGGACTTAGAAACAAGGAGAGCCAGGCTGCCTGGCACTACACCCCATGAAGGGCCTAGGTCTACCAGCGACGGCTGCCCAGCCATTTGGCCTGCAGATATTGGGTTGACGCGTGGTCAGCGCATCGGGTCCCCACGCCGTTAATCTTGGTTTTCGTGACCGGGGCGCTGACTCTCTGTTAGGCAGCTTCTCAATTGTCCTCACGACGCTGAGTGCACCCCGTTCCAGCTCTCAAGTCAGTCCCTAAAATCCCTAACGGAGCCGGGAATCGAACCCGGGCCTCTGAGTGAGAGGCAAGCGCGCTACCCCTACACCACTGAGGAAAGGCAGATAGGAAAGGGAAAAAGGAGAGGGACGGCCCCAAAGTCAATGGAAAAAGTCGAAAAACCCGACCCAGCTCAGGAATCCTCGGGGTCGCCAACTCCCGAACTCACCAGCTGTGAGCCCTTGAGGGTGTAGCACTATCCAGGGTGCAGAATAATAAATGGTGGGGCTACACACACTCTGACTCCTTGAGGGCCATGAGCAGAAGGCAGGAGATATCTGGAAGAGAAAACAAGAGGTCTGAACCCTCGAAGAATGAGAGATCAGGAAAGATGAGACAAGGGCCAATTAAGGCGGGAAAGGAAAATACTTCCTAGACCTCGGATACCTTAATACCGTCGGGGTCGGTAAAGAACAAGAGTTGTCCAAGGGACGTCGACAGTAATGATAACAGAGAGGAGTCTGGCACAAGTAAGTGCAAGTAATGCTGGACTCAGCTGGGGTCCCGTGGTCACCAAGCCACGTCACACGAGTTGTGAGACCTTGGGGGACAAAGGGACTCTCATCGACTGCAACTTAGTAGGTGTTGCTTCATTTCGGGACTGTCGTTTTATTATGGGTATGTTTCTGAGCTACGGGTCTATCTGGTATTTAAGTCATCAATTTCTCGATACGAGCTTTTCCGATATCTTTTCCCTGAGTGTCCACTGTGTATTCAGTGCGACAGGTGACTTAAACCAGATGGAATCTCTTGAACCCGCGAGGACTGGCGCATGGGTGTTTTTAACCCGATGCTTTAATAATGCTCTATATTTTCATTTTAGTCAGCCCTTATTTCCTGTCCCTTTCTGTACCTTCCTTCCTAGCCATGAACTTCACCCTGCAAAATAAACATGTCCATAGCTTTCTGAACACTCCAGTTATTTCTATGTTATTTACGGTCGGGTCAGATTTACCCATGGCACCAGTCCTCACGTGACAATTTACGTTAGTCGGGACAACCTGAAGAAAATAATGGGGAAAAATCACCTATTTTGTTGCAGCACAATCACATGGCTCACGTTCTTGTTGACCCATGTTTAGGGTCTAGGGAAATCTTGGTCATCAGCTCATTTGTTCAAAAAATTGAGATGACTGCTTTACCGCTACTATCATGGCCAATAATATTGTTAAGAATATTACTGTCATTTTTCTGCATGTCAAATTTGAAAAATAAAAACAAATCTAATGTTGTATTGGGAATAGTTCATAGGAAGACATCAGGTGTAAAATTACTTCATTAAAATCCGTACGACTACGACAAAAAGGGAGCGACACACTGTAGGTCAAAATGACCCGGCGCCAGTCCTCGTGTTATTTTTTTTCACCCCAGTTTTCAAGAGTTAAGGGGGATGTTAAAAAATGAAAAATGATACCGCATTATCTCAGCAACCAATAAACACATAAGAATGAAATGTTTACAGATATTAGCATGCACCTATTTATAATCACCTTGCTAAAATAGTTAATCAACACTTGAAAGTTACACAACTATTTTTTTAAATTTAGGTTAATTGGGGGGGGGGAATGTTCTGCACTTGAAGGATATTTCAAATGATGTTTTACACTTGGCTAAATAATTGGCTGTTGTGGTAAAAATTCCAAGTCTCTATTTTAATTACTTGTTGAGAAAATGGGTCAAATGTGCAGAATACTTAAATTATTCAGGAATTGGATTTCAAGTTACACATAGATATAAACTTACAATTACTCACACAACATTTATAATAGCTTGCCGAGTACTTTGTGTCTTTATTAACAATTCACTGTACCCTTATTATTATTATTATTATTATTATTATTAATATTATTATTATTATTATTATTATTATTATTATTATTATTATTATTATTATTATTATTATTATTATTATTATTATTATTATTATTATTATTATTATTATTATTATTATTATTATTTGTATTTGATTCTCACTGTTTACCATTTGTGACATATATTTGTGATTGGTGCTCCTGATACGAATAAAGAAGAAGAAAGGCTCACACAACAAACACGTACTATTCCTTTATGCATCTGAGGGCACCATTACTGTTATGACAGTGATACCAACACATGAAATGGAGCTTGTTCTACACAACAAACAAAATTCCCAGGTTTCTGCACTAAACACGTAGTTTTGGAAATATAATCTTTAAAGTAAAAGTGTGCAATTTTCTTCTATTAAGGTGAGATTACAAGTGTTAATTCAAATATGTTTAATAATGTCTTAGAATTACAATAGACGGATATAGAATACATCATTTTGTTCAGACTTCACAGATATATTTGAGAAAGAAACAAAAGAGAGCTTATTTTTACTTCCCCCTGGAACTGACTCCCCTTATGGGTGTAATTATTGTGCATTATTCTATCCCTGACCAATCATTCAGTTTTACTCATTCGCTTTCTTTGCATTATGATATTTAATGCAACTAGCGGGCCCGTGCGAGAAATCTCGCATGTTCATAAACCACACTTTCCCCAATAGGATTTAATGAGAGACTTAAGGAGAAAGGTTGTTATGTTTTTATTTCAACCAAATGACTATAGAACACTATTTACATTTCAGTCAGAATTCCAAGTTCTACGTCCCTAACTGAAATCACTGAGAAATGGATCATCATAACACTCACCGGTTTTTCGATATTTATGAAATTATACGATTTGAGTACTCATTCCTTTGATTTCCAGTTTCTGAAATCCATGCAAAATGATAAAGGAAATACCTCAGAATGTTAAAATGACATGAAGCAGGCGACACTTTGGCCAAAATGTGAAGTGGACAGCAATTATGGAGTATATTTTCCTACAGCAACAGTATCTGCAAATAGCACACTCCGTACATTTTTTAAAAGTCATTTTTTAAAGAAATTATAGTTATTTATGAAATTAGAGTGCAATTCGTCACTGGTAATGTATATTCTCTTTCATTTGAATGCTCATTTGTCACGACCGGTCGCTTGTGAGCGCCACAGGAGGGATCTAGAACTACTCAAATTATATATATGATGGTGATTGTTTTCAAAAGACGACTTTGAAGCAATTCTTCAGTGCTGACAGTTGATATTGCAGCTTTCAGTCGGTCAACACAAAATAATTCCAATTACTGGACCAAGATTTCTCTTTTTTTAGCCTATTTTCATTTTATGAAAAAATTGGCTTATGAGATCACCTTTTTGTCCGTGTGTCTGTGTGCGTGTGTGTGTGTCCCCCGCTAATAAATTCTAAACGGCTCGAGCGATTTCAATGAAACTAGGTAAGATTATAGCACCATTCTGGCAGACCCCGACCGTGCCCTTCAAATTTTACTGTGTCTCACCTATCCAACATGGAGGCTGTGCAAAATATTTCACCAGCATTCAGTATCTCCGAAACTATTACCGATATCACCCTGACATTTTGTTCGGTGATAAAGGGTACTACTAGAGTTTCACCTATGAGACATTCAAAAACCTGGTAATTACAAAACCAATATGGCGGCCAAGCGAAGTTGTGACTTTTAATAGACTTTTCTCGCGATTTAACTCTCCAAGCGTAATGAAACATGGTACAGCAAATGTTTATACACATTATAATGCACTGGCGTGCAATTTAGTTCAATTATTTACATAACCTCAAGATGGCGCTGTGCCAAATTTTAAAATTAAGTTTTTATTTCTTCTGTCGTAATCATGAATAATGAAGCTACGCAATAATTTTCCTTTAATGGTACATAACTCTATGGCCTATACATATGACAATCCAAAATGGCGAGCATCCGAAATATATTGACGAATCTTTTTACAGCAATCAAACAGATTTTTTTAATGTTCATAGAGGCTATGAACATAAGTTCAGCTATAGGACTTTCAGTAACCTGGTGAGCAAATATCCAATATGGCGGCGACGCGAAGTAAAAATATTTAAATGGACGTTCCTCGTGATTTAACCATCCGAATGCAGTAAAACTTTGCAGGTTAAATGCATATACAAATTTTAATCCACTGGCATCTAATTTATTTCAATTGTTTTCATAACCACAAGATGGACGCTGTGCGAAATTTTAAAATCTCGTATTTAGTTCTAGTGTCCTAATCATGCGATTGAAGTCTGAATACCACACAATAATCTTCTTGTAATAGTACGTAAATAAAAATCCAACTTGACGACCATTTGAAATATTTAATATCTACAAATCTATCACAACAATCAAACTGAAATTTGGTATGTTGATAGAGGCAATTAATAGAATATGAGTAGGATATATGAAAATAGACTGTATAGTTCTTCACGGAACTACTTGTTTTCTTGGTATTCAAGTACTACTTCTTCATAAGCTGGCGTGGATGGTACAGCATGTTCAGTCGTAGATCTTCATGCAACATTGTTTCATTCGTCATCTCGTAAATTTAGAAAGGCAAAGTCCTCGCTTCAGGAACGACGCTTTAATTTCCTCAGGCGGCTTCGGTGGCGTAGTTGGTAGCATGCTGAGCTTCTATGCCCAAGATCGCGGGTTCAAACCCGGCCGAAGTTGTCGGAGTTTTATGACCGTTAAAATCCCTCAGTATGCCTTCCTTCGGAGGGGAAGAAAAGCCGGCGGTCCCATGTCGTATATTTATGGCACGTTAAAGAACCTTCCACTAATTACACCTGTGTGAAGCTAAATTATATAGATTAAGAATGTAAACAACGCTCTTAGGTTCCTACATTCGTTGCTAGGAGCCGACTGCGGTGGCGTCTAGTAGCTAAGTTCTGAACTAGTAGTCGTTGACGGTGGCGTTTGGCGGCAAAAGTAGGAACTATTTGAAAAATTCTAAGTCTGAAGTCCTTACTTGAATTGAGTCGTCCAATTGAAAAACTCGTTTAATCCACTTGTGAATAACAATCATTTTCATGAGAAACGTTTCTCTGGACTTTGCCTCTCGTATCTTTTGTGTTTGTTGTTTCTACTTTTTTCTTTTTGCTTTGTGCCTTTGCTTTTGAATTTGACTTTTTGCTTTTCTTTCTTGGCTTTGGTTTTGTGTTTGTTTCCTGCGTTTGCTTTTTTGAATTTTGCTTTTTGCTTTTGTTTTTGGTTTTGTTTTTGAATTTTGCTTTTTGCTTCGTGTTTTTGGTTTTTAGCCTACTTTTCACATTTTGCAAAAATGAGGAAAAAGTAGACTTATGAGATCGGGCAAATGTGTGTCTGTCTGTCTGTCTGTCTGTCTGTCCTTCTGTCTGTCTGTCTGTCTGGCTGTGTGTGTGTCCCCCTCTATCAACTCCTAAACGGCTGCAGCAATCGAAACAAAATTCGGTAGGAGTAAAGATCTATACCTGAATATCTCACGGCCATATATGAAAATGATGTCAGTGCTACCAATTGCTAATAAAATCGCAATTGAAATTTGAGCTCCATGTTGGATATCTTGGAAAGTATGAATGGGAGCTATTTCAAAATTGGCACACGTACAGATCATAATATTTCAGTTTAATTTCCAGGAGGCTAAACATGGCAATGTTGCCAAAATGATAATAAGCCTCCTGATAGGTCCAATTTTTAAATGCATATAACTTCTATACTATCAATTGGAATTCAACCAAATTTCGTATGTTGTATGTGTACATAACCAGATATGACTGAGCGTATTCTTCAGACCTACCAGGGCTGCCAACTGTTAATAAATGCTCCTAATTTATTTTATCCAAATACCAATATATCAGAAAGTATGCAAGCCGACAGCTTTAAACTATGCACACGTATAGTCCCTGACATTCTATATTAATTTGGAGTAACTTATATACGTCAGTGCTACCAACATGATTCTAAGCCTGCTGACAGGTCCAACTTTAAATACATGTAACTTCCATACTATCATTTGGATTTCAACCAAATTTCGTATGTGCTATGTGTACCATAACAGATATGACTATGCGTATTCTAAGGAGCAACCAGTGCTGCCAACTGTTAATATGTGCTGTCCCTATTTTTGTTACCCTAATATCAATATATCAGAAAGTATGCAATCCAATAGCTCTAAACTTTGCACACGTATAGTACCTGGCATTCTAGACGAATTTGGAGTAACTAATATACGTCAGTGCTGCCAACATGATTCTAAGCCTGCTGATAGGTCCAATTTTAAAATGCATGTAACTTCTATACTAACTAATGGATTTCATTCAAAATTGGCACAACAATAGATCATATTATTTCAGATTATTTCTGACCAATACATGCATGACATTGTTGCCAACATGATTTTACGCGCGCTGTTAGATCCAATGTTTAACTGCATGTAACGTCCATGCTATTCATTGGACTTCAACCAAATTTTGTATTTTGTACCTTAAGAGACGGAACGAAGAATATATTCAGTCATCAGGGCTGCCAACTGTAGTGCTCTATTAGGATACATTATGCCAGGTATACAGTATTTCGAACTAATTGGAAATTTCGATATTAGCAACTTAATTTCGTCATTATTCTAGATAGGTTCATATTCTGTAGAATAATCATTGGCATGAAAAATAGGCTGTAAAGTTCTTCACGGAACTTCTTGTTTTATCTACACTTTATTTTGTAGGTATTTTCAATATATGTTGCATTTTGTACGTTTTTTCGATCTATGTTGCATTTTGCGAGTGTTTTCAACCTCAACTGCATTTTGTTAGGATTGACAATCTAAATTGCTTTTCAGTAAGTCTTTCAATAATGTCGGGAGTCCGGAGATCCGATTGTGAGTATTTTGAATTTCAATTGCAATTTGTAAGTATTTTCAACGTAAACCCCTTTTTGCAAGTATTTTGATTCTCAATTGCATTTTGTGGGTATCTTGGATCTAAATTACCTTTTGTAAGTATTTTCAATCTAAATTGCATTTTGTAAGTATTGTCCATCCAAATGAGTAGTTTGAATCTACCGTGCATTTTTGTAAGCATTTTCAATTTCAATTGCATTTTGTAAGCATTTTGAATTTCAATTGCACTCTATGAGTATTTTGGAATCTGAAAAATCAAAATAAACTAAATCAAAAATAAACAAAACAATTTAAAATAAATAAAACTAAATAAAATAAAACAAAACAAAATCAAATAAAATTAAACAAAACAAAATAAAACAATATAAAGTAAAAGAAAGTAAAATTAAAAAGATACAGTCAGTCTGAGAGACTAGACTTTATATCATTTCAAATGACGCATGCTACACATGTTACACAGGCAGGAGGACTTGTCGCTTCGCTCGAAGCCCCAGGACTCTTTCATCAGACTCCATTACCCATTAACTTAGGCTTCCCTCGCGGGGAACGGAGAGCGGGAGGTGCACTCTGCTGCATGACGTCACGCGCTCTCTGTCTCCGTATCGCATAACGCCATAGCCCAGGAGTAAACTCAGACTCGGTGTATATTCACTGAACAACACGATGACGTCATACGCTCTCCGTCTCCGTATCGCATAACGCCATAGCCCAGGAGTAAACTCAGACTCGGTGTATATTCACTGAACAACACGATGACGTCATACGCTCTCCGTCTCCGTATCGCATAACGCCATAGCCCAGGAGTAAAGTCAGACTCGGTGCATATGCACTGCACAACACGATGACGTCATACGCTCTCCGTCTCCGTATCGCATAACGCCATAGCCCAGGAGTAAACTCAGACTCGGTGTATATGCACTGAACAACATGATGACGTCATACGCTCTCCGTCTCCGTATCGCATAACGCCATAGCCCAGGAGTAAAGTCAGACTCGGTGCATATGCACTGCACAACACGATGACGTCATACGCTCTCCGTCTCCGTATCGCATAACGCCATAGCCCAGGAGTAAAGTCAGACTCGGTGTATATGCACTGCACAACACGATGACGTCATACGCTCTCCGTCTCCGTATCGCATAACGCCATAGCCCAGGAGTAAAGTCAGACTCGGTGCATATGCACTGCACAACACGATGACGTCATACGCTCTCCGTCTCCGTATCGCATAACGCCATAGCCCAGGAGTAAACTCAGACTCGGTGTATATGCACTGAACAACATGATGACGTCATACGCTCTCCGTCTCCGTATCGCATAACGCCATAGCCCAGGAGTAAAGTCAGACTCGGTGCATATGCACTGCACAACACGATGACGTCATACGCTCTCCGTCTCCGTATCGCATAACGCCATAGCCCAGGAGTAAACTCAGACTCGGTGTATATGCACTGAACAACATGATGACGTCATACGCTCTCCGTCTCCGTATCGCATAACGCCATAGCCCAGGAGTAAAGTCAGACTCGGTGTATATGCACTGCACAACATGATGACGTCACACGCTCTCCGTCTCCGTAACGCATAACGCCATAGCCCAGGAGTAAACTCAGACTCGGTGTATATGCACTGCACAACACGATGACGTCATACGCTCTCCGTCTCCGTATCGCATAACGCCATAGCCCAGGAGTAAACTCAGACTCGGTGTATATGCACTGCACAACATGATGACGTCATACGCTCTCCGTCTCCGTATCGCATAACGCCATAGCCCAGGAGTAAACTCAGACTCGGTGCATATGCACTGCACAACACGATGACGTCATACGCTCTCCGTATCCGTAACGCATAACGCCATAGCCCAGGAGTAAACTCAGACTCGGTGTATATGCACTGCACAACATGATGACGGCATACGCTCTCCGTCTCCGTATCGCATAACGCCATAGCCCAGGAGTAAACTCAGACTCGGTGCATATGCACTGCACAACACGATGACGTCATACGCTCTCCGTCTCCGTATCGCATAACGCCATAGCCCAGGAGTAAACTCAGACTCGGTGTATATGCACTGCACAACATGATGACGTCATACGCTCTGCGTCTCCGTATCGCATAACGCCATAGCCCAGGAGTAAACTCAGACTCGGTGCATATGCACTGCACAACACGATGACGTCATACGCTCTCCGTCTCCGTATCGCATAACGCCATAGCCCAGGAGTAAACTCAGACTCGGTGCATATGCACTGCACAACACGATGACGTCATACGCTCTCCGTCTCCGTATCGCATAACGCCATAGCCCAGGAGTAAACTCAGACTCGGTGTATATGCACTGCACAACATGATGACGTCATACGCTCTCCGTCTCCGTATCGCATAACGCCATAGCCCAGGAGTAAACTCAGACTCGGTGTATATGCACTGCACAACACGATGACGTCATACGCTCTCCGTCTCCGTAACGCATAACGCCATAGCCCAGGAGTAAAGTCAGACTCGGTGCATATGCACTGATCAACACGAAGACGTCATACGCTCTCCGTCTCCGTAACGCATAACGCCATAGCCCAGGAGTAAAGTCAGACTCGGTGCATATGCACTGATCAACACGAAGACGTCATACGCTCTCCGTCTCCGTAACGCATAACGCCATAGCCCAGGAGTAAACTCAGACTCGGTGTATATGCACTGCACAACACGATGACGTCATACGCTCTCCGTCTCCGTAACGCATAACGCCATAGCCCAGGAGTAAAGTCAGACTCGGTGTATATGCACTGCACAACACGATGACGTCATACGCTCTCCGTCTCCGTAACGCATAACGCCACAGCCCAGGAGTAAACTCAGACTCGGTGCATATGCACTGCACAACACGATGACGTCATACGCTCCCCGTCTCCGTATCGCATAACGCCATAGCCCAGGAGTAAACTCAGACTCGGTGCATATGCACTGCACAACACGATGACGTCATACGCTCTCCGTCTCCGTATCGCATAACGATGAAGTCGACTAGATCAATTGAAATGATAAAATAAACTAATTAAATAAATAATTTTATGACATGATTCTTATTCACAAGTGGATTAAACGAGTTTTGCAACTGGACGACTCAATTAAAAATCAGATAACACACACTAATACAGACATCAAAATTAACGCCGGTTATCAGAGAGGTTCTACACACACCGAAAGTACACGGGTTTAAATGACCGCGTTGTCGCAGCCTCTAATCTGAGGAACCAACCAACCAGCCAATTTTCTCAATGTCTTTTAAATTATTTCTTGTAAGGTACTGCCAATTTACTTGTATACCATAAGTGATTATTGGTACAATTTGGGTATTAAAATGCTTCACCGCTTTTGGATTGAAATCTTGGAGAGGTGTTGAATGTCCTTTGTTCTTCACATGCGCCGTTTAGGTGGTTCCTTTGGTTTGCAGTATAACGCCCATGTACAGGTATTTGAATTTATTCACATTTTTAAGTGGTAGGTATTTAATCGTATGGTAATTTATAGCCTACAATATACAATTATACATAACAAGGTAATATTCAAAGTTTTAAGTCCATCCTTCTCAACCATTCGCTTAAATCTGGTGTGAGATCGAACAAATCGTCAGGAATGCCATAAAGAGGACAGCGTTGGACCAGATGTTCGATCGTCTGTTCTTCCAGGTTACACTCACACATTGGTGAGCTGATCCAGCCCCACTTGTACCTGAAATAATTGCAGCAACCATGTCCAGTCCTCAGCCTGTTGATGCGGCACCAGAAGTTCCTCGGTAAGTCAAAGCCGTTTGATTTCTCTGCGGGATCAAGATGGTGGGCACTAGTTCCCATTCTTTTAGTTGACCACTCATGCTTCCAGCTTTCATTTAGATCAAATCCAGCAGCAATGAGTTGCCCCGCAGTGACACTTACTGGTCTTCTAGATAGCAGTCGTTGCTGTGATGGATGGCAGAATTCTTGGTGCAATTGCAAAGAGGGTGATGCAATGATTTTCTTAGCTTCCCTTAGTAGAGCTTGCTTCCTCCTTAAGTGAGGTGGAGGGATGTGACTCAGCATGGGTAACCAGTGACATGGAGTTGATTTGATGGAACCAGTAATGCAACGAATTGTATCATTCAATTCTGTGTCTACCTTCTTCACATGTACGCTTTCCAACCAGACGGGTGCACAGTACTCAGCGGCCGAGTAGACAAGACTGATGGCTTATGCAATATGTTGTTTCTTGCGGTGATCTAGGATGATGACATCATCCATCGCTTTTCTGCCTCTTCTTCTGAACGTCATTTTTACCGTCTTATCCCTGGTTATAGTTAGGTCTGTTTCTTTGGACCATGACGTCAACTTGTCAACAGCTGTAGGGAAGTTCTCGGCACCGAGGTCAAAACCATGTCATCAGCATGGATGTAAATCATGACATCTTCTGCTTTAATTGCTCTTACCACGTCGTAGGTAGCGATGTTGAATAAGATGGAACTGAGAGGGTCCCTTGTAAGAAGCCCGTGGTTTGGTCGATCGGATCTGAAAGAGCGATCGTGTCATCAATTTCTATGCTGTTGCTTGACAAAATGTATTTTATGAGTTTCACTATAGGGTTTTCCTCTCCCATTGTATGCTCTAGTTTATTTATTAGTTTTATTCTATTCACTGTGTCGAAAGCTTTGGTGTAGTCTACGAACACAACATGAAGTTTCCTTTTTGGGTGTCCCAGTGTCTCAATTATGTCTCTTTGCAAACATTCCACAGCTTGTAATGTTGACCGGTTTCTCGGAAACCCGAACTGCTCTTCAGGGATGTATTCGTCAACTATTGCCGATAATCTTTGGGCTAACAATTTCGTCAAGACCTTAAGTAGAGTATCTCTGTATGAGTCCGGGTCGCTAGGGTTTCCTTTACCTTTATAAGTCAATATACAACCTGTGACAATAAAGTTCGGTGAATAAAGACTGAACGGTCGACCTGGCAACATTGGCGACACACAACGCACCGTGTAAGATCTGTTTGACACAGTGCGTGTTTAGAAGGATGAATTTATGCAACCTACCATGCAAACCCGTTCGGCGGGTGGCAGTGACAAGGATGAGTTTATGCAACCTACCATGCACACCTGTTCGGCGGGTGACAGTGAAAAGGGGGAATGTTCTGTGGAAAGGAATGGCTCTAAAAACTATCGTCACGGGCGACGAGACCTGGTGTCTGAGGTACGACCCCGAAGTCAAGCGTCAAAAGTATGGAGTGGTGGGATCCAAGTCCAGGGTCAGAGGTTTTCGGACATCCAACGTAATGTGACGATCCAACTGAAAGCTTTTGAACACCATCCCAAAGGGACACTTTGCGTTGTGTGTCGCCAATGTTGCCAGGTCGACCGTTCTGATTTAATACACCGAACGCAACGTGACGAGGCCTTTGAACACCATCCCAAAGGATGCCTTCTTGCAAACTTTCCAGGACATGTATCGCATTGCATAGTTACGGGAGGAGACTATTTCGAAGGGCAGTAGGGTCACTGTCGTGCATTGTTCATCTACGTTGATATTACAGGACTATTCACCGAACTTTATTGTCACAGGTTGTAGGTTTTACATTAAAACCGCATCGATTTCGGTCCCATTGTGACATTCCTTAGCGTAATTATGGTAATGTACATGTACATACACTTAATATAAATTTTGCCTTAACAGAGGATTCTAAAACAATTCTTGTTCCAAAAGCTCACAAATTAAAATGTTAACAAGTAGTTCCGTGAAGAGATATACAGCCTATTTTCATATATCCTACTAATGTTAATTGCCCCTATCAACATAATAAATTTCAGTTTTATTGCTGTCATAGATTCGTAGATATTGAGAACCGTCTAAATATTTCGGATGGTCGCCATGTTGGATTGTTATATGTAAAGGCCATAGAGTCATGTACTATTAAAGGATAATTATTGCGTAGATTCATTATTCAAACTTTCACTTCGATCGCATGATTACGACACAAGAAATAAAAAATTAACTTAAAAATTCGCTCAGCCGCCATCTGGAGGTTATGTATATAATTGAACTAAATTACATACCAGTGCATTTCAATGTGTATAAACATTTGCTGTACCAAGTATCATTGCGTTTGGAACATTAAATCGCGAGAAAATTCAATTTATAACTTTCAAGTTCACTTGGCCGCCATGTTAGTTTTGTAGTTAAGCGTTTTTTTTAAGTCTCATAGACGAACTTCCAGTAGTGCCTTTTATCTCCGTGCAAAATGTCAGGGTGATAACCGTAATAGTTTCAGAGATATAGAATGCCGGTGAAATATTTCGCACAGCCGCCATTTTGAGGTTATGTAAACAATTGAACGAAGTTAGATGTCGGTGCATCACAATGTATATAAACATATACTGTACCAAGTTTCATTGTGTTTGGTTGGTTACATCGCTAGAAACGTCTATTTAAAAGTCGCAACTTCGCTTGGCCGCCACGTTGGTTTTGTAGTTATCAGGTTTTCAAAGGTAAATAAGTGAAGTTTTAGTAGTTCCCTTTATCACCATACAAATTCCAGGGTGATATCGGTAATAGGTATGGAAATATTGAATGCTGGTGAAATATTTCGCACATAGGCCATGTTGGATTGGTGAGACGTAACAAAATTTGAAGGGCACGGGCGGGGTCGTCCGGAAGAGTGCTATGAACTTACCGATTTTCATTGAAATCGCTCCAGCTCCTTAGAAGTTATTATGGGGGACACACCATCACACACACACACGCACACACAGACAGACACACGGACAAAAGGTGATCTCATAAGCCTATTTTTTTCGTAAATGAAAATAGGCTAAAAACCAGATCTGTTACAAAATGTGATAAGAAAAATATGAACAAGTCTTGAGAGAAACAGCGTGGAATAAAAGAGATGTAAAAAGAAGAAATTGAAATGAGAAACATTAACTGAACGGAACGTAAGGGGATGTGAAACTAGATAAGTTGAAGTAGTTTGGTTATAACTGGTAGTTTGGTTTGTATTTGCGAGGTAGAGAAATCTGTATAAAGAGAAAGAACAAACAATATAAGTAGGCTTGTATATTGAAATTAATGTATTAGAATATCAAATCATGTGAGTAAAAACTTCTATTACTTACAACGATTTCATTCCATTGTGTTCTAGTGTTCTTACCTGTTCTTTTTTCATTTCATTTCTCATCCATAATAAGATGTAGATTGTAAGACAACTTCATCATCATCATCATCAAGTTTCCACTCCAGTTTCCCGGGTGTGGTTTAGTCGATTCATGTACCACTGCTCCTTCAAGACTTCATCCCAATTGATTCCCTTGGATGTGATATCTTCCTTCACTTGGTCCAGCCATCTCCTCCTAGGTCTTCCAACAGGTCTCTTTCCAGTAATCTCAATATGTAACCATTGTGTTGCAATTCTTCCTTCTGCCATACGTTTGACGTGACCAAACCATCTCAAACGTGGTCTCCTTCAGGACCTGATTTATTCCAGCTTGTTGCTTGTTCTCTTATCTTCTCATTTCTTACTTTGTCTTTCCTAGTTTTCTGAATCATGCATCTTAGAAACTTCATTTCTGAAGCCTGAAGTTTGCCGTCGTCTTTTTTGGTAGTTGTGTATCTATCCAACCAAGCCTCCGTGGCTTAGGCGACTGCACGCCGGCCTCTCGCCGCTGGGTCCGTGGTTCAAATCCCAGTCATTTCATGTGAGATCTGTGCTGGACAAAACGGAGGCAGACAGGTTTTTCTTCGGGTACTCCGGTTTTCCCTGTCAAAATTTCATTCCAGCAACACTCTCCACTATCATTTCATTTCATCAGACATTCATTTAATCATTGCCCCAGAGGAGTGCGTCAGGCCTCGGCAGCCGGCACAGTTCATATCCTCGCCGCTAGATAGGGGCTTCATTCATTCCATTCCTGACCCGGTTGGAGACTGGAAGCAGGCTGTGGATTTTCATTTTCATGTTTCCAACCCATAAGTCAATATAGGGGCAACGTATGTTCGAAGGAGAGTTGGTTTCGATCTTAGTGGCACTTGCTTATTTCAGAGTAGATATCGAACTTGCTGATAGAATTGACTTGATTTCTGAATACGGTTACTTATTAATGTAAAAATATATTGCCAGTTGTGGGGTTCGAACCCACGCTCCCTCTCGGGAACCAGAACTTAAGTCTGGCGCCTTAGACCGATTTTTTTATTAACTCTTTACAGAATTACAGAATTTTCAGATATGATAAATACCATACTATTACATCACAAGAAATCCAGATAGTGTCCATATTTATCGTACAATTGTCCACTTTCACTAAGCTTCCAACGCTCTTTCTGCAGGTGATACCTGAGATCCAGGAACGAGAAATGTTGATCATTGTCCATCACGAAGTGTACATATTGGCCCATTATCCACACAATGGCAGTCTGTTTAATTTGGGGGAATGCGGTCACCGACAAACGAATCAACTTCCTGTCATCAAGGTCATCCGTGGGCACATTTTATAGTTGACATACTTTTCCCTTACACCACAGCCACGTGGAGGCAACTCGCGTGCATGATGTGAAGCGGTGTATCGCCGTATCAGTTTGACCACATATAGTACACCATGGGTAAGCTTCAAGACGGATGGTATATCGCCGTAGAGCGGTTGGGATGAGATCGTTGAGGAAGATAAAAACCTGGGAGTGTACAGCAGAAGAAATGGTCATTGCCCCAAAATTTTTCCAAACAGTGGGCCAATGGACGTAGAGGGTGGTGGCCTCGATTCGCGGTTTGGAGTGTACCACTTGCCGCAACATGTTATAAATACTTTTCTTCGTTGGAACAGTCCCTGAAGGCATTTGGCGAACAGTTTCCAGAAGGTGCTGTTGATGGTCCCTAAATATCTTCGGCAAAGCTCTATCACAACCACGGGCTGTATTTCGAATATCTTTGTATAGCGCTTTCGTAAAAGTGTCATGTTGGGAAAGAATGGTGATATCGTTCTTGCAGAGGAGTGCACGGCTTTTCATGCCATGAGCTGCTAGCCCTAGCCCGCCTTGCCGGGATGGGAGATACAACTGTTCCCGTTGTACTCGGAACAAAAATCCTTGCCATATAAACCAACCTGTATATTTTGCCAATTGGCTCTCAAACATTTTGGGAAGTGGGAAAAGTTGTGCGACATACCATATTTTAGAGAGCGCAAACACGTTGAGGACCATGACCCGTTGCACTATTTTGAGGTTTCTTTGACCAAATTGGATCAGCACTCCCCTAACTTTGGCAATGACCTTAGTCCAGTTTGCTTGCACTGTGTCCAGAAGCGATTGCTTCCAGGTAATGCCAAGAATTTTCACCTCATTTACTATCCGGAACCAGGGCTGTTGGGTAATCACTGAGTTAGTATTGAGTGGAAGCAAAGCAGTTTTCTGGGGGTTCGATTGTGCTCCAGAGGCGATATGGTAGAGCTGAAGGACGCTATCGATGTGGGAGATGTCTTCATTATTGCGGATCAATATTGATACGTCATCAGCATAGGCGCACATGCCAAAAACATGTGTGGACAGTTTGTAACCCTGTAGCTTCACCTGGGTAGTCCGAATGAACGGTTCACGGCCAATGACAAAAAGTAGCATGGAAAGGGGACATCCTTGCCTAACTGATCGTTGTATTGGAATCAGAGGGGAAAGAAAACCGTTGACGAGCACTCGAGACGTAGCATTACAATTTATCATACGAATGTAGTCAATAAGGATTTCAGGAAATTCAAAGTGTTGCAAGACCATGTACAAGTATTCATGACTGATGCGGTCGAAAGCTTTATCAAGATCTAAGGTGAGAAAACTCATTGGCTCAGTGGGGAGCATTTCGGCTTTTAGGTGTAGGTCCCGTAGTATCGCTAAGTTTGTTAACAGAGTTCTTCCAGGAATACTGCAACATTGTTCATCACCAATGATATCATGTAGAACAGTCTTCAATCGGCATGCAAGTACTTTGGTAAGGACTTTATAATCACTGAAGAGCAGAGTTACTGGTCGGAAGTCACCAACTGCCATGGGAGAGGATGTTTTTGGTATGAGGACTATGGTACCCTTGTGATGTGATTGACAAAGAACACGACGTTGGAGAATGGTACGCAGGACATGACAAAATTCTTTGCCAATGAGAGGCCAGAAGTGTTTATACATTTCATATGGCAGTCCATCAATGCCAGGTGAGCGGTTGTTTGGGAGGTGCTTAACCACAGAGTGAATCTCTTCATCCGTAATATCCGCGCTGAGCAGAGTTTTGTTGTCCGGAGATAGTTGGGTACTGCAAGATGAAAGCAATAGGGTCACCTGCTGTGGATCAATTGGAGCCTTAGCGTAGAACCGTTGATAAAATAATGATATTTCACTACGTATAGCGTCAGGGGAGGTGACGACACTTCCAGTACTGGTGCGGAGGCGGTGGATATATTTACGTTGCCGCTCACGTTGTCCTTTGGCGATATGGTATACACTTGCACTTTCGTCCGGGAGCACTGTACGATCTTTTAAAGCCCCGTTTATATGAGCGAGCGTTCGTTGCTGTAGAGACAGGATTTTGGTTTTAACTTCCCGAATCTGGTCATATATACGCTCCCCAGGATCAGATCTTTGCTGGAGCTGGCGAAGAACTCGATAGTAAAATTCAACTGTATCCCGTCTTTCCCGACCTCGTTGGTAGGATATGTTCTTAAAGACGCGGCGGATCCCTGGTTTAACTAAAATATCCCACCAGTCTGCGCAGTCGCGAAATTTGCATTTTTGTAGGACCCATCGAGACCAGTGTTGTCTGAAAATATCTTGGCATTCCTCCTCCAGTAACAGCGAGCAATTCAGTTTCCAATAACCTCTTCCTATGTGAAATACGGGATGGGGGTAAGAGATTGTACATACGACAGCATGATGGTTAGTGAAACTGGCAGGTATCACTTCATATCGTCTAGGCTGGAGAAGTTCCTGTGAAAAGTAGATGCGGCCAATTCGTGATGAGGAGTTGTGACTTATACAGGTGTAATGGGGCAGGGGCACCCTTAAACTATCCACAGCATCAATGAGGTGTAGGGAGGTAAGAAGGGTCCTGAGAGCCGGGTTGATATCTTGGTATGGACTAGTGGAATCCTCTGGGCGTTGAATACAATTGAAATCCCCTGCAAGAATAAGTTTTTCCTTAACGTCGTGCTGATGAGGCAGTATACTCTGTTGAAAGAACATTTTCCGTTCCACACGTTTATTGGACCCGGATGGGGCATAAACATTTATCAGGGTGGTATTGTTTATGTGTCCAGATATTATGCGTCCTGATGGATGACATAGCACACCTTCGAGTGGGATATCATGTCTTATGAGGAATCCGGTCCCTCTATTCGTATTACCGGTATTGATGTATTGTTTGTAGAATGAAGATATGGGCAAACAGGGTATAGCAACTTCTTGAATGAAGGCAATGTCAATGTCTGCATCTCGAAGGAATCTCTCCAACAGTTGAAATTTCAGAGGGCATTATATTACATTGATATTCACAGTGGCCACAGTGAGAAATTGCGCCATTAAGAGAAGTATAAAAGCTGTGCTAGACATACTGGAAGGTGGACTCGAGAAAAAAAAGAAAAAAGCCACAGGTGAGAAATATACTGGTGCACTATGTCAAATTAGGTTGAGATAGTTCCTTATGACTGCCATTCATAGGCCGGCTGTCAGCGTTTGAGAGCGTTCGTGGGTCCCTAGATGACGTAGAATGAAGTTTTGTTTCTTTTTCACAGCTGAGGGAACGTTTGTAGAGCCAGTTTGATTCTTCGGGGCTGGTACGGCAATCGAGGCATTTGATTTAATCTTCTTAGATACGTTCTCGGATCCCCGATCAACCTGCTTAAGTGAGTCGGTAGGTACCAGAGAAGGTGGGGGCAGTGAAGAAAAAATTTCTGTGGCAGCCTGTAGTGACGGCATAGTTGGTTCTAAGGCTGCGATACAGGTTGCCGATAGCACAGGGGCACTCTGTGGCTCGCCTATCTGGTCAGTGCAAAGTACCAGTTCTGCGTCATGTGTGTCCGAGGCCACTTCTGGTGTTGTCCCAGCTGACTGATCAATAAGCATGTTTTCATATGACGTTTGCTGTGTCACAACTTCCGAGTATTGGACACGTCGTTGTTGTGTAGGAGTTATACCGAGGGGAATCATTTTCTTTGGGCAGTTGATACGTAGATGTGTGTTAGCATTGCAAATTAAACAGGTCTGTTTCTGTCCATTATACGATATATAGCCAGAATGGCCACCTAAGGTCTCAGTGGAGGGGATATCTTGTTTGATTTCCATAGTGACTGCACGTATTCCATTATACACCGGGAACTGATAAGCAGAAGACCATTGTTCTTTCCTGACGTCACTCACAGTGCCATATTTCGACAGGACGGATTTGAAAATTTCAGGGGGAACTTCGAGTGGGACATTAAATGCATGCACTGTGGTAAAATTGTAATCCGCTGTGGAGAGCTTAACATTTGTCATTTCGCCTGAGTCATACTGAAATTTAATAGGATCTGCAAAAGTATTTAGCAATTTCTGATAAGTAGATATGCTGATTACCTTGATGTACATGGTTTTTTCTTGCGCATTTAACTGGATGGCTTCTACTTGGTCGACAGTCAACCGGAGGGTATCGCTAATCCAGCGGTGAATTTCTCCTGGTGTGGGGCGAGAACTCTGCCTGTCCCATTGGCAGCGTACGGTGTTTTTCCTCTGGTATCCGGACATGATTTTCAGCGGGGTTTTCTGGGTTTCTGGTTTTGTTGTCCTATCTGGAACACTACTTGAAAAAGTATTGTCCGAATGACACACGGAAGGTCAGTACACCCGTGGAACTATCGGAAGCACCGGTATTAGGAAACGTACACTCTTCCAATGCGGTCACACAGCGTGCACACACGTACCTCACTCGGCCACGACTAGTGACCAACTACATAACCGATCGGCCAACATAGCTACATCTTTCGAGCGAATCATATCCTGAGATCATCTGAGATAACAACATATCATTGTTTTAATCAGCGGGAGAGGAACAACTCATCTTGTATCGCCTATTGACGTATGTTTGTTACGGTCAACTAACTTCTACTCTATACAGTATCTGAGTGCTTTTCACCGATGTCTCAGTCTCACTCATGGCTGTGATTATATGGAAGCTACTGAGGTATGGGTGGTGCTTAGTAATGGCATTCGGGGCACAGTCAGTGCCTGTGAATGCTGTGAAAGGTTCTACTCATAGGGTTAGGACTACAGTTCTGACTCAGTGAGGAAAGCAATGACAAACTACCTCACTCCTCTTCTTGCCTAGAACGCCTCAAAATAGCGCTGCCTTGGGTTTTTGTGGGAATCTACTCACATAACGTAACGGCGGTGATTTTTGGGGATCCAACCAGCCTTCGGGCTGACTACCTAACAACAACTGATACCTAACCTGGCCACGGGATGTGAGAACGCTAACCCACTGGCATTGGGAGGGCGTTGGTTCAAATTCCACCTCGACCAATTAAATGACATAGTCAGGTTGGCCGAGCGGTCTAAGGCGCCAGACTTAAGTTCTGGTTCCCGAGAGGGAGCGTGGGTTCGAACCCCACACCTGGCAGAATATTTTCATACATCTTAAACTTAAAATGTTTGACTTAAGAAAATATTATGTCTAGTTTTGCCTAATGGCAAGTCATGATACACCAATATTATGAATTTAACACCGGCTACGGTGGCCGAGCGTGTTGACGCGCTACCTCGTGCCTCGCTGGTATCAGGAGAGCCTGGGTTAGAATCCCAACTAGGCTGTCCTGAAAATGTTTCTTGCTGGTTTCCTGTTTCTGGGACGGTTTCTTCCAACAGGTCCAGGTCCGACTTCCTTCCAAAATCCCTTCGCTGACCGATCCTTAATTAGATCGAAGTTCAAGTCAGCAGTCGCCTGGGTCAATATTGACTTACCTGTAGGCAAAACTGTCACCCCCCCCCCCTGATAACAAAGTGTGTTCAGCTCCCAGACACCGTCCTTCCGACGGTAGAGGAATGATCTCTTTTAGAGTTCATGGGTGAAGCCTGGTTGGCAACCGCGTCTGGTTATATCATATATATTATTTCAGTAGTATATATCCCTCCTGCGGCACTCACAAGCGACCGATCGTGACAAATGAACATTCAATTTTTTTTTCGTGTGGCCTCCTGAGAGGCCGAGTGCAGGTCTTTCTATTCGACGCCCGTGGGCGACCTGCGCGTCGGGATGAGAGATGGAATGGATGAAGATGAATTAAACTGGGCAAGGATGTGGAAGGAATCGGCCGTGGCCTTTCAGAAGGTACCGTCCCAGCATTTGCCTGGTGTTGAAAATGGGAAACCACGGAAAACCATTTCAAGAACGGCCGACGGTGGGGCTCGAACCCACGCGTCTACCGAGTCAGCAGAGAGCTTGGTCCCATGACCTAACGCTGCGCTTTAGCCAGCTGAGCCAATGCTGTCGGTTAACATTCAAATGAAAGAGAATAGACATTAGCAGAGACGAATTGCTCCCTAATTTCATAAATATCTAGATTTTTTTAAAAAAATGTACGGTGTGCAATTTGCAGATACTATTGCTGTAGGAAAATACGCTCCATAAATGCTGTCCACTTCACATTTTGGCCGCGGTGACGCCTGTTTCGTGTCATTTTAACATTCTGAGCTATTTCCTTTATCATTTTGCATGGATTTCAGAAACAGTAAATCAAAGGAATGAATACTCAAATCGTATAATTCCATAAATATCGAACAACCGGTGAGTGTTATGATCCAATTTTCAGTGATTGCCTTCTTAAGTTAGGGAACGTAGAACTTGGAATTCTCACTGAAATGTAAATAGTGTTCTATAATAATTTGGTTTAAATAAAAACATAACAACCATTCTCCTTAAGTCTCTCATTATAAACCTAATGGGGAAAGTGTGGTCTCTGAACATGCGAGATTTCTCGCACGGGTTCGCTAGTTATATTATATTCTTCCTATACAGGGTGTTTGTAAATTCCTATTACATACTGTGCCCAATTGGACACGGCTGACTAGCATCGAACCGGGGTCTCTATAAAAGAAAGACCAGGCCTATGATTCTTCTGAGAATCGAACCATTGATATCTGAGGGGGAACAGCCACAGTGAACCCAAGGAGCAATGAGCTATAACTGTATATAATAAAACAGCATGATTTCACGTCCAGAACGAGAATATTATAGCATTGAAGTTGGAATATTGTAGAAACTACAAGCCAGTATACATATAAGCTACTAAGAGCTGAAGAAAACGGGCCAACTTGACAGTTGACTAATCGTAGCTAGCAAAGGGGCGTTACGAGTTGACGCCAGCGAACTACTTATCGGCGGCACTGGGGGAGTGAACAGAGATTAATGGCTATGGGAACCCCAGTCTCACAAGGAGGAGAAGCAGAGTGGGGATGGTCACCCACAGAAATTAATTAATTACGGCCAAATGGAGCAATGAATTGAGATGAAACTTACATCCAGATGCATATATTCTAGGAAAGGTAATTTAGGAGTGTCCACACACCTAAATTAAAGCCTGCATCTAAAAAGGAGGTTATGCACAGACCAAATCCGCGGCAGAGCTAGGATTTGTCTTCTAGCAGCAGGGGAATAACCGAGGTAGCGTCCCAACGCCATGGAAGAAAGCAATTAATTCTAATTAATTGGACGAAGCGATTGCCAGCACGCAAGTGAATTTGGAACCTCCATGAATGGACGAGCAAGAATCACACTTCACTTTGCCAGAGAACGCATTATTTAAGAAGAGAGTCGCTACTGGAAACCCAGTGGACTAATTTTCGTCAGAAAGCTTTATATGGGAGAAGCTGGAGGAGACGGTCAGTTCTTCTTGTCTCAACTCTTGGGGCGACATGCTGTTCGATCACGCAGGAAAGTGCGCGTTATTTATAAGTAGTGACGTTCAGTATATTAGTAATGAACAATGAAAGGCGCATCATGCAGCATAATAAAAGTAATTCTGCATTATATGATAATTAGTCTACAGCAGACGTATAAGCAGACAGTATACGCGACTAAATAATCAGTACAACGTAGAGATATTTTAGGATGATGTTTAAAGACAATGAACCTATCCACAGGGAGTGTTATAATAGTTAAAATAACACTTATAATTGTAATGAACACTACAGTTTTACGGGAACCTGGAAGGCATCACAAGAATTTGTGATCTATGTTTGAGTAACTTTGCAGTAGAGAAGATAGAAGCTGTAGGAGACGGGAGATGAGCACACACACTCGAGATGGACTTTCGAAGGAGACAGGCGGTTGTCAGGATTTAGCTGCATCGCATCTCTGAAGTCAGGCAATAGTGGGAATCCACGCAAGGATCCGTGTGCAAAATTGTGTATAAAGTTATGTTACAGTGATCATTAAAAGTGTTTATGTTTATATGTTAAAAGAATGTGTGTTGTTTAAAAAGTGTAAAATGCCACTAGTGCAAGATATAATTACCATGTGCAAATCCTATGCAATGTGTCGTATGGAAAGTGTAATGATGGCAGTAGTGTGTTTTGGACAGTTCAGATCCCTCCTCCTCCTCACCCTCCTCACAAGATGGCGGCAGCCCGATAACTCCCGAACCCGTGGTCGGATTTTGACAAATGAGGTGTCATTGAACTCGGGATGACACCCCCTTTCCATTGGACAACATATTTCCACCCCAAAATAAAACCTACCCCTACTAGGGGGTGAAATTGTAATTTTTTAGAGAATCTCTCTTTCCAATTGCAACATGTGAGAGTTTGAATGCCGATATGGAATGAAATGTTGTTCCACATAAAGTTCATATGTTCGGTGGAAAGCCACTATGAATTAGCATGCCCACTTTTGAAGAGGGTGGGGGAGCGGATCCCTGTGGATGGGTTATTGTTGACGGGTCATTGTTGGTGGGGTCATTGTTGCCGGGTCATTGTGGACGAGTCCTTGTGGACAGGTCCTTGTGGACGAGTCCTTGTGGACAGGTCCTTGTGGACGAGTCCTTGTGGATGAGTCGCTTTGGACTAATCCCTTTGGACCGGTTCCTACGGACTGGCTCATGAATTTATTTAAATTATGTCAAAGGGCCTAACTACATTTCGCGTGTGTTGAACTGACGTTGTTCACCACTACTATAATGGGATAACGATATGAAAGGAAAGCGGCGAAATACATGTGAACATACAAGGGATCTAACTTGGTGGATGGATGTGTTCTAACGAGTCATTTGTAGTTGAATTAGAACAATACATGTTCTTAAGATGTTAAAACTATGGAGATGGTACGTGTAGTAAGACGTCTTGTTATTTCCTGTGTGTCATATTACAGACATGGCAGAGAGCGCGCAGATCTGTTGCTATGACTAACACTGCAGTAATTTGAAACCGCAAGTGTTCATGAAGACAATGGGTGATGATCATGCAAAGTTAGCAGTTATTGGATATTACACAGGTGTTCCTTCCGGTGTCATGTTGCTGACATGGCAGAGAGCACACACTGTTGTTACTATGACTGACGCAGCAGTAATTTAAAACCCCAGGCGTTGATCAAGACAATGGGTGATGATCATGCAAAGTCAGCAGTCATTGGATACCACACAGGTGTTCCTAGTGTACTCTGGACTCTCAGCTGTATTGGGAAAGGAATTGCAATGATCTGCAAAAACTGCTGACACGAGCGATGAGAGTTTATATAAGAGGGGTGTTATATATTTCCCTACTGTCAGTCTTTATTACTCGCTTTGAGTGAACAGTGCTCTATTACTGCTCAAGAGTTGTAAAAAAAGCCTTTTTGGTAGAAAATCATTAAATTATTTTGCAAGGTAAGTACTTATTATTAATGGATTGTAGTCTTTTATTACTAATTGATGTTGAAGTTATTGATTGGAATGTATTTATTGATTGATTGATTGATTGATTGATTGATTGATTTGTTTACAGATAATTGGGTACCTGTAGGTTACCAGATTCCTACAATCTGTTCATTCAGTGGCAGCAGTTGATAAATTATAAAAAGGTAAGTGCCCCTGTAATAACTTTTAAACAGTTAGAGTGATATTTTCCAATGTTCACCACTACATGTCAGTGGAAATGGTATATTTGGCAGTCAAAAGTTGGATCTACTTGACCATGTTGTGTAAAGCTAATTTTGTAGGTTAGATTTTGATTACCGCTCTATTAAGTCTGAATGTTCATTGCTAGGTGTCAGTGACAGAGGGAATATTTAAAGACTTAACCTCAGTTCACCTAACATAACCTAACTTTACCTAACTTAACCTTGACACGTGACATGTTTTACAAGTTTAAACTTGTTTTAAGACTGGCTATGACGTCACACTTAGCTCACTTAACTGGCGATCGCTGGTTTCTATCACGTGACATGTTCTACAAGTTTAGACTTGTTTTAAGACTGGCTATGACGTCACACTTAGCTCACTTAACTGGTGATCGCTGGTTTCTATCACGTGACATGTTCTACAAGTTTAGACTTGTTTTAAGACTGGCTATGACGTCACACTTAGCTCACTTAACTGGTGAACGCTGGTTTCTATCACGTGATATGTTCTAAAAGTTTAGACTTGTTTTAAGACTGGCTATGACGTCATACTTAGCTCACTTAAATGGCGACTGCTGGTTTCTACCACTCTATCAAGTTCCAATGTTCATCTCTAGGTGTTAGTGACAGTGGTATATAGTAACCCCAGTTAGAACTACATGAAGTTAGACTTGCTAGGAGTTCACAGATCGATTTAAATACCCTGCTATAACCATTGACTGGAATATAATTAAACTATCTATATTGTACTTTGTTTTATCATTTATTAACATTTATGATTTCTTTCTTTTATAGGTAATTTCGAAAGTGATCATCATGTTCAAGTGTGGTGACTGTAAGAAACAGTTCTCAAGACCTGACAACCTTCAACGACACGCAAATGCTAAACATGGCATTAAAATGTTTGTGTGCAGTCATTGTGCTACCACATTTAATAGTCAAGATAATCTTGCACGTCATGTAAATTTAATGCATGTCAGTTCAGCACCATTTTCATGTTCAGTTTGTGAACTTGGTTTTTCTGCTGTAAAGCAATATCAATCCCACATGGTTGAAGTGCATGGAAAACAACAAGAATTAAAAACTGTAAAACCAACAACTAGCACGGAACCTTTAAATGAATGTAATGCTCAAGAGCGTAAACGTTCTCAAGATTGTGAAAATAGTTGTGCATCAAAAAGAATGAAGAATGGTGAACCTTCAATAACACATTGTGATGTATGTAATATTGATATACCTTCTTCAATCATTCATGGACATTTACGCAGTATTCAACATAAAAATAACACTTGCCATGAAAGAAATTCTGGAAATGTTCAACAAATTGGTAGTGCATTTAAAAGTCGAATTGCTAGTTATAGACTTCATAGTGAAGAAAACTCTAAGTATTGAATCATTTAAAAAAAAATGTTCAACCTACTGTGTTTGGCTTGGTAGGTAATGTTTTATTAGAGCATAAAACATTTAAAATGAATTTTGAACTTTTTGGCCTTTATGTAGAAACTGGGAGCGAAGGTGAAATTACAGATATCAAATCTTTTAATACAAAAAACATAATTGTTAGCGAATCAACTAATATTAGTGATATATACCAAAATATTTCAAGTGCTATCATTGTGAAGAGTGAAGAGTTCCAGGAAAGGGAGTCAGGCTGGGCGTTAGTTGAAGTACTTTATTTAGAAACCAACATGAATAAATATAATCCCCTTCGAGCATCATCATCATACGTTGATTTGCCAGGATGGATCAAACGTAAGCATGCTTGTGTAAACGTTATGAATAATGATGACGCATGCTTTGCATGGGCTGTAACCTCAGCTCTCCATCCAGCAGTGGGACATGTGGAGAGAATATCATCTTATCCTCACTATTCTTCAATGTTAGATTTAAAAGAAATAGAATTTCCTATGGCGATAAAAGACATTCAACGTTTTGAAGAGCTGAACAATGTAAGTATTAATGTTTATGAAATTGAAAATAAGAGTATAGTTGGTCCTCTATATTATACTCAGGAAAAAAAAGGATGCTCAGGTAAATTTTCTATACATAACCGAAGGTGAAAATGCTCACTATTGTTGGATAAAACATTTAAGTAGACTTGTTTGTAGTCAGATAACAAAACGCGATGGTAAAAAGTGGTTGTGTGATGGCTGTTTGCTGCATTTCAGAAAAGTGGGCCAACTAACTCAACACCAAAAATGGGGATGTAATCATGTGTGTACGGTATTACCAACTCCTAAAAATAACATTCTAAAATTTAAGGATTATGAGAAACAGCTTCGAGTACCATTTGTTATATATGCTGACTTCGAGGCTTTGCTAAAACCATTTAATACATATTCATCAAATCCAGCCCAACCTTTCACCAACACAACTCACATTCATGAACCTTTTAGCTTTGCATATTATATTAAATGTAGTTATGATGACTCTTTAAATAAGTTTGAGCTCTATAGAGGACCTGATGCGCCTAAAGTTTTTATGGAAAGGCTTGAGAAAGATGCCATTCGTATATCCTCTATTTTAAATACGATCATTCCAATGGAGCCACTAACTTCCTCAGAGCAAATGAATTTTGAAACTGAAACTAATTGTTTTATATGTGGTGAATGTTTATATTCAGACAGGGTTAGCGATCATGACCATTTAACAGGAAAATATCGTGGTGCTGCTCACCAAGAATGTAATTTAAATTATAGAGTAAGTAAATTCATTCCGGTCATTCTACATAACGGTAGCAAATACGATACCCACTTTATTGTTAAAGAATTTGGAGCTTCAGATGTGAAAATTGATGTGATTGCAAATAATAAGGAACAATACATATCGTTCACAAAATACATCAAAACTAGCAATAAAAAAACCATTAAACTGCGATTTTTAGATTCATTCCGCTTTATGCCGAGTAGTCTTGATAAGCTGGCTAGTAATTTAAAATCAGATCAGTTTCATGAAATTCAACGTGTCTTTCCTAAAGAAGATGATTTTAATTTGATTTGTCAAAATATGAATATATTAACTGTGTGGAACGTCTTGAGGAGTGTTGTTTACCGCCGAAAGATGCATTTTACAGTTCCTTAAACACAAGTCATATCAGTGATCAGGAATATTTACATGCACAATGTGTATGGACACAGTTCCACATTCAAACTTTAGGAGAATTTTCAGACATATATTTGAAGACAGATGTGTTGTTATTAGCAGATGTTTTTGAAAATTTTCGGAATGTTTGTATGAAAACTTATGACCTTGATCCTTGTCAGTATTTCACTGCTCCTGGGTTAAGTTTCAGTTCAATGTTGAAAAAAACGAAAGTAAATTTAGAATTAATGACTGATATAGACATGATCAATTTTATAAAATCATCAATTCGAGGTGGATTAAGCCAATGTAGTGGACGGTACTCTAAAGCGAATAATAAATACATGCCTAGCTACAACCCTTGTGAAGAGTCAAAGTATATTGTCTACCTCGATGCAAATAACCAATATCGTTGGCCTACGAGTCAATATCTACCACTGAAAGATTTTCGCTGGCTGACACAACCTGAAATTGATGTCTTACATGTTGACACTCTTAATGATAACGATGATAAAGGATATATTTTAGAGGTAAATCTTGAGTACCCTAAAGAGTTACATGATGATCATAATGATTTACCATTTTGTCCTGAGAATATGAAATCTTTATACATCTCATCACGAACAAAAATGTTAATTGCTAATGTAAATGATAAATGTAAATATGTAATATATTATCAAAACTTGAAACAGTGTCTACAGCATGGATTAAAATTAACTAAAATTCATCGCGTATTGCAATGTCATCAGTCAGCATGGCTCAAACCGTATATTGATCTAAACAATAATTTAAGAACACAGTCAACAAACGCGTTTGAAAAGGATTTTTATAAACTCATGAATAATAGTGTTTTTGGAAAGACTATGGAGAATGTTGATAAACGAGTTGATGTAAAGCTTATAACCAAGTGGGAGAATGATGGTAAAAGGTATGGTGCGAGCAACTTAATAAGCAAGCCTAACTTTCATAGCTGTTCAATTATTCATGAGGATTTAGTTGTAATACAAATGAATCGTCTTAAAGTAACTTGCAACAAACCCATATATGTGGGTTACACCATTCTGGAATTGTCAAAAACACTTATGTATGAATTTCACTATGATTATGTAAAGAAAAACTATCTTGATAATGCTAAATTACTCTACACAGACACAGATTCTTTTATTTATGAGTTTAAAACTGATGATTTTTATGAGGATATCAAAACTGAGCTAAATAGGTTTGATACAAGTGACTATCCAGAGGATAATATTTACGATTTACCTCTAGTAAACAAAAAGGTTCTTGGGAAATTTAAGGATGAATGTGCTGGTGTTATTATAGACACCTTTGTAGGCACAAAATCTAAATCATACAGCTATGTGACAATTGATGATGTAGTAGTAAAAAATTAAAAGGAGTGAAAAAGAATGTTGTTAGTAAAGAGTTAGATATAAGTGATTATAAAAACTGTATAGTTAGTAACCCACCTGTATTATATAAGAAAATGTGTGTATTTAGAAGTAAAAATCATCAGCTACATACCAATTTGTTGAACAAAGTTGCTTTAAGTAATGAAGACAACAAACGATTCATTATACCCAACAAATTTAATACTCTTGCTTGGGGAAACAGTCGCATTGACGACTATTACTTTACTTAAGTCTAATGATCACTATATTCTAATATTTGTAGTGTTTTATATTGTAATATTTTTTGTAAAAAACTGTAAGTAGAATGTATAAGGTTAGGCTACAGTAGTTTAGTAAAAATAAGATAAGTAATACATTTTAGTGTAAAATGTTTGCTTTTGTATATTATGAAAAAGATTTTAAAAAATTTACAGAATGTGTGAACTAAACAAGGGGAATGTAAAAAATGTAAAGTGGAAATTGTAAATATCCATGTGTGAAAAAGTGAAATGGCTATCACCATTTTAAAATTAAAAAGACATTGTGATCTGGTAAACCTTGTTTTTTATTTCACAACAACAAAAATGTACAGAATGTGTAAACTAAACAAGGGGAATGTAAAAAATGTAAAGTGGAAATTGTAAATATTCATGTGTTAAAAAATGAAAATGAAGAAATGGCTATCACCATTTTTTTAGAATTTAAAAATATAGTGATCTAGTGAACCTTATTTTTATTTCACAACAAAAAAATGTACAGAATGTGTGAACTAAACAAGGGGAATGTAAAAAAGGGAAAGTGGAAAATGTAAATATTCATGTGTGAAAAAAAAATGAAATGGCTATCACCATTTTTAAACATTAAAAGACATTGTGATCTTGTAAACCTTGTTTTTATTTCACAACAAATAGAGCTTTACAAAAATAGAATACAAAGAAATACCAATTCCTCAATCCCTTTCAATGTTCATGTCCACTCATCATTAACTTTCCTTATATAGCACTAATCACAATGAGGGCTGCCAACCTTTCTTCCACTGAGACATCACAGGATGTCAAAAGTTGTTTAGCTTTTCAACGATACTTTATCCGCTACACGTCTTAATGCAGGATGACTGTGATGATAAGAAAGGTGCATACTCGATCCAAAGGATTGATAGGTATATCACCACGCTGCAAAAGATTCTTCAAGGTAAGTTCCAGGACCATACAAATAATAACCAGGTAGCTAGATTTCGAAAGTCAAGTATTGAATTGCTTTGTTAATGACGCCATTGCCAGTACAGGTCTGGCATATCCTTTTCCATCGATGGTAAAAAGGTTTGATCTTCCTCCTCCTCTGTAGATGATGTTTGTTGTTGCTGCTTTTTTTCTCCATTACTCCCGTGGTATGAGGAAACAAAGTCTTGACACTGACTTTTATGACCATGATACAGTTTGACTAGCTGACAAGTAGCACACTGTCGCATAGAGGGTATTTTTGCCACAGCCACTTGCTTATGGTGATCATAATCCGTACATGGTTGCAATTCACTTAACTCAGGGTCTTGAGTCCATGATTTTGGTACATGTTGCCAGATTTCTTTCACTGCATTTGCTGCGACATAATAAATGAATGATTTTGGAAGAGCCAATAATTCTTCTTTAGTAAAACTGTCTAGTTTCTTTTTACACACAAAGAACTTTCCAATCGCTTTATCGGTAGCATCCCCTTTCTCCATGGTATCACGTTAATGTTTACACGTCGCTTGTAGAAATCTCACTGGTGTCATCCACAGGTAAACCTTTAGTTTTAATTTTATTTAACAACTCCCAGCAGGCATTGGTGGATAGCCAATGAAACAATTGCCACACCTGTGCTAAGGCTTTATGGGTAATATTGTCACAGGGGCAGCGATCCATGAGTGTTTGCAGCGATGGACAGCCCATGTCCATTAAATCGATACATTGACAGTAAGACGCTAAAAATGGTTGTAGCCATTGACGTTTTTCACTACCTTTCACAAATATTACATGGGCAGAAGACAAGTGGGCTTTCATGACCATGTCCAGGTGCTTATATGAAATGGTTCCTTGCTTCCAGTCTAGTTGCATATGAGTTTCAATCCACTGGGTTTGTTTACGGTCTTTATCACACAACAAATCAAACGCATAAGGTGGTTTAAACACCAAATGAGTAGCTTGTGCTATCCAAAAAGTGGAACAATCGATGATGGCCACTTCTTTAAATATAAATTTGTTATCTCCAATTTTAAACCCTTGACAGTCGACAATCAGTGTACGCAACATGTTCACTCTTGTCTGGATCAAGTCCAACTGACCACAGACTGACAATTGTTCAGTAAGGTGTACCCATGTCATTTACTTACATTCCATTCTAGTAAAAGAAAAGAAAAACATCGAGTAGTCACTATAGAGGTTAGGATATGACAGGGGGGGGAGGGGGGGCATAAGAAATAATAATATAACAACAACAACCAATTTTTTTTATTTCATTATTTTATTAGCATAACAAGTTTTACATTCTTTTTTCATTCTAGGATAGAGGCGGTACCATCTCAAACAACAAAAAAGTCTTTTGTGTTTATAGTGTCCATAACACTGATGATATCCCAATGTCTCTAAACTGGATGTTTTTAACTGTGAGCTGCTCACTGAAGCACTGCCGGCACCATAAAGTCCACACGTATCATAACTTTTTTCATCACTCAGAGGCATGAGTGAGGGGTAACTTGAATGACAGGGTATATTACCCACCTCCATTCTGCACAGGTAGGGGCAGGCAGGTGACCAGCGCTGATGTTCCTGCATGGGTTCATCGCTCTCTTGCCATTGGTCTAAGATGATGGGACCAAACACACATTTCACTTCATCTCTTCTTTTTAAATAGTAGAATCCAGTGGCTGCTAAGGCTTGAGGGTTTATAAAAGGCACCGGCCACGTCGCAAAGGTCTTGAAACGTTGTTCCTCAGATTTTAAATTCATGGATGTAACTTCTCTTGAGGCTTGAAAGCAAGACATGACTGAGCGGTTTGACGTGTGTTGACCTGCTATTTATACACTTGTCACTTGGTTGGACAGTGGATAATAGTTGACTTGTTTGTGATGAATAATCAAACAGTAGGCCGTGGTATTGGCTGGAACATTGTCATGCGTTTCAAAATCTAGTCGAATGTCAATATTGGATGGTTTGACAGACTCTTCCAAGTAGGAACAGTCAAAGACAATCAGTGGCGCCCTTGTCTTAAAAGCTTGGGGTGACAACATTGGACAATTCTCTTTTTGATAATACGACCATCTAAATTTAGAAAACAAGTCGTACAGGGGGGCAAACTTATTTTTTGAAAAATCTAAATCCAGCCCTTCATAGGGAAACACAGCACCGTTGAGGAAAAGACGTGCATTTCTCAATTGCAGGTGATCAAATTGCGTGACATCTTTGGTTTGTTGATACTTGCGATTCGTTTGAAAACCCACAATCATGTAGAGAGGTCTCTCTGTATAGCGGGCTGTTTTTATAGACCAACTGTGTGTGTTGGTGGTGGGCAATAACGGGTACTCATGGAGTGCCCAGCTTCTAAATTCCATGGGTAGAGGTATATCTCTCTTTACCATTTTGAGTATGTCCAGTTTTTTTTGCTATCGTTAAGGGTCACATGAGGCACTTTCCATAGCAAGCGTTGTAGTTGAATTTTTGAATCAATGGGGGCATTGTCGACTCCCTTGAGTGCATTATTATCACTCCTGTCTCTCACCAGATAAAGCACTTGCCTTGCGTTGACCACAATGCGCTGGTGATCTTCAGCAAAGCCTAAAATCAGTTTAAGAGGTAAATATCCAGTGAAGGTGCCATCGGTGTGTACCATCCAGTCATTGGTCGAGTCAGGGCACCAACCCGCCATGCAAAGTGTTTTAGCTTCTTCCTCACTATAAGAGGGATATAGTTTCATGACACTGGAAATACCCACATTTCGAGTGCTATCCACCACGATATCGTTAATGACATAACGTACTTCAGAAAACAGGAAGGCGAAAGCATGGTTGGCTAACTTGGATGTAGTGGGTGTAGAACCATCGGCTTTGGTGAGCCGACCTTCAATCTGAATAACACTTTCATGCGGTAGAGTGTAAATATCTTGGTTGTTGATAACAAATAGAATTTCATCATTGTTATTGAGTCCAGGTGTTTGAGCTTGATAAGAATGCAGATCAATTCTTACCACTCCTGGTTGCTCCTCGATGTGGTTCGCTACCTCTATAATAGAATTCATCGCGGGGGTTAATGTGGTAACCCAAATGCTGTAAAATCTGCTTGTTCTGAGATGTTAACGTGTATTCACGTGGTAAACAACTAACACCATTTCTAGACGGTGCTGTTGCTTTATATACAAACTTCATAGTGGTTTTAGCACCAACTTGTAAGTCACTGGTGTGGTAGAATCTAGATCAATGAGTTGTTGCTCTCTATTGATCAGTCTTAATGTTATATTACTAATACCATCGACAGCCACAGAATGAAAAAGCACCACTGGAGGGTTTTCACGAATAATATAGCCATTGGGCGATGTTACAATAAAGTCATAAAGCGAATGCGACGGTTCTTGATTGGTGTACACTTGACTAATAATATTACACGTCACCGACACATGATGGTCCTCAATGAATTTCACTTCATGGTCTGATTCATGTTTTTTGTTGGGCTCTAACACACGTGGTTTAAATCCTAGTAATGGATCAATGGAATCGGGGTGAGTTTTAAAGTCAATTTTGAATGTAGAAAAAATACTGCAGCGATGAGTGTTGGTATTTCCTACAAGTTCAAACTTGCGCGTTCCATCGAGAAATGACTTTAAACCATATTCATTGATCAACACCACATAAATGTGTACATAAATGTCATCTATCGTGTATTCACCAGAGTTCAGGGTGAGCACAGAATCATCATAGTAAAACTTGTTGTTCACATTTTCACGTATGTTGTATATTCGATTGTACGTTTCAAGAGAAACAAGTCCTAAACCATAAGGTTTTTCACTCAATTCGATAGGTGGGTAAAAGTCTAGACTCACTTCAGGTCCACGTCCATGCAGTGTAAACGTCTTACTTTCCACCGACATACTGTTGACGTTTTTGCTTATGTTGCGTCTTATATAAAAAAATTAAACACAAACGTCCACACTGTTGTCTGTTAAACGTTTGCTCACGTTTCACATTATAATATATCTTGATCCTGTTTCCAAAATAGGCCACTAGTTCCATGGGCGGGGTAAATTCCCAAAACTGTCAAAGTACCATACAGTAGATCACTCTTTGACATAAGCTACATAATGTGTTCCAGGTCCTCGGTGATCATCCAAATTGACAACAGCACATTCATGTTTCCAGGGTTGTGAGGGTAATTGGTTTCGCATAAACACACCTCGAAAATGAGAAAGCTTCAGTTGTTTAGCATAGCTTTCCACTTGCTGATGCGTCAGGGCATGTCTTGCTATGGCTGAGGTTAAAGATGTTTTTTTTTAATTTCGAAAAGGTGAAATTCCAAATCCTTGTTGATAAAAGGCTGGCTTCAAATTGACATTTCTAGCCCCCATAGCAATGGCCTCCATTGTTTCATTGTGGCTGACTTTCATTGAGTTGTTGCTTGCCCTGTTGCACGGCTTTAATGTTTTTTGCCACTGCACTGGCGCCGCCTAAAAGTGAACCTAGAGCAGCCAGACCAGCGAATAATGCAGGTAAAAATCCCGCTCGTTTGGGGACGGGGATCACTCGCCCTTGTTTTGAAACCTGTCGCTGACGTTTTGGAATAACATGTCTCTGTGCTACTCGAAGAGCTTTCCTTATGGTCAACACATTATTTTTTTATTTTTTTCTTTCGCAAGGGCTTGTCCACGAATGTCATAAGCCCAGGCTTTGCCAAGGACAGACTAATATTTTTTGTCTTTCTCACCACATATCTTTGTTTCACCATGATGATGATGATGACCAACAACCTTTCACTAGAAAGTTTAAGTCACAACTAACATTAGATTGTTATTTCATGGCTGTATATTCCAATTCTACATAAAGTGGGAAATCATTTATGGTTTTTCCAGCTTGCTTTTCATTCCATGTCAACATGAGATGAAAGGATAATTCGTCTCCTGCATTGACCATTTCATGGTTATGGACCAACATCCTATGACCATTTATCTCTATTTGTAAATAGTTCTCATCAGGTATGGCATATTTGATGTGAATGGTTCCATTATAGTGTAGTCGATAGTGGCTTAAACCCGAAGCAAGCACATAGGTCAAGTGCTGGTCATGAACTAGCGGTATATGGTTTCTCTCATTCACAGGTTTTACATTTGTCAGATGCACTAAAAATACAGATGGGATAAATTTATAAAGCCTTTTCATTTCATAGGTCACGTATCGCTTGGTACTGAACCCGAGGGTGTTATGCTGACTGATATCGAACGTGGATCTCAGAGACTGTGATCTGAGTATAAAGGTTCCACCAGGGAACGAACCCGAGATCTGGTGAGGGAGTTTCATGGTAAAAAAAAACCCTAGAGAAAAGTGTATATTTAATCACTGGTGTGATTCCAGTTGATAATGACATTATTTATTAAAATAATGCAGGAAATTGAGCGAAATACAGCATTATTAGACTACTTGAAGTAGGCTATACTGGACATGGAGCACGGAAAGTGCAGAGTTTGACGTTTAACTAATTGGTCCAGAATTGTGGGAGGTGCAGCATGGAGCCACGTCCATCTTGCTGACCTCGTTATGTCGTCTGGAGGAGGTTGGGGGCCTGAGTAATGACCCAGTTATTCCCCGACTGAGAATGGATGTAAGAAGGGGGTGGGAAGATCCCAAGGAAAATCATTGATTACTCATGATTGGAGTAACACAATGACATGAGAGTGGCACACAGATGAATCTTTAGCCAGGAGGCTAATTTTAGAGCCTTTAATCTGCGAAATTGACGCATATTTAATGAAGTGCGGAAGAACAGAAACTATGGTTGTTCGCGGCTTGGTTTTAACGAGGTTGCCAGGGATTCCCAGTGAGATAGCGTCCCCACGCTATGTAGAAAGGAATTAATATTAATTAATTGGCCGAGCGATTCTTCAGCACGCAGACAGTTCTGGGATCAGTGAAGGAAAAGGAACCCGATGAGCATGGTTTCGAGACCAGAATCATGCTGGGAGAGGAGTCGAGATAGCGCGGGAAAATTTAGCTCTACTTTTCGTGGGAATCCAATATAAGGGAGTCGACCCTTGGCAGAGCCTCAGTCTTTAGCTCAGTCATCACCCAGTAGCACGTCAGTCTTTAGCCCAGTCTTAACCCAGTCGCACGCCAGTGTTGCAGCCAGTCTTAACGCAGTTTACACAGTTGGACATAGTTTGTCACCGAGAGTCGCAAACAGTCGTCGCTACACAGTTTTTGTAAACAGTACGAACAATGGTGTGTTCACTTAGGAAGCAACGTGTGAGAGAAGTTGCAGAACTATTGTAAATAATAATCTATATAAAGTTATGCACAGTGTTAAGCGCAATGTGTAAAATTATTGACTGATCATACATGTCTAATTACGATGGAATGCGCTAGGAGAAACCTTACGAAGCATTTGGTAATGTCTTTGAATACCAAATAATAACGCTCAGGACGGAAGTTAGCATATTTATGCGAATCAGGAAGCTTACCGTAGGAGTATGGATAAACTGTTGGTGAATTCCGAGGGCAAGCGAACCAGACTTTCAATCAGGAGTTGGTAGGAGTACGGGAGATGCCGTCGACACTTGCAATTTTTGATATCCTTGCTAGGGAATTTCAACCAAGGAAAAGTGTACGGAGTGAAGTGTGTTATGTAAATTATATGTGAAATGTCTTTTAAATTAATAGTTTAATAAGTGTTTTAAAGTGTCATGTGTGTTGGAAGCAATAGCTTCTTTATAGAAGTGCAAAGTGTCGTGTGGTTAACGAAAAATATGTGTCAGAAAATGTGTGTATTCAAGATGAAAATGTCGCACTAGAATCTGCATATGGCAGGCGACCAGGAAGGATATGAGTGGTTGGATCCACCGTGACGAAGCCTTAAGATATGTGAGTACCCCACAAATTATGTTTAAGTAGAGGTATAGGCCACTGCATGTAGTGTGATTTCAGAATTATAAAGATGCCAGTAAGAATCAGAGTAGGAGATGGACTCTCCAAGTTTACTAATTATTGTGTTGATTTTAATAGATTTGAGATGTTATTTTGCATCAGTGAGTGGATTAATCGTTACCACTATTAATTAAAAATGGCAAATCAGTTATGTAAATGTAAATGTCACGGACATGGTTGTTCGATTTGTAAGATGGAGTTGTGTCGGATTTTGGTAAATTTATGTCAGTGATAATAATAATAATAATAATAATAATAATAATAATAATAATGAACCGCTATATGCATCTGAATGCCTTATCCTATCCGAGAAATGTTTGCTCGCGAAGTTAGAGAGAAAAGAAAGAAAGATCCTACACATCATACTTGGCCCAGACTACAAAAATGGCATCTACATCAGAAAATCCAGGCAAGAAATTTACTCGAGGATAGAGAAGATCACAGACACAATGCGAAAACGCAGAGTTTGCTTCTACGGTCATATGCGACGGATGATCGATTCCCGATGGACGAAACGTATCTTCAGTATATTCGACTAAAAACCAAAAACGACAATGCCATGGTATGTTAACGTCCAGAAAGATCTGAAAGAAATGGGGATACGAGCAGAAGATGCACAAGACCGAAATCTTTATAGAGCAGCCATCAAGACGTTTGGGACTTTCCGGGACGAAAAACGGACAACTGGTGCGAAATGGACAGAGGAACGTCGTGCTAAACACAGTGAGCTCATGAAGGCAATGTGGATCAAGAAAAAAATGAGCAAATGCCAGAATGTAAAATGAGGCTTATCGTGGTCCCTAGTAGGCCGATTAGCGAAATTGAATGAATGAATGAATGAATATAAAGGTATGAATGAATGCATCAGGCAAAATGTTGTAAACAAGATATATTTACGCTAAAGGGCAAGACTTATCGATCTAAGCAGTAAGATTATACAGTAAGATTACGTTACGGGATTAAGAAAAGAGTTTGATATCAGAATATTGTATTAATGGGAATATAATTATGCCAGGAAATGGAAGAGCTTTTAGTGAGTTGAATTTGCAACTTATGTGAAAAGCTTATAGAGCAATTGATAGATTTCTCTTGGTAATTATAGGACGTAGATCATAGCATTAGGAGGGACCAGGGTATCTATTCTTCGTATGAAATCTCGTATGCCGTGGGCGTAATGAGAGATGTACTTTATGCCAGAGCGTAGATAGTGATATTGACCCTAGCTCTGATGATGGATATGGAATGTTCCGGGTTCGAATCCAGTGATAGGTGGGAGAAAAACAATGGACACCTCTGCACGCTATCTGATTCCCCGAGAACTATTTGTTGAGTGATTCGGCTCGTTGAAGCGAATCCCAAGACGGCAGCATGGGCTGGTCGCAATATTTATTAAAGATACCGGTTACCTAATGGACTAATGTGTTATGAATCTCGTGCCTTTATGTTGAAATGGGCCTATATTGGAGCCAATTATTATTATCCAAAGTGCAGGAGTTAATGTGAAAGCTCATCTAGAACCTATTTGCATAATATTCCGTTTAAATCCATTGAGATATGTGTGTCATTGGGACCACAGTGTTTGTCTTGTAAAATCTTCTACTGCTTGGGGAGAAAGCCTTCAGACAGGGAAGCGAGGGGAGGTAATGTAGGACCTCACTCCACTTCTATTGTGTACCGGCCGCTCGGGAAGAGGGTCTGGACGGTCAAGCGAACCGTGAAAACAAGTTTTAAAGGAACAGATTTTAGACCCTGTTAATGACATGAAATGAAATATTGTTATATTGAGTAATAAAGTCATGTGGTTTAAGAACACATTGATAATTATAGATCGCCCTGATGGTTCATGATTTTAGCTATCTAACGAATGGTTAGACGTTGCATGTGTACTGTCACTGACATCTTTTTCTGAAGTGGGTTACCAGATGCCACAGGCTACGCGCGAAAAGGTAGTTTAATAGTACCGTCCGACACAGCGTTAAGTAATGTTTTTAATATGAAATCACACACGGCATGCAGGGGAACTATATAAAAAAGGAGGAAGTGTAGGGGTAGCTTACATAATTATGGAGTTGTACGTAGACTGCTGTGCAACACCAGAATATGCTAATGCATGTAAAGCATTTGGTGGGAAGAGAAAGATCAAAACACACACGATACACATTATTGTCAAATTAAGACAAGGTTTAAGGAATAATTAATCTTGTAGAGTTAATGAAGTCACATTGGATGACAGAAGAATTAAAGTACAGTTTGTTTCTGAAGTTGTATGTGCATCAGCGCACTAGAGTACTTTGTAAAGGTCCCATAAGGGTAAAGGTTTGTGTTATAATATGATTTTATTATGATAATATTATGTTCATATTTGTGGATTGTGGAAATAATTTTTGTTTGTTTGTTTTGTGGTTGTGGGATTTGTTTTGTTTGTGTAAAGCCATGAAGTTTTTACAGAATTAAAGTTTTAGAATAGAGTTGTGCCTTATCATTGTAGAGTTGATACCTTTTAGCCTCAAATCCAAAGTATGCAACTGCTCAGTGGGAGAACGGTACACGCTCGAGCCCTGATGCTAGCTGGAGGCAGAAGCATATTTTCCATCGAGATTACTCACATGGGTACAGTACAGACATCATCATCTTCTTGTGGGTCTTCCACGTGAATAATGCGGTGATGATTAGCGCTATAGCCATCCACCGTAAACTGAGGCACTTTATCATGAAACTCATACACCTTGTTATCAACATACTTTTTTGTAGTAACGTCTGTAGACACTTGAGGATGTTTTACATGAGTTAACCGCTTTCCTTTAAAGTCATAATCTCCCTGTTTTGTGCGTGGCACTACTGACCTATCCACATAGTGTTTATTAGCAGGATCTGTTTCTTGTTTAGGATCATGTAAGGGAACAGACCTAGCTTTGACCATCAACGCACGTCCAAAGACATCCATCGTCAACCTGTAGTACGAGTCTACTGTTTCTATGACAAGGCTCGGTGCAATGTATATAGACAGCCTGCTAGCCTCTCTAATCCTTAGTTGAAATGAAGCTAATTAAGCAGCAAGAGTCATTCCCCGTGAGGGACATGGTTTCCCATCTCTGCCCCACATCACGTGAACAACGCCATGGTTCACTGTTTCCATCTTCCATTCGCTGCATCATTGTGGGACCTTCCGGCTGTGGAAAGACCAATCTTTTGCTGACACTTATTACAGCCCCCAATGGTCTGTGTTTTCAAAATATTTATATTTTCGCAAAATCTCTCTACCAACCCCTTTACGTGTTTCTGGATCAAGTCATGTCTGGATTAAAAAATGAGAATATGGGGTATTTTACATTTTCCACGCAAGAAAATGTTATTTCACCGGATGAGGTAAAGCCTGATTCACTCATGATTTTCTATGATGTATCCACTGAACGACAAGGTATCATTCAAAGCTATTTCAGCATGGGTCGACACAAACATATCGATTGCTTCTATCTTGGACAAACGTATTCTAAAATGTCCAAACAGTTGATTCGTGACAATGCCAATGTCATTGTTTTATTTCGCCAGGACGAGAGACACAGTCGTTACATTTATAATGAACATGTGAATCCGGATATGACCTTTCAAATGTTTACAGAATTGTGTGGCAAGTGCTGGAACACACAACGTCATGCCTGTTTAGTGATTGATAAACAAAGTGAACTCAACCAAGGGCGGTATCGCTTAGGGTTTGATCATTTTATTGCTATTTAAGGCACTGTATCATTCCCTCTCAAGTCATTTGTCACGACATCATGGCGTTAGAAGAGAGTCAATTGAAAAAGCATATTGTTAGAGCAAAAAATACTATTCGCCAAAAGTTTCGTCAATTGAAGCGATCGCGTGCGGATCATGCTTTGTTTATTCAACAACATTTAGCACCTCCGCTAAAAGCCATGTTGAAACCCTCTTTCAAGCCATCTGAAACGCTACCTACCGTTTCACAAGCCACTCAGACGCACCACGAGGACCCTGAGGAAGAGGAAGAGGAAGATTTAACTAGTGTTAGCGAAGTTGAGGATAATGAGGAACAAGTGTTTACGCCTCAAAAAAAGGCATCACCCCTTGCAGAGTTTTTAAGAAAAAGGAAATCCTTGGCCATGGTCGAAACCCCTTACCCTTCCAGATCGTCTCCATTTTCACAACTCTTGGCCACCCCTCAACATAAAGCTCAACTGAAAAACATTTTAATAAAATATTATGGGTCAACACTGGAACCCTATTTCACCAATCTATTTGTTGGAAACACAGATACCACATATGGCGTTCGCTATGAGGATGATAGTTTTAAAATTGGTGATTCATCGATTAAATTTAGTCGTACTAAAGTTGTCATTAAAAAGATCAACTATAAATTAACACCAGGACTGTTAAAGCTACTATTCTCTCGGACCCCCTCATCCCAAGATTATACGCCAGAGGATCTTGGTAAATATAAATCCATTTTATTGGACACCCATGCCCACAAAAGACAGTATGATCCCATTCAACAAGTGAATGCCAATATATCTCAAAAATATAAAACCATCATTGCAAAAATGTTCCCCACTAGTCAAAGTGGTCGTCGTAAAGTGTCCGCTTCAGGAGTAACATTTAAACCATTAAAACCCCTTGTGGATGTTACCTACTGGCACAATCCCAATAAACTCGTCCAGCGACTACAGCTGTTGCATGCTTCACGTCAAGCCGGTCATACTGGTCACGATTGGGAAATTCAAGAAATTGAGGAAGAACTTCGAAATGCCAAAATTATTGTTTAAGCCCTCACCCATTAAAATGGGTATTGCTCACGAGTTGCATCGTCCAGCTAGACGTCACTATCAGCGACTCAAGGTGATTTCACAGGGTGTGGATGAACTTTGGCAAGCAGACTTGGTTGAAATGATTCCCTATGCTAACGTTAACGATGGTGTACTCTATATGTTGACGGTCATTGATGTTTATTCCAAAATGGCTTTCGTTGAACCTGTGCTACGCAAGTCTGGTCCACTAGTCACTAAGGCCTTTCAACATATTATTCAACAATCCAAACGTCAACCTCAGCTGCTACAAACCGATCAGGGAAAAGAATTTTTCAACAAAGATTTCTCCAGTTTTCTCAAATCTAAGGATATTCACCATTACACCACGTAAAGCAATCTCAAAGCCAGCGTGGTCGAGCGGTTCAACCGAACATTGAAAACCCATATGTGGAAAGCGTTTACCGCTCAGGGCACTTATCGCTGGTTGGACTTGTTACCTGAGCTAGTGTCACGTTACAATGACACCAAACACAGAACCATTGGGACCAAGCCACGACTTGTGACCAAAAATATTCCACAACTAGATAAACTGTTTAACCCCATAAAACAGCAGACCCTAAACGTCATCGCCTTAACTTTGGGGATCATGTTCGTGTGAGTAAATTCAAGTCCGTCTTCGACAAGGGCTACACACCAAATTGGGGGACTGAACTATTTCAAATTCGTCAAGTCAACCTGAACAGTCCAGTCACCTATTTACTCGAGGACCTCAACCATCAACCCATAAAAGGCATGTTTTTTCTCCAAGAACTCCAAAAGACTGCGTTTCCTAAACATTACCTTGTGGAAAAAGTGTTGAAACAAAAAGGAAATAAACTATATGTAAAATGGTTGGGATTTAGCTCAGCCTTTAATTCTTGGATTAATAAATTACATGTTGTGTGAACCTGTGTGTCTTGTATTTATTTATTCTCTCATGTTGTACTTAACATACAGTCCTATGTACAGTCCTCAGCTCCACATGTATTATGAGCAATACATATTTTCTTTCGCTCTTCACCTGTGTTCTCTCTTACACTGACTCTCCCCCCTTCACCTCTCACCACTGTCAAAACAGGTTGTGACTTGTTAGCTCTTATCGTGCACGTGCACAGGTGAACACCTGTGTTTTAGGTCATATTACACATGAACTTGCATTTTCTCACGTATGAACCAAACAGGATGTGACTTGTTTCACAAGGAGAATGCTAATAATGACATCTCACACGTGTTCACATGCATTTCGCCACTTTCCTTTCATATCGTTATCCCATTATAGTAGTGGTGAACAACGTCAGTTCAACACACGCGAAATGTAGTTAGGCCCTTTGACATAATTTAAATAAATTCATGAGCCAGTCCGTAGGAACCGGTCCAAAGGGATTAGTCCAAAGCGACTCATCCACAAGGACTCGTCCACAAGGACCTGTCCACAAGGACTCGTCCACAAGGACCTGTCCACAAGGACTCGTCCACAATGACCCAGCAACAATGACCCCGCCAACAATGACCCGTCAACAATAACCCATCCACAGGGATCCGCTCCCCCACCCTCTTCAAAAGCCATGAGTGGGCATGCTAATTCATAGTGGCTTTCCACCGAACATATGCACTTTATGTGGAACAACATTTCATTCCATATCGGCATTCAAACTCTCACATGTTGCAATTGGAAAGAGAGATTCTCTAAAAAATTACAATTTCACCCCCTAGTAGGGGTAGGTTTTATTTTGGGGTGGAAATATGTTGTCCAATGGAAAGGGGGTGTCAGCCCGAGTTCAATGACACCTCATTCGTCAAAATCCGACCACGAGTTCGGGAGTTATCGGGCTGCCGCCATCTTGTGAGGAGGGTGAGGAGGAGGAGGGATCTGAACTGTCCAAAACACACTACTGATGGCTTAAAGCAAGCATGATGGTGGGCGAATTGCTGTCATGTTGGACTAACCCAGCAAGAAAGAAAGTGAGTACCATTCCAATACGTTGATATAATTTAATAGCTCACCATACAACAAATAATTTCCTCAAATATTAAGAATTAACAGTCATTTGAGTACGAGTTCACATCCCTCGTATTTTTATAAATATATGGCTTTGAGGATTACAAGCTAACGACCATTTAGGCGTAAGATGTTGATGAAAGTATCGATAACGTTAACTAATAATAATAATATAATTTGGGGTCGTTAACAATAATAAATATATAAATCGGCGTATTCATGCCTATAGAACGTGCAAAGTGTGTCATATCTATTGTAAACATACTGTGTTATTGTGGAAAGTAAGAAAGAGAGATAAATAGCGAGATAAAGAGAGTTTTTCAGTGTCATTGAAATGATAGATAAATGTTTTATTATGTTATATTCTACATGGTTGTATTTGGGAACCAATAAGATAGTCAATGTAAATGCCAGTAAATTAATACTTGTTTTGGAGCTACGTAAAACTTTGGCTTATAAGTAAATGTATGAAGGACATGCGTGCTTTAGGAATTGAGTCATCTGTAAGAAATGTTGTTTTAGCCGCGATCAGCGAGTATGTAACGTAGAATCAAGAGATTTACGTCAATAAATTGCAGGGACCATCCGAGAATAGTTCGCGCGTGACGAATCTAGTAGGCTAATCTTCGAAGCTACGATATGGTATCGCCTTAGAGCATACATGTGTATTCGTAACAGAGTTGGGACTGAGTCTGTCTGTATCCACTGTTAGCAGAATCTTCCCTGCCAGGGAAAACCACTAGACACCCTAGGTAGGCCAGTATAGTAATTGATCTGCCCTTAGAGGTAGGACATAAGTAGGAAACGTGAATTTCCTCTAGGTATATTCGTGCCCGTCCAGTGAGATAACAGTTCGAAACTCAGCTGGGAAGTGCAAAAAGCCACTGATTACGTCCATAGTACGGCGAAGCTATTTTGTGATCCATCTCTCGCTATGAATACTAATTAGGAGCCGATATGATCCCATTAAATACTCTAAGTGTAGGTATTAAATAATTAGATCGACTCAATTCATAATGACATAATCCAATCATGTACCCCTAGCAGAACTGCTCCATTGAGTGAGCACATGGCCATTGCAGGAAGTCGTTCAGGCTAGCAGGTAGAATCCACAGACCCGGCAGCCAGCTTGCCTAGGACGGTCCGTGACGAATCTCTTGTTCACGCTAAAGGGAGTCAATAAGACCGGATCCTTTTCTTTTAAGATTGTAGTGGGACACTGAAGGATCTCGATATTTCGAAAAGTAATTAAGATGTGCTTGATATGATGGTATCAAATGAATTATATGTACTGTTTCCATACATATGGAATGTTGGAATGAAGTAATTGGATAAGATTTGGCCATGTTATTGCCCGAGGACAAATTAACTTCACCAAATAAATAGATGCATTTTTGTAAAGAATAATTACCCAGTTCATGCTAATTTATTCATACGGGTAGCGTAATTTAATGATATGACACGTTTGTAACGCTAATGATATGACCAGACCCAGAAAAGTGTTGTATGGTGAAGCTATAAAATGTCTATAACTATGTGTATTTTGGATGGGAAGGTGTACCACTTCAGCGTTTGAAACTTATGGGAAAAGAAGACTATACGCGCGGAACAGCAACACATGCTAAGCAAGGCATAAGCTAATGAATCAATGTCATTTAAAGTAAATGTTCCGTGTCAAAACGGATAAATATTTAATAATTGCATATTTAATGTTATTTAAATGTAATTTGTGTTTGTTGTGTTGTGATATGCAAATTTGTGTTAAATTGTGCCACGTGAAGAACACTATGGACGCTCGCAAATGTCAAAGAGCATCAACGATAGGATATCTAGGATAGATATGGGTGTAGTGGAGCACCAATCTTTATGAGAAGAGACTCACATGTAATTTTGATTTTTGTTGTGGGAAGTAATTGTAAAATATTTTTGTGTTTTGTGTTGTGCTTTGCCATGAATTAGTACCATTAAATGTGATATTTAGGACTATGTTGTTTCTTTCAAGTAGAGTAGTTACCTGATAGACTCAAATCCTGAATATGTGCTCGTATAGTGAGTGGGTTGGACGCCCCATGCCTCGAAAGACCGTGAACTAGCTGGGATACGAACACATGTTCCATATGATAACGAAAGGGTACAATACTTCGAGGGCTTGTAGTGGGGGGGGGGGGGGGGGGCAAGAAGGTTAAGATTAGCATAGGAACTTGTGTCCGGAAACATACCGTCATCCCGCTACCCGCAAAATTCTACCACAGTACATGTTCAAATCTCCCGCATTTTCGGCGCCACTGACTAGATTACGTACGTAATTGAACGATTTTATTTATTTATTTAGCGTATGATGAATACAATATTATATACAATATAAACAGTACAACTACCATCTCAAGTTCATAACTAGAGTTCTATGTTTAAAGTTGAGAGCCAGAGAAGGGTTTCGCTTGAGACACAGTGTAAGTCTTCTACTATATGCACGTAAAGGACACTCGAATGTAATGTGGTCAACTGTCTGTTCCTCTTCTCCGCAGTCACATTGAGGTGATGCCTTCCATCCCCATTTGAAGAGAGTGGCTCCACATCTACCTTGGCCGGTCCTAATACGGTTTAGCGTCCTCCACTGCCGTCTAGGAAGAGAAAATCCATCAGGGCACTTGCAGGGGTTCTTAATGATGTGATGGTTTGGTAACGAGGATTGCAGATGCCATTGTTCTTTCCAGGCGTCCGATACATTAAAGGAGGTGTCCTGTAGAATCATTGCAGTACGCCAAGAAGGGTGTCTGGATTTCAGTCGTTTGGTTGGAGAAGCTGCTATATCAGAATGAATAGGGAGTTGAGGATTGTTTTCTATTTTCTTCCATAAGTTAAGTAGTGACTGTGATCTTCTTAGGGATGGAGGTGGTATGTGGCTTAGGGTGTGATGCCAGTGTGTGTTAGTAGGTCGGATGCACCCTGTAATGATACGCATTGCCTGGTTCAGCTGGGTGTCTACTAGTCCAATGTGAGCACTGTTAAGCCAAGTTGAGCAACAATATTCAGCGACGGAATAAGAAAGTGCAAGAGCAGTGGATCTCAGGACTTGAGCATTAGCACCCCAGGATGTACCCGCCAGCTTTTGAAGGATGTTATTCCTGGTCTTGATCTTGGTTGACACATTGCAGAGGTGATTCTTGTAAGTCAACGACCTGTCCAGGGTGACTCCCAGGTATTTTGGGTTACTACAGTATTGTAGATTCTCTCCTCTGAATGGTATGGTTGGTTTGTACCAAGAACTTCTATTCCACAAGTGGAAGGTAGACACAACAGTTTACTGAGGGTTTGGTCTAAGGTTGTTCTGACAAAAGTAGCTGTCTAGGATCTTTAAGTCTGATGTAAGCATCGACTCAGGCTCGTCGAAGCGTTGGTGTTGGGCGACCAATGCGATGTCATCTGCATAGATGAATTTTTTTGATTTCGTTGCCGGGAGATCATATGAGTACAGGTTGAATAGTAGAGGGGCCAATACAGAGCCCTGAGGGAGTCCACCATTTATCCTATGTACTTTACTCCTGGAGTCTTCTGAAAATATCTGAAAGTACCTATTACTCAGCATGTTACTGAGTAATGTGGTGAGTTTCAAGCAAGTGATGATACTGATAAATTTAAGAAGGAGCTTATCTTGCCACACGGTGTCATATGCAGCTGTCAGATCTAAGAAAAACCCGTGCTTACCATTTTGTTCTCAAAGCCATTTTCAATATGGGTAACTAGTGCTAAAACCTGTTCATCACATCCACGTCCAGGTCTGAATCCAGCCTGCTCGACTGGAATATGCTGATTGATTGTCGCAGAGATCCTGTTATGTATCAGCCTTTCCAGAAGCTTCATTGTGACAGTGAGAAGTGCTATTGGCCGGTAACTCTCAACTTTTGTTGGGTCCTTAGATGTTTTTAATACAGCTACTATTTTTGTCTTCTTGAAGAGTGAAGGTAGGTGACCTGTCTCTAGAATGTTCGTGAGGAAGTTAGTAAGCCATTTGACAGCAGCTGGTCCAAGATGTAGAATGAACTCTGGGTATATACCATCAGCACCTGCCGCTTTCCCAGGTTTTAAACTTTCTATGGCCTGCTTAGTTTCTTGTGGTTGAAATGGGACTGAGAATTCAGAGGATCGCAGAGCCAAACGTTTCTTATCCTTGAAGAGTTGCTTTACGTGTCTTCTATGATGCTTTTCAACTGAAACCTTTGAGGTAGAGATCATATGATTGGCCATGTCATTTAGACTGATGCTTGTTTTTGGTCTAATTTTGCTGTTTGATGTGTCCAATTTCCTGATCAGGTTCCAAGCTTCCCTGCTGGAGTGAGTGAAGTCTAGTGACTCAACAGTTTCTTGCCAAATTTTCTTCCTGTTTTCATCTAGGGATTGTAAAAGTTCAGAAGCCGTATTTGGATCACCATTGGCCTCAAATTCTTTGAAGAGCCTTTCACTTTCCTCGTTCCAGACGGGGATATATTGTTTACGATATCCTCTTGGGATACATCGTTTTGCTGAACTTTTAACTACACCGATGAATCTGCTGTAGTTGCTATGGATAGGTCTTATTCATCGCAGGTTGGAGTCAATCTGTTTAGAAAATTCATCCCAATTGGCTTTTTTAAAATTCTATCTCTGTTTCAGGCAGGAGTGAACAATAGGCACAAGCAATCCAGACTGGAGAATTATTGGTCTGTGCTGACTGCGAGGAAATTTGTTGAGCACTGTGCGTCGTATGTTGCTAAGTGGATGTTGTGACTGCGTTACAAAACAGAGATCCGGGGTGTATTCTTTGTTCCATCGTGCAGAAGAGAAGGAAGACTTATCCTTGGCATCATAGATAAGTTTAAGGTTTTCAATTTCCATCCAGTCAGTAAGCTTTTCCCCATTTCTGTCGTTCTTCTTGTATCCTCATAGTGTGTGATGGCTGTTAAAGTCCCCTGCAATTAAATCTTGGATTTTGCAAAGTTGGAATTGGCGGAGATGGCCAGGGAGTTCCAGGAGGTTTATATACGTTGACTACTGTCAAATCACAGACTTTGATTGAGGTAGTAAGTATTTCATTATCTGAGGAAGATGGCAAGACTTGATAGTGTGTGATATCTCTCCTCACACAGGTGGCAATCCCGTACTTCGCATGGTTAATTGCGGACACTAATTTAAATCCTGGAATCTTCCCTCTGGACTGCAGTTGGAGATCATTTTCGGTGTGGGTTTCTTGAAGCAGGATGATGTGAGTCTGATGTTCTTTGAGAACCTTTGCCTTCAACGTTAAGCTGGCATATTTTCAATGAAGGGCCAATGTTACGAACTTGAGGGCCCTGAAAAGGGCCTCTAGGTGTGTTTCTCCTCCATTTTCCTTGACCGAGAGGTCGTTTCCGACAGTTCGGTCTCATCTTATCACTGTTGCTTCCTTAGCACCACCCGGGGGACACGTGTAGGGCAGAGTGCTGGTTAAACCTACGGACGTGAAGCAACGTAGACCCCCACCTGATGTGAAGACTTACTGCATGAGTTCTTAGACGATGAGCCACTGCATGTGCGTGAAAGAATATGGTTTCAGCACAATGGCGCACCTCCTCATTGTTCACTTGCGGTTCAAGATCATCTGCAGCACAGATTTGAGCCACAGTGGATAGGTCGTGGTGGCCTGCACGTTCACCCGACTTGACACCGCTAGACTACTACCTGTGGGGTCTAATGAAAACCTTGATTTACGAGACTCCTGTGGAATCCCAGGAAGACCTACTGGCGCGGGTTATGGCTGCGGTGTATGTTGGAGGACCAGAGATTTGTGATGGTGTGTACCAGAACATGGTACGGAGGTACCGTGCCTGTGTTGACGTTGGTGGTCGTCACATCGAGCCCCACCTGTAATTGGACCCAGATGACAAGCAGCAGGAGTCGGACAGAGCGGGAGCTGTAAATGTGTGCTGTAGTGGTAGCGGGAAGACGGTACGTTTCCGGACACAAGTTCCTATGCTAAACTCAACCATCTTGGTCCTCACCACTACAAGCCCTCACAGGCTGTAACGGGAATTTAGAAACAGGCTGTATATTTAGATCGTAGGTTTTCATGGCCGGTGTTTATCATCTTCGCTTACAGGACGTAGCCACGTCTTGTATGGGTATAGAGGTTGTGGAGCATCCCAATAGTTTCAATCGCGAAGACGTATTCAGGCTTGGTTGGTTGGTTCCTTAGCTTAGGGGCTGCGACAACTAGGTCTTGTAGCCCCGTGCACTTTGGTGTTTATTCTAATGGCTGTATTAGTGTGTGTTATCTGTTTTAATTCAAGTAAGGACTGTAGACAGTAATTTCAAGTAGTTCCTACTTTTGCTACCAAATGCTACCGTCCACGACACCTAGCTTGCGTACTTGGCTACTAGATAGCATCGCAGTCAGCACCTTGCGACGAACGTTGGAACTAATAGAGCGTTGTCAATTCTAACCAACAAATTTTGACTTCACACAAGTGTAGTTAGTGGAGGGTTCTTTTTCATGCCATAAATCTATGACATAGGACCGTCGGCCTTACGTCCCCTCCGACGATTTCGGCCGGGTTTGAAACCGAGACCTTCCACCAACTACGCCACAGAAGCCGCCGGATTCAGACTTAGTAATACGTGGAAAATTCTCTTAGAGCGTGACTGGCAGGGACGCGGACCAATCAGGGAGCAGAATGACGACAATGCATATCAAGCAGGGACGTTTGACTGGCAACCAACGGTTAGTTTGAGTACAGACACGAACTCGTATCCATGATTATGGCTGATACAATGACAGCCGAAACGTCGGGAATCAATCAGCGATACACGATGCGAAAATATAACCTGAAATTCATTACATGTGATTAAGTATTGCTATTGAGGAAGAAGAAAACTAAGGGATGACAATGTTTCGCTCGTCAAGTGAGCATCATCAGATCCAAACAGCTGTACACAACAATAACACTCACAGCCAGACTCTGCCCTCCAAGAAAAAAACAAAACTAAAAACGTCAGAAAACTTAGTAAGTGTGCTAATTATTACTGATAAATATCAACCCTTTATGGTACAGTTTATGTTTTCAAAGATGATGATAGTTGAATCTTTCAGGCAAATTTCGGAGAATTTTTCATGACAAATGTTATATACGTATCTACTTGACGTAATGCGGTGGATAAAATGTTAATACATTTAAAACAAAAAACATTAACAATTAAAGTGTATAAATAAAATATAAATATAGAAATAAAAATCATACCAATAAAATCAAGATACCTGAATAAATTTACTTCCACTAGTAGGTGTATATAGGGTCTTAGAGACTACCAAGTTTCAAATACATTGATCAGATAGTTTCTGAGAAAATGGTACTTGAAGTTTCAAAACATATGACACAAAAAGAATGTTTGACTAGTAACTACAGTATCCCCTTAATCCATTATGTTTAAATCTAATTTTATTGCATCAGATATCACTTCAGCACAATAATTGATACAGCAAATCCTTCAGGAAGGATGGGAGATTCTTTTAAGCTAAAAAAGAAAAAACAAGAAGTTCCGTGCCGAACTAAAGATCCTACTTTTCATGCCAATGATTAATCTACAATATATGAACCTATCTAGAATAATGACGAAATTAAGTTGGTAATATCGAAATGTCTAATTAGTTCGAAATATACCTGGTATAATGTAGCCTAATAGAGCATTACAGTTGGCAGCCCTGGTGACTGAATATATTCTTAGTTCCATCTGTTAAGGTACAGAATAAAACAAGATGTTCAGAAAAGAACATATAGCCTACTTTCTCCTAAATGCATGGGTATTGTTATAACTCTTTGTCCTTTTCAAGGAGTATGATCGAATGTTGGTTGTAGTAGCTTGTTGAAATACAACGTGCTATAGGGATATTAAACATGAATATGAGGTGCCCCTTGCTAGTGCTACCTCTGTACCAAATTTCGTTCAATTTGGTTTCACCGTGTTTGAATTGATAGGGGGAATCGATTTGCACACATACTTGGCCACCATCTGCAAACTATTGGGCTGATGTTCTTGCAGTTTGGTCTGAATATGTTTCCCACATAAAGATATGGTGTTGCAAAATTTGGTAGAGACTAGATTATTAGGTTGGTCGTAATTACATTTTAGCTTTTAACATTTGGGTGGCCGCGATTACGTTTCCATCAAGATAGCGGTGATATAAAACATGACACTGAGGTGCCCTTTGCTAGTGCTACCTCTGTACCAAATATCGTTCCATTCGGTTTCACCGTGTTCGAATTGATAAGGGGAATCGATTTTCACACAAAGATGGCCGCCATCCGCAAAATATCAGGCTGATGACCTATTAGTTTGGTCAAAGGATGCTCCCTCCATAAAGGTATGTTGTTGCTAAATTTGCTAGAGATCGGATGATTAGGCGAATCGTAATTTGATTTAAGCTTTGAACATTTGTGTGTCCGCCATTACGTTTCCGTCAAGATGGCGGCGATATAAAACATGACACTGAGGTGCCCTTTGCTAGTGCTACCTCTGTACCAAATTTCGTTCATTCGGTTCCACCGTGTTCGAATTAATAGGGGGAATCAATTTTGACATAAAGATGGCCGCCATCCGCAAACTATTAGGCTAATGGCCTATTAGATTGGTCACAGGATGCTCCCTCCATAAAGGTATATTGTTGCAAAGTTTGGTAGAGATCGGATGGTTATGTTAGTCGTAATTTGATTTAAGCATTAAACATTTGTGTGGCCACCATTACGTTTCTGTCAATATGGCGGCGATATAAATCATGACACTGAGATGCCCTTTGCTAGTGCTATCTCTGTACCAAATTTCGTTCCATTCTGTTTCACCGTGTTTGAATTAATAGGGGGAATCGATTTTTACACAAAGATGGCCGCCATCCGCAAACTATTAGGCGAATGACCTATTAGATTGGTCAAAGGATGCTCCCTCCATAAAGGTATGTAGTTGCAAAATTTGGTAGAGATCGGATGATTAGGTTAATCGTAATTTGATTTAAGCTTTGAACATTCGTGTGGCCGCCATTACGTTTCAGTCTAGATGGCGGCGATATAAAACATGACACTGAGGTGCCCTTTGCTAGTGCTACCTCTGTACCAAATTTCGTTCCATTCTGTTCCACCGTGTTCGAATTAATAGGGGGAATCAATTTTGACATAAAGATGGCCGCCTGCCGCAAACTATTAGGCTAATAACCTATTAGATTGGTCAAAGCATGCTCCCTCCATAAAGGAATGTTGTTGCAAAGTTTGGTAGAGATCGGATGGTTATGTTAGTCGTAATTTAACTTAAACTTTGAACATTTGTGTGGCCGCCATTACGTTTCTGTCAATATGGCGGTGATATGAAACATGACACTGGGATGCCCTTTGCTAGTGCTACCTCTGTACCAAATTGCGTTCCATTCAGTTTCACCGTGTTTGAATTAATAGGGGGAATTGATTTTCACACAAAGATGGCCGCCATCTGCAAACTATTAGGCTAATGACCTAGTCATTTGGTCAAAGGATGCTTCCTCTAAAAAGGTATGTTGTTGCAAAATTTGGTAGAGATCGGATGATTAGGTTAATCGTAATTTGATTTAAGCTTTGAACATTTATGTGGCCGCCATAACGTTTCCGTCAAGATGGCGGCGATATAAAACATGACACTGAGGTGCCTTTTGTTAGTACTACCTCTGTACCCAATTTCGTTCCATTCGGTTGCACCGTGTTTGAATTAATAGGGGGAATCGATTTTCACACAAAGATGGCCGCCATCCGCAAACTATTACGCTGATGACCTATTAGTTTGGTCAAAGGATGCTCCCCCTATAAAGGTATGTTGTTGCAAAATTTGGTAGAGATCGGATGATTAGGTTAGTCGTAATTTGATTTAAGCTTTGAACATTTGTGTGGCCGCCATTACGTTTCCGTCAAGATGGCGGCGATATAAAACATGACACTGAGGTGCCTTTTTTTAGTACTACCTCTGTACCAAATTTCGTTCCATTCGGTTGCACCGTGTTCGAATTAATAGGGGGAATCGATTTTCACACAAAGATGGCCGCCATCCGCAAACTATTACGCTTATGGCCTATTGGTTTGGTCAAAGGATGCTCCCCCCATAAAGGTATGTTGTTGCAAAATTTGGTAGAGATCGGATGATTAGGTTAGTCGTAATTTGATTTAAGCTTTGAACATTTGTGTGGCCGCCATTACGTTTCCGTCAAGATGGCGGCGATATAAAATATGACACTGAGGTGTCCTTTGCTAGTGCTACCTTTGTACCAAATTTCGTTCAATTCGCATTCACCGTGTTCGAATTGATAGGGGGGGACAGACATTCAGAGTACACACACTCACACACACACATACACACACACAGACAGACACACTTTTTTTCACCCTGTGTTGATCTCATAAGTCTACTTTCATTTTTTGCAAAAATCGAAAGTAGGCTAAAAAATGGTTTAAGTCCAATGGACGTTGCATGCAGTTAGACATTGGATCTATCAGCACGCGTAAAAGCATGTTGGCAACAATGCCATGCGTGTGCTTGTCATAAATAGCCTAATCTGAAATATGATATCTTGCTGTGCCAATTTTGGACGAAATCCATTTGTTAGTATAGAAGTTACATGTGTTTTGAAATTGGACCCAACAGCAGGCAATCATGTTGGCAGCACTGGATTTTATTAATTATTTAAATTTAATCTAGAACTAGTTGAAATCCGTCAAAACATGACGGACAATGAACAACATATTTACTGAAGAAGTTTCCTATATAAGTTACATTCTTACTGCGATTACTTTTTGGCACTATTGCAACTTTAAAGCCGTCAAATGATTGCACTCTCGGTATTGCAACATATTAGTGGCACAAATCTCACCGGGATTTGAACCACGGACCCAGCGATGAGAGAGCGGCGTGCTGCCGTCTAAGCAACGGAGGCTTCCCCAATAGAAAGAATAAATATGAAAATAATATATTGTCGTAATAAATATTTCCGGTGCAGCACTGACAATTCAAATTAAAATCAACTTCTCAGAAAGGTTTGTGAATCATAAATAACATATTTCAATAATCTGCCTTGTGAAAGTTATGGAAGGGGAGGAGTACCTACTCTCTACAATTAATAATTAATTTATAATTCTTATAAATAACTCTCACATTAAAACGCGGTGTGGACATCCGCCATGTCTGACATGACCAAGCCGATTCTGCGCATACGCTAGGCTAAATAATTGGGCATTTTTGTTTATAAATGTTAAAATATTGGTATCATATTTGTTTATTTTAAAGACACTCTGCAAATATAGAGAGCAAGGGCTTTCATCAGAGTGCATTACGAAGTCAATCGGTTCAGCCGTTCTGTCAATCTCCCGGTAACAAAAATCACCTTAGCATTTTAAATATATAGATGTTATGGTACACATAGCACATACGAAATTTGGTTGAAATCCAACTGATAGTATAGAAGTTACATGTATTTAAAAATTGGCTTTACCAGCAGGCTTAGAATCATGTTGGTAGTACTGAAGTATATAAGTTACTCCAAAATTAATCTAAAATGTCGGATACTATACTTGTTCATAGTTGAAAGCAGTCGGCTTGCATAATTTCTGATATATTGGTATTTGGATAAAAGAATAGACAGAGCAATTATTAACAGTTGGCAGCCCTGGTGGCTCTTAAGAATACGCTCAGTCATATCTGTTTATGTACACATATTACATACAAAATTTGGTTGAAATCCAATTGATAGTGTAGAAGTTACAGGCATTTAAAAATTGGACCTATCAGAAGGCTTAAAATTATTTTGGCAACACTGGAAATTAAACTGAAATAGTGTTATCTACATGTGTGCCAATTTTGGAATAGCTCCCATACATACCTTCCAAGATATCCAACATGGAGCTCACATTTCTAGTGTGTTTTTTCAGCAGTTGGTAGCACTGACATCATTTTCAAATATGGACGTGAGATATTCCGGTATACATCTTTTCTCATAACTTACTAAATTTGGTTTCGATTTCTGCAGCCGTTTAGGAGTTGATAGGGACACACACACGCACACACACACACACACGCACACACACACAGCCAGACAGACAGAAGGACAGACAGACGGACAGACACATATCTTCCCGGATCGATCTCATAAGTCTACTTTTTCCTCATTTTTGCAAAATGTGAAAAGTAGGCTAATAATTTTTTTTCCCCTATAAAGGGTTGAAAAACTTAGAAATGACGATCTCATGGACAAAACAGTCTTCCTCCCCCAAGATGTAGCTACTGTTGCTGTGATACACTCAAGCAAAACCACTGTAGGATTGTAAACTAATATACTGAAATGTTTCCAGCTATTGTTTCGGAGTTAAATATGTGAGCGTTTATTGTTCTCCCTTTGTTTGAAATCAACTTCATTATCCCATTTATTGCGTATTCACATATAATTATTCCCCCTCCTCTTGTAAAGAGCATTAAAAATCCCTCAGTATGCCGGCGGTCCCATGTCATAGATTTATGGCATGATAAAGAACCTTCCACTAATTACACCTGTGTGAATCAAAATTATAGGTTATCTTTGACAAACGCTCTTAGGTTCCAACGTTCGTCACCAGGAGCCGAATGCGGTGGCATCTAGTAACAAAGTTTTGAACTAGTTGGTCGTTGATGGTGGCGTTTGGTAGCAAAAGCTGGAACTATTTAAAAATCGAATATATGCAGTCCTTACTTGAATTAAAAGCAGATAACTCATACTAATACAGCCATCCCAATTAACACCGGTTATCAGACATATTCTATACACACCCAAAGTACACGGGGCTACATGACCGCGTTGTCGCAGCCCCTAAACTAAGGAACCAACCAACCAACTCCTTATGTACGTTGATTTATCCGATAATTGTTCATGCTCACTAAATTTAAATTTGTTTCGGTCTTTCCATCGAGAGAAATTTCTTAGTTAGCTTCTGACCGATCTGATCCTTTAACACATGGGACTCAAATAATGTTTCTTCGATCCATGCAGGAATTCGGGATCTTGCGCAGGAACAACGATCGCCGAGGGTCGTTGTTCAGTCATGAGCTGTTTTCGTATCTCTGGGTGTGCTCGATAGTAACGGGCGAGGGTCCTGGTCAAGTTCCAAACTTGCATTCTTATCCTAGAAACACTAAAGACATATGCAATGTAATCGTTACTGCTACTGTATTCACGGCTGTAAAGTTACTCAAAGAGAATGTTTTATTCGTACTGGTACCACGTTCATCATATATATTATTTCAGTAGTATAGATCCCTCCTGCGGCGCTCACAAGCGACCGATCGTGACAAATGAGCATTCAAATGAAAGAGAATAGAAATTAGCAGTGACGAATTGCACTCTAATTTCATAAATATCTGTAATTTATTTAAAAAATGACCTTTAAAAATGTACGAAGTGTGCGATTTCCTGATACTCTTGCTGTAGGAAAATATGCTCCATAATTGCTGTCCACTTCACATTTTCGATTTCAGAAACAGTAAATGAAAGGAATGAGTACTCAAAGCGTACAATTTCCTCAAGTTCGAATAACCGGTGAGTGTTATGATGATCCAATGTTTAGTGATTGCCTTCTTAAGTTAGGGAACGTAGAACTTGGAATTCTAACTGCAATGTAAATAGTGTTCTATAATCATTTGGTTGTAATAAAAACATAACAACCTTTCTCCTTAAGTCTCTCATTATAAACCTATTGGGGAAAGTGTGGTTTATGAACATGCAAGATTTCTCGCACCCGCTATTCTCGTTAAACGTGCCAGTACTAATTGAGACCATGGACCACACTTCTGTGAGAATAAGGGGCTTAAGATATCAAAGATCTCGTCTAAAGGAACAGTATGTTTCTTTACCTACTATTATTGAAGACAAATTTCTAATGAGCTTCTCTCGCTAAAGACTCCACAGTCATTGATAAGTCATACTAATCCTCACTAATTAGATGAGCTCACAGAGTCTTTGTGTGTGGAGATCAAATAAATATTCATAAACGAGTGTCTACTTCTTCTTCTTTCTCTTTACATCATTCCCACTCCTATGTGGGGTCGATGTTACTGACAGCTCTCCTCCATTTAGCCCGGTCATGCACATCCTCTTCTGACAACTGTTTTTCTCTGAGGTCCTCCTGTACACAATCCATCCATCTTCGTTTAGGTCTGCCTCGCATTCTCACTCCCTGTATTTGCATGTCTAGCATCTTCCTCCCCACGTAGGATTCCTCCCTTTTTCTCACATGCCCGTACCATTGAAGTCGCTTTTCTTGTATCTTCTTAGATATTTCCACAACCTTCAATGTTCCTCTTATTTTGACATTTTCCACTCTATCACGCTTAGTCACTCCACTCATCCACCTGAGCATTTTTCATAAACGAGTGTAATATTCGTATTAAATTCTGTATTCCCTTTTGGAAATTTCATTAAATACGTTTCACTGTACCCGCCGCCTTTTCAATGACTATCGAAACTGTTCATCCAAGTGTATTTAGTAATCTCATATAATTTCTTTCAAGATTAGGGAATAACGCATCTCATTTGGGAAAACTCGTGTTGACCGACTGAAAAGCCCCAAACTTTCGTTTAGTATGGCAACACTGAAAATGGCTTCAAACACCATAAATAGTACAACCCATTTACTGTAGGGCACAGTACGTCTGAGTCACGCGAGACTCAAACCCGTGATTACCAGCTTCGTACGTTGCTCTGCCACCTGGATAATTGGAGGCGACTTCTTATTCCTAATTGGCGAAGGGATATGTATGGGAAGCTGCTGCTGCTGATGATGATAAGTGTTGTTTTAAGGGGCCTAACATCTAGGTTATCGGCCTCTAATGATCTGGGTGATAGCGAGAATGACAATGAAATGGAAACCGGAACGAAAATCAAGTCAGACTGAAATTACTAAAAAAAAAGGAACTGCGATGGAAACGACTCACAAAAGGTGGAGTGGAAATACTTACGAAAGGTAATTAAGAAGAAAAATACTCACAAAAGCAATTTAAATTCAAAAATACGCTCCAAATGGAGTTTAGGTTCAAAATACTTACAAAATGCAATGTAGATTCGAAATACTCACAAAATGCAATAGAGATTCAAAATACTTGCAAAATACGTTGAAAATTAAAAATACTTACATAATGCAGTTTAGATTGAAAAAGTCAGCCCATCAGATTCAAAACGCAATTGAAATTCAAAATACTTACTGAAATTGGAAATACTTACAAAATGTAATCTAGATTCAAAATACTCACAATATGTGGAAGCCCGCGATTCAAAATACTTACAAAATGAAATTTGGATTGATAATACTTACAAAATGAAATTTGGATTGATAATACTTACAAAATGGAGTTAAGATCGAAAATACTTAGAAAATGCAGTTTGAAAATACTCACAAAAGGTAATTTGGAGAATTGTAATTTAGATACACGGGGAGCTAATTCACAAAACAGTGCGGGAATCTTAAAGAGAAGAGGAACTGTACTGAAAAGGAAAGGAAGGCTGTTCCCTTGAAGAATGAGGGATCAGGAAAGATGAGACAAGGGCCAATGAAGGCGGGAAAGTGAAAGATTCCCTATGCCTCGGATATCCTAATACCGTCGGGATCGGAAGAGAACAAGAGTTGACCAGAGAGGTCGACTGGAAAGAAGCCGGAGAGGAGCCTGGCACAAGTAAGTGCAAGTAATGCCAGACTCAGCTGGGGTCCCGTGGTCGCCAACCCACGTCCCACAAATTGTGAGCCCCTGGGGGACGTACGGAAAGCAAACCAACACGTGCACGGAGAAACATTTCAACTCTAGGCCTGTATGGCTTGCACAATTGGTGAAATACACGACCTCAAGCTGTCATGAATAGCCTACTGTCTTCTGCGATGTTCCCAGTCTCCCCTACACGGACACGAGGATCTAGCATTACCGCTTCAAGTATTTCATCGTCCTTGGATGTGATGTATATTGAATAGCGCATTGCGAGTATGGGTATGCCAAGGCTGATGCTAATTCCATCAACCGAACGGAAGCTACAAGTATCCTATATGAGCTAGATTAATTAGCGAATTCCATAAACTAATAGGTTAATATATCTGTCAGTAACTCGTAGCGAGAGAGAAAAACAATACAGAGTGAAAGTATTCGAGAGAATACAATATTGGAGTGCATATTTGTTAGTTACAATAACCAATCAAGGTAGACGTGATAACATTATAACGGATTTAGTTTTACCCAAGTACTTATCGGCTGTGTAGGGAAATCACAATTTGCACTCTGTCTTCACTTCTCAGGTTGCGTTAGCTATTTTGTAAAAGCAGATGATATTTTTGTGGGATGGACCGAATAGTAGGCTACTGCGCATGGACATATTCCAAAATGTTGCAATTTGACTACCGCAATGATGTGTAACAGTAGTAACTATAATAATAATAATAATAATAATAATAATAACATCGCTTCTGAAACGCTGATTATTGTGCGCAGATAATTAATTAAAGATGTGGAAAAGCAGGAAAGGAAAATCCTAAGTTTTTTTTTTTAGACCTGTCTGTACAGGGGGAATCTGGATGAAAGGAAAATCCCAAGACTTAGGCCTATACCAGCACTCGGTGAAAATCTCAAACACATTTAGGAACAGATGATTGAAATTTTACGGGCATATCCTCAGGATGGGCAATCAGAGACTGACCAAAAGGATTCTTAACCTTGCCCTGTCAATGAAAATTAAAAACACCTGGCTGCTTGAAGCTGGAAAAGATCTTCAGGAAATAGACATCACAGATGACATTGTATTAGACAGAGCTAAGTTCAGACAATTAGTCGATAATCACCACTTTGCAGACCATCCAAGCACTAGCACCAACAAAACCTGGTCAGAAGGTCGCAAGAGAAGCCACAGCGAGAAGATGAAGAGATTTTGGGAGAAGAGAAAGCTAATGCCATCAGCTAAATAAGTTCAATCGCGCTGCTTAGTCGGGCATGGGAAGAAAGAATAATAAGAATATCAGTATGTTCCTGACGCCATTTTTAAAAATCCTAGTCACAAGTTGTTATGGGACCGATCAGTTATTTATAAAACCAAACCAGCAAACCAGCCAGATATCGTTCTTGTGAACAAGTGTAACTGGGTTTCCTTTGCTCCAAGTTGAGCGTACAATTGTAATGGTTTCTATTAGCCCTGCCTTGCACTTTGAAATATTTACTCTGACTAAGATATGTTGTTTTAATGGGCGCCAAGACCTCAACGCTATGTTGAAATCTAAATTTATATTTAACAACACCTAGCTCTGGTAGAACACCTTCAAGAATCTTTTCACTCAGATCGTGGTATGATTTGATCATTAACCCAACTAACAATTGTATCAGGAGAAGGAATTTGGTCTATATCTAACGCTACCTACTGAAAGCAAAGATTGCATGGTAAAAAGAAATGAATTTATTATATATAACCAGTATAGCAAAATTAAAAATAATAATAATAATATATTTTGAATTTAAATTGGAGCGTTACGATTTGAATATTACCGCTAGAAAATTACGTGAAAACGGAGTCGGATGCATTACTGATTTTACACTTATTCCCAAGCTATGAAATTACTGAAATACTGAATATGAAAAAAGAGACGAGAGATTACGTAGTTCTGAGTCATTCGCGCTTACCACTGGAAATTGCCGTAGCATTTCCCTCGTACTGGATGTTGAAGAGAGCTTCCCACAGCCTCCTGGACGTCGTCATCTCCTTCGTTAGTTGATGAGATACTAGTAGATATGATAACTTATGGTCCGAACATCGGAATCAACCACACGTACAACCACACTGGTCAAGTTTTACAAAAATAGTCGCCTCGTCTCGACGGCGCGCAAACCATATATGCACTCATCGTCTCCCCTCTCTGGACCCGGCTTCTTCTCGCTCGCTCTCCCCTGATTGGCTGAGCCACCACGCGCTACTCCCCTCCTCAGGGTCAATACACTCGGCGCGAGGATGATGTCGTTTACCGTTCCAGGCCATTTCGCCTTTTCTTGATGCAGCAACCCAGCTTGCGTCATACTTCTTGACAAGAATAAGCCTGTAGCCGAATTACCAGTGACTCATCTCTCTCACAATACCCTAACTGACAAAACTCCGCAAAATTCCGTAATCATATAATTTTCTACGATAATGTTATTCGTAATAATTTGCTTGATAGTGTTTTCTATAACATTGAAAACCTATCTGTATGCTTATAATTTTATAAAAAATGCTCCAAAAATACCTTAATAATAATAATAATAATAATAATAAGTTAATAATAATAATAAGTTAACATGAAAACTTCTCTTGGCTGAACAATTTGCCGCGTAAATAAATATAGAATGGCTTCCTACTGACTTATGTCAGTGGCGTAAAATCCCCTCGAAAAACACGTTACACAAGGTGCTGAAGAGAACATTTCTAATCAATATTGCAGTAGCCAATTGCCATAATCTGCAACAAACCTGCTGTGATAAGATCACCAAATATCTGCCCTTGGCTGAGGAAATACGGCAAATGTGGAGACAGGAAAGTGAAGTGGTTCTGTCCATAGTCATTTTTTCCACCTGCATCATCCCTAAATCATTGGCTCACAATCTAGAAATATTGGGAATACATCCTGGTCTACATATTATCATGCAGAAGGCCGTCATCTTGGAGACCTGTTCCATTGTTCGCTCGTTTCTCAATGTGCCACCTTAAGAGAATTAGCCATACCGTCTTGCAAACAAGCCGATGTTATGTTGATTTGCCCCACTTATGTGGTGAAATGAATGTGATTACAATAACAATAATACAAGAAAGAGCTGCTGCCGCCATCAGAGGAATGTTTGAAATCAAAAACATCACCAAACTCTCACTATAAACAGCCATTACGCTATTTCATGCCAAAATGTCTCCAGTTATAACATACGGCATTGAACTAATATGGGAAAGACTATTGCCTCGGATGTAGGGTGTGGTAGCTATGTAGAGATGAAACGATTAGCTCAGGACAGGGAGGAATGGAGAGCTGCATCAAACCAGTCAAAAGACTGAAGACTACAAAGGAAGAAGAAAGGCATGGAGTGCTGCATCAAACCAGTCAAAAGACTGAAGACTACAAAGGAAGAAGAAACCCTAACCGATCATACCAACCTTGAGAAAATCAAATCGAGATATTTGAAGAGAGCACACTTGGAGTAGCGAGAACGACCAAGTCCAGACTGGTAGCCTATATGAACTGGCAAGGGAACCGTTCTACATAGAGGACCTGAAACTCAAGCTGCTCCTACCTCACACCAAGCAAGTATCTCAATTAATAGAGCTAATGAAACAAAAAACAAAAGAAATACCCGGAGACTTTTACGCTACAGACGCCATGATTGACAGGAGATGGGCAAAAGCGAACCAAGATCTGCGATCGGTGCTAACCAGACTTTCAGTGCACGGCTATCACCACAAGATACGTAGAAATGACAAATTTCACGAACCAAACAATGCATGTGTATGCTTACTATGCAACGAACATTGTGAAAAATACCACCTAACTAAATGTTATAAGAGGACTAAGTCAATCATTGACTATACCAAAGACTACATCTAAATGTGTCAAACGGGTGATATGAATAAAAAGGAGTATATGCTCATGCTCAACAATTTTGTAATATATACTCAGAATGGTATGAATAAACAGTTGTAGTTTAGACTCACTGAGAAGTACATACTCAAGGGTGGGAGTAAATACTCAGTTAGTGAGTATATTCTCCAATGTGGTATGAATAAAAGAAGTATATGCTACAAATCTGAAGTATATACTCAAAATTTCTGAAGTCTGGTCATTACCATGCTCAGCTGTTTAATCTCAAGAGGATTGAGGTTATGTTTGTAGATGTAAATAACTTGCGGGCTAGGAAAGTGTATAAATTACGAAGAACACTTTCAGAGAGGGACTGTAGATCATTATACCGGTTTAAGATAGATAATATTCTATGGCTTTCTGATTACTTTCTGGGCAAATATACGGAAACAAGAGGAAAAGCTGTAAAAAACAATTTATTTTCTTCAGTACCGTATTTGGCTTTCTGTGATACATTTGCCAAAGTTTCCAGCGTAGCGAATGTTTCTAGCTATTAAACATTCGCTTTTTTCCTTAGGTGTTGAGACTTGTCAAATACTGAAGGATAATCACAGACAATCCTTACAGATGCCTAATCAGAATCATTTGATATAATGATCATATGAGTCATCCATTTGCAAAACTCGTTTAATCCACTTGTTTTTTTTTTTGGTTTTGGTCCCTTTTAACTACCCTGGCTTTTAGAGACGCCGGGGTGCCGGAATTTTGCCCCGAAGGGGATCTTTAACGTGCCAGTAAATGTGCTAACACGGCTCCCTCGCATTTGCGCACCCTCAAATGCCAGCTGACTGCGCCAGGTTTCGAACCTGCAACCTTGGGCTCAGCAAGCGAGAAGGTCACCCCTGAGCCACGCTGCCAGACACTTGTGAATGAGAATAATAATCATGAGGAACGTTTCTCTGGACTTTGCCTCCCGTATCTTTTGTGTTTCTTTGTTTTCTACTTTTTCTTTTTTCTTTTGTATTTGCTTTGTGCTTATGCTGTTGAATTTTACTTTTTGCTTTTCTCTCTTGGTTTTGCTTTTGTTTTTGAAATTTTCTTTTTGTTTAGTGTTTCTTGTTTTTTGTTTTGTGCTTTTCTTTCTGAATTTTGCTTTTTGCTTTGTGTTTCTCGTTTTTTGTTTTCTGCTTCTGCTTTTGTTTTTGAATGTTGCTTTTTGTTTTGTGTTTCTTGTTTTTTGTTTTGTGCTTTTGCTTTTGTTTCTGAATTTTGCTTTATGCTTTTTGTTTCTTGTTTTTTGTTTTCTGCTTCTATTTTTGTTTTTGAATTTTGCTTTTTGCTTTGTATTTCTTGTTTTTTGTTTTCTGCTTTTGCTTTTGTTTTTGCATTTTTATTTTTGTTTTGTGTTTCTTGTTTTTTTGTTTTGTGCTTTAGCTTTTGTTTTTGCTTTGTATTTCTTGTTTTTTGTTTTCTGCTTCTATTTTTGTTTTTGAATTTTGCTTTTTGCTTTGTATTTCTTGTTTTTTGTTTTCTGCTTTTGCTTTTGTTTTTGAATATTTCTTTTTGTTTTGTGTTTCTTGTTTTGCACTTTTGCTTTTGTTTCTGAATTTTGCTTTTTGCTTTGTGTTTCTTGGTTTTTGTTTTCAGCTTTTGCTTTTGTTTTTGATTTTGATTTTTGCTTCGTGTTTTTTGTTTTTGTGTTTGTTTCCTGGAAAATCAAAATAAAACAAAACAAATTAATAAATGAAAATAATAATAAAATAATAGTACATTATGCATCGAGCCTATAATGGCTATAATTAAGACACGAGTATTTTTTATAAAACGAGCGTATGCGAGTTTTATAATTCCATACGAGTGTCTTAATTACCATTATAGGCGAGTTGCATACGACTGTTTATGTTCGACGATAATTATAACTTTATTATATGTTTTAACATAAATATTCATAAATATCTGTTGAGAGTCAGCCACAAGAATTTTGTTATCGGAGAGCGAGCGCGAGACATCTCTCTGTCTTTCAAGATCTTTGAGCGACCGACGCATGCGCTCTGTGTGCTTGCAATGCCATATGCAAGCCGTATGTTTACATCTGCCGTCCCTCAGTAATATTGTCACCGGAGTCGTTTGAATGCGCTTTGTAGAAATTAGTGTTGGTGATTTTAAGGTACAGTGCTATTTCTTGTTTCATATTCGCCAGTTTATTTACGCGAACATATGGACGGTGCGTATTCCATGTCGGTAATTTATTATAGTTCGATGTTGTGTTTATGTCCGACATGTTGGATTTTGAGCGTATGCGCGAAGGTATCGTTACCTAATTGGTCAATGAACGAGCTCTGATTGGCTGGAGAAACTGTATCATAATGAAAATAAGTGTTATAATGACCATCATTATGACACCGTTTTCTGACACATAATAGTGAGGGTCGAACATAAAGTAAAATAAAATAATTAAATAAATAATGTTACGACATGATCCTTGTTCACAAGTGGATTAAAGAGTTTTGCAACTGGACCACTCATATTCATCCCCACTAACAGACATTTCAATTAACTAGGAAATTTCAATTAATCAACAAGACAAGTCTACAGCAGGCGACTCGTTTGCATTAACAAATGGCATGTAAAACAGTTGACTGACTAAACGTGCGTCGACGAAACGAGAGTACCATCTTGGCACAAGTGGAGTATATACTCCAAAAGGAGGGGAAATTGTAGTAGATACTCAAGATCTTTTATTCATAACAGAGTATATACTCAAAACTGATGCTCATGCTCGAAGTATACTTCGAAGTTTATACTCAGTTTTATTCATATCACCCATTGTACATAGGATATAAATCTTTATGTATGCACATTTGTTCGCATTTTATGTAATAATAATAATAATAATAATAATAATAGTAATAATAACAATGCTATTGGTTTTACGTCCCTTTTAACTACTGCGGGTTTTAGAGACACCAGGGTGCCGGAATTTTTCCCCGAAGGGTATCTTTAACGTGCCAGTAAATTGACTGACTCGGCTCCCTTGCATTTGCGCACTCTCAAATACCAACTGACTTGTACCAAAAGAGAAATCATTCATGAGCTGTCATCTATCTCCTGCGTGGACATAGATGACACTCTACCACTGTTCCACCCAGAAAGTAAGGCTCGTACTATGGAAATTATATTACCTAAGGCTTATGTTCTGCTTTTGGTTAAGCTGTATCTATGAACAGATTCCTCAAAGTGGCATCTTATGTTTGCTGAATTATTTTTATCGTGGGCATGCCTGGTTATGAATGCATATTCATTAGACATAAAATAGCATGCAGTGAACCAGACTGGACTTCAGTGTGCACAAGGAAAATGGTTATTAAATGTAAATTTTGTCCTCTCTCGAAACAAGAATATTTCTTATTTGTTTGTTAATATAAGCGAGCCATTATAACTGATGGATGTTAGCGCAAACAACACACAGAATTGTTTCTTCTCTTTTAATAGAAACGAATGGTTATAACTAACGATCGTTTGCAAGGACAACAGGGAACACTGCATATTTCTACTGTATGTCATTTCAAATTTGTGGTTATGAGTACAAGATGTTGTTGCACACAATAAGGAACATGGAGACGAAGGCTAGTCTCATCTTGAAGCATATGCAGTGGACATAGCATGTCTGTTGATTATGAAACCTCATCGCAACATGGACCGGAATATCCAACATTCCTGTCAGGTAGACCTAGTTCTACGTTTCAAAAACTAACGAAGTAAAGTAAACATCACTAGCTATTTATTTACTCGAGTCAAAAGCATCAGTCTATTTAACATACAATAAATACATAGATACATGTATGTACATATACATAATAAGAGTAAAAAATTACTATTTAAAATTGAAAGTTATATTACATTAAGGAATGTTAAATGAAGTAGGAAAACAAAACTAAGATGACAGTCTAAGCAACTTTAGCCCAGTATTTGGCAATTTCTATGGCTTCAGATCTTGCGGACATCAGATCACCGATGGTGCATCTTGCAGGACATAATCTGCACTGGTATAGGTGGTCCGTAGTTTGTTGAGCCCCGCATTCGCAGAGGCTTGATGATGTGGAATAACCTCATTTCCTCAAGTAGTCTTTTGACCTTGCAACCCCTGTTCTGAGCCTGTTCAGAGTTTTCCACACTGGCCATTCTTCAGTGAAACCAGCAGCTAGATGTTCCGATGGTGTCAGCCAATCGTGTTCAGATCTCATCTTCCACACAGATAACCGGGAATTTATCCGTTGGCCAATGTTAACTGTTGTCCTCATGAAACTTTCCATGGACTTCAGTCTTGGAGGAGGAGGAGGATGATTATGTAGGGGATGTTTATCGGAGGAAGATGCCTTATACCTTTCTCTCTGTGCAGCTACTTCGCGCCTGATGTCTGGAGGGGCAAATCCAGCTAAGTAGTGGAGCTTATCCCGCGGTGTAGGATTCAGACATCCGGTAATGAGTCTCCAAGACTCATTTAGGGCGATATCAACTTATTTAGCAAGTGCAGAATTATACCACATAGGGCTAGCATATTCACCTGCCGCGTAACACAAAGATAAAGCTGTAGTTTTGACTGTTTTTGCTGCTGCACCAGAGAATAATCCAGTGACTTTGCGCAATATGTTGTTCCTTGCAGATAATCTTTGTTTCACGTTCAGACAGTGCCGTTTAAAGGTCAGCGTGCGGTCAAGAGTAACGCCAAGAGGAATAAAAGTATCCTAATAATCGAGAGAAACATTCTTTGAAATGTATAACCAAAATATGAGACTCTACCGATTGAGAGGCGACTTTCTGGAAGAACAGCTTTCAACACTGTGAAAACCCAGGTGAGATCATTATTATTCAGGTAGCCTAAATACTTTTCTTGTATATTATTTGTTGTTGTACAGCTTAGGTTTGATTTTCAGGGACGACTTCGGTGGCGTAGTTGGTAGCATGCTGAGCTTCTATGCCCAAGGCCGCGGGTTCAAACCCGGACGAAGTCGTCGGATTTTTAAGACCGTTAAAATCCCTCAGTTTGCCTTCCTTCGGAGGGGAAGTAAAGCCGGCGGTCCCATGTCATAGATTTATGTCATGTTAAAGAACCTTCCACCAATTACACCTGTGTGAAGCTAAATTAGGTTATTGTAAACAACGTTCAGGTTCCTACGTTCGTCACCAGGAGCCGACAGCGGTGGCGTCTACTAGCCAAGTTATGAACTAGTAGTCGTTGACGGTGGTGTTCGGCGGCAAAAGTAGGAACTACTTGAAAAATTCAAATTCTGTGGTCCTTACTTGAATTAAGAAACAGATAACACACACTAATACAGTCATCACAATTAACACCGGTTATCAGACAGATCTACACAACCAAAGTACACGGACGCGTTGTCGCAGCCCCTAAACTGAGGAACCAACCAACCTGATTTTCAGATGCGATGTCTTGTAGATATTTTGTACAGGATTTAGCTAGTTCAAGTTTTTATATTAATTTAAAGGTTGGAAATGGTATCATCGTAACGTAGATTATTTTTATTCTTGTTTATTTGTCGGCTTTTACTGCCCAAAGCCCATACGCCAATATGGCTCCCATGCTTTAACCACGCAGATTTCAAAACGCTATAACTAACAAGAGAAATGAAAGATTTCAGTAAGCATTTCGTTTTTGGCGAGTAATAACATTTAGTTGCGGCAGGCTTAAGCTACATTTAGGTAGACTATTTGATACTCAGCACCAACAATTTGATTGAATGACTAATGTTGATGGAGAAGACCTCTGTCTGACATTTTAGGTTATAACACTCGCCTTTTAAGGAACAATTAATCTGTCGTTTGGAAGTATTTCGATTTTTAAAAATATTAACATTATTGGATATTAAACAAGAAGTTCCGTGACGAACTAAAGAGCCTACTTTTCATGCCAATGATTATTCTACAGTATATGAACCTATCTAGAATAATGAAGAAATTAAGTTGCTAATATCGAAATTTCTAATTATTTCGAAATACTGTATACCTTGCATAATGTAGCCTAATAGAGCACTACAGTTGGCAGCCCTGATGACTGAATATATTCTTAGTTCCATCTCTTAAGGTACAGAATACAAAATTTGGTTGAAGTCCAATGAATAGCATGGACGTTACATGCAGTTAAACATTGGATCTAACAGCGTGCGTAAAATCATGTTGGCAACAATGTCATGCATGTATTGGTCAGAAATAATCTGAAATAATATGATCTATTGTTGTGCCAATTTTGAATGAAATCCATTAGTTAGTATAGAAGTTACATCATTTTAAAATTGGACCTATCAGCAGGCTTAGAATCATGTTGGCAGCACTGACGTATATTAGTTAGTCCAAATGCATCTAGAATGCCAGGTACTATACGTGTGCAAAGTTTAGAGCTATTGGCTTGCATACTTTCTGATATATTGTTATTTGGATAAAATAAATTAGGAGCATTTATTAACAGTTGGCAGTCCTGGTGGGTCTTAAGAATACGCTCAGTCATATCTGGTTATATATGCATACAACATACGAAATTTGGTTGAATTCCAATTGATAGTGTAGAAGTTATGTGCATTTAAAAATTGGACCAATCAGCAGGCTTATAATCATTTTGGAAACATAGCGATGTATGGCCTCCTGGAAATTAAACTGCAATATTATTATCTATACGTGTGCCAATTTTGAAATAGCTCCCAATCATACCTTCCATGATATCCAACATGGAGCTCAAATTTCAATTGCGATTTTTTAGCAGTTGGTAGCACTGAACTCATTTTCAAATATGGCCTTGAGATATTCGGGTATAGACCTTTAATCCTACCAAATTTTGTTTTGATTACTCCAGCCGTTTAGGAGTTGATAGGGGGGGGACACACACACAGACAGACAGACAGACAGACAGAAGGACAGACAGACAGACAGACAGAAGGACAGACAGACACACATTTGCCCGATCTCATAAGACTACTTTTTCCTCATTTTTGCAAAATGTGAAAAGTAGGCTAAAAATCGCGTGCCTCCAGGACTCGTGATTTACGAACAGGATAGGTTTTAATATCCAACAATAGTACGTATCGAACATCGTATTCTAGAAAAGTAGGCTACTCGTAGGTTACATTCATTATGACATTGTGATTGATCAAAAGATGGATCATACACTCACCAAGATAGGTGTCCTGGCACATAGTGACATCAGCTGATCATGCATGGCGTCGTTACTAAGCGTTCATTGCAAGAAACTTCAATATCTCCCACATTTAATTCTCAGCATAAGGGCTGACAGATGTTCTAGAAAATGGCGGCTCCTGAAGTGTTTCAAGTAAATCTCCACCAGAATGCGTTCTACCCGATACCACGTGTGCAGTTTTATATTAAGTCGAACATAAGAATGAGAAATATTTCACAGAGGGCTTTGACTTTACGAGTGCAGCAGTTGGGTCTTTCCTTTAAAACAACACCGAGGATAAGGAATTCCGATATTATTGATACTTTAATAATTTCTTACTCTGTGGAGAGACTTGACCTTGAATGTCCATCCTGCGGGAGGCGGCCATACGGAAGTTTGCTATACCGAGCGGAACTATAGCTAAATGGACGACTGGGTCTGTTGTGTGGCTTTGAGGTTCCTGAAGTGTCTAACAGACTGCGCAGGTGGTGTTGTGGGCTAGATACGAATTGAGGCACGTTCTCTTATGCCAGTTTGTTATTTACCGAGTTGAATTGCCAACGTCCTGTAGTTGGCAATACGTTTATATAACCGTAATTTGAATTATCGTCCTGATAAGGGTTGTAAAATAGAGCTAACATCCTTGGACATCGCCTACATTTAATTGTTAACACAAGGGCTGACAAAGGCCCTAGAAATTGGCGACTCATTAAATATTTCAAAGAAATCTCCACCAGAATACGTTTTACCCAGTACTGATGATGATAATTGTTGTTTTAAGGGGCCTAACATCTAGATTATCGACCCAGTCTACCCAATACTACTTGGCACAGTGTAATCTCTTTAAAAAATCCTTCCAGACAATACTAGCTTCTAGGTAAGAAAAGGGCTGAACATACTCTCATGTGTATGATTTCCTTTCAGCACGACGAATTCTTACAAGCCACTATTTATTTTCGTAGTTGTCACGTCGATAACAACTACATTGAACTGAACTGACCCGGTTATAAGATGGTTTTTTTTCGTGTTTTGTGCCTTAATCATTTCAAATATCCTATCTCTATGGTGCACCATATTAGGCTCAGTGGCTATTGACATTTTAGTGCTACGCTAATCAAGACATATTCTCATTTAGTGCTTAATATTGGTTGATGAAGGGGATAAAAATGTCGATTAGTCCTCGAAACATGTACCATTTCTAATAATAATAATAATAATAATAATAATATCGTATGGCCTCGGGTGCTGGGTGCAAGCTTTGTAATTTGACACCCAGAGAGTAGCTTGCATGTCGAATTTCGTTGTTCCTTGAATCACTATGAAAGTCAAGGAGGTTAGATATCTATGCTATCTAAGCTCCTTGATCACTATAGCGCTTTCTAGTAGAGAAATGAGGAACTTTGTGTTGGCGGAAACTCCCGAGATTAATTTTGCCATTATGAACACGGCCTACTGAATTCAAATGGGTTATTTGACATTTCGTACGACATGCGTGTCGTATTTTTGCCGCCTTTCAAAAATCACTTACCACGGCCAGGAGCGAACCTGCAATCTTGGGGTTAGTAGACCGACACGCTATACACTCACCTACCGTGGCAAGCTAATGCCAACATAAGTGATCATTTTCAATAAGAGTATTGATTAAGGCGGAACCCTAGTCCATTAAATACGTAGGCACTACTTACCTAAAATACGATTCAAATTCAAGGCAAGAACCTTTCCTTTGGACTTGCCACTTCTGTTTTTGCATTGGGGAACTGCGCAATGTTGAACCATTGTTCTAAATGTACGGTATATAACAACAAATATTTGAACCTAGTTCCTAACTACAACGCACAAAAGCAACTCATGGTTGCCCACAACACCGGTTTGTACACAAAGTCACGTGATAGTGTGACGTCAGAAGGGAGGACTGGCCCAGTCGTCCATTACGCAGCTCTAGTCTGTACTAAATCAGTCCTCAGTTTTGGAAAGGTTAAGAGGAGTAAACCAGAGTGTACCATAAGGAATGTGCCCTTTTCTCAGATTCAATTACTCAACTTAATAGACAATCGTACTGATTTATGGCTCCGACTACTCAAGCAATTGGGCAGCTATCTAAAGTAATATCGTAATGTATGTCATTTCTCGCACCCATAAGGAGCTGTGCTGTCTGCTGAATATTAGCTACTAATGCAACAAGTGACTGCAACGCGCACCCATGCGTGCCGCGAGATAATAGCACCACATTTCAGCCGATATGTGGCTACTGACGAGATTGTGGCGTGTTAACCGTTCAAAATTATGACATGGCGCAATTCAACAGTTATTTCATTATTCCTTATCGGGTTGTTCTACATTTCTCTGTGCATTGTTTAAACATAGTTTTCAATCGCTTCCATTGAATGATGAGAAGGCAAGGCCTTGGCGTGGTAGATTTTAGACTTCTTCAGCCATTATCGCTGTTGAAGAATTCATGCCGTCCATATTAATTGACTACCTCGTGTTTCACCCTCAATTGTCGAGAACATTTTCAAGATGGTTTATACGAGTTGCTTCTCCCTCCAGAGGCTCACAACTAGAAGGGTAAAGACAGATGTTAAACATTGTATTTCAGACAACAATAAGGTGGCTTCGGTGGCGTAGTTGGTGGCATGCTGTGCTTCTATGCCCAAGATCTCGGGTTCAAACCCGGCGGAAGTCGTCGGATTTTTTTAACAGCGTTTAAAATCCCTCAGTATGCCTTCCTTCGGAGGGGAAGTATAGCCGGCGGTCCCGTGTCTTAGATTAATAATAATATCGTATGGCCTCGAATGCCGGGTGCAAGCTTTGTAATTTGACTCCCAGAGGGAAGCTTGCATGTCGAATGTCGTTGTTCCTTGAATCACTCTGAGAGTCAAGGAGGTTAGATATCTAAACTCCTTAAACACTATAGCGCTTTCTAGTAGAGAAAAGATAAATTTAGTGTTGGCGGAAACTCCCGAGATTAATTTTGCCATTATGAACACGGCCTACTGGATTCAAATGGGTTATTTGACATGCCAACATCGTATGACATGCGTGTCGTATTTTTGACGCCTTTCAAAAATCACTTACCACGGCCAGGAGCGAACCCGCAATCTTGGGGTTAGTAGAGCGACACGCTATTTACTAACCCACCGTGGCAAGCTCTGTCATAGATTCATGGCATGTAAAAGAACCTTCCAATAACTACAATAATTGTGTGAAGCTAAATTTGTAGGTTAGATTTGATTAACGCTCTATTTTAATTACAAATGTTCGCCACCAGGTGCTAATTGCGGTGGCATCTAGTAGCCAATTTCACAGCTAGGTGTCGTTGACGGCAGCATTTGGTACCAATAGTAGGAACTACTTGAAATGGATCGTCTGCAGTACTTTTCTGAATCACGGATAAGACACACCAATACAGCCATCAAATTAACACCGGTAATCAGACAGATTCTACACAAACCTAAAGTACACGGGGCTACATGACCGCATTGTCGCTGCCCTAAACTGAGGAACCAACCAACCAACCAGAGAACAATAACTTGGTTGGACGAGATGAATCAGTTGCAGTGCTGTCAATTTAGGGATTTTGCTACTAGATCTAGTGACTTAAAATATCTCCAACGATGAAATGTTTTTGGTTCTCTGTTGTATTGTAACGTGTTTTTCGAGGGGTTTTTATGCCACTGGCATAAGTCAGTAGGAAGCCATTCTATATTTATTTACGCGGCAAATTGTTCAGCCAAGAGAATTTTTCATGTTAATTTATTATTATCATTAATTTATTATAATTATTATTAAGATATTTTCGGAGCATTTTATAAAAATTATAAGCATACAGATAGGTTTTCTATGTCTTAGAAAACGCTATCAAGCAAATTATTACGAACGACAATATCATAGAAAGTTATGTGATTACGGAATTTAACGGAGTTTCGTCAGTTAGGGTATATCGAGAGACGTGACTCACTGGGAATTCATGTACACGCTTAATCTTGTCGAGAAGTATTACGCAAGCGGGGTTGCAGCGTCAAGAAAAGGCGGATAGTTGGAACGGAACCCTCCCGCCGAGTGTAATGAGCCAGAGGAGGGGAGTATAGCGCGTGGGGTGCAGCCAATCAGTGGAGACCACGTAAGCTAGAAGTCGGCTGAAGAGTGGGGGAGCCGACAGGTGCATATATCGTTCGACGCGCCGTGGAACGAGGACTGTGTAGAACTTAACGAGTACGGTTGCACGCGGGAGACGCTCCGATGTTCCGTGGATTGGAGGACTAACTTTTGTAAAACTTAACCAGTGTGGTTATACGAGTGTTTGGGTCCGATGTACGGACCATACAATTATCTAATCTACCAGAATATCATCATATATCGACGGAGATGGAGACGTCCAGGAGACTGTGGGAAGCTCACAGCATCATCCAGTACGAGGGAAAGGCTTCGGCCATTTCCAGTGGTAAGCGCGAATGACGCAGAAATACGCAATCTCTCGTTTTTCTTTGTTTTATATTTCATATTTCAGTAACTTCATAGCTTGGGAATAAGAGTAAAATCAATAATTTATCAGACTCCATTTTCACGTAATTTTCTATCGGTAATATTCAAATCACAACGCTCCAATTTAAATTTTATACTTATTATTATTATTAATTTTGCAATACTTGTTTTATATAATAAATTCATTTCTTTTACAATGCAATCTTTGCTTTCAGTAGGTAGCATTAGATATAGACCAATTCCTTCTCCTGATACAATTGTTTGTTGGGTTAATGATCAAATCATACCACGATCTGAGTGAATAGAGTCTTGAAGGTGTTCTGCCAGAGCTAGACGTTGTTAAATACAAATTTAGATTTCAACATTGCGTTGAGGTCTTGGCGCCCATTAAAACAACATAGCTTAGGCAAAGGTAAACAGTTACATTTATCTCCCAACGTGTGGGCTAGCAAAACTGTTACATTTGTCGCTACCAACATGGGGCATTAATTAACATTACACTTGTACGCTCAACGTGTGGGCTAGCGAATCTGCTACAGTATTGACAACGACATTTTGATGCACTTTCCGTCAGAGAAATGAATATTCCCTATTAATTAGTGGCTTCAGTGGCGTAGTTGGTAGCATGCTGAGCTTCTATGCCAAGGTCGTCGGTTCAAACCCGGCCGAAGTCGTCGGAATTTTTAAGAGTGTTAATAATCCCTCAGTATGCCTTCTGTCAGAGGGGAGGGAAAGTAAAGCCGGCGGTCACATGTCATAGACTACATTTATGGCATGTAAAAGAACCTTCCACTAATAACACTTGTGTGAAGCTAAATTATAGGTTACATTTGACAAACGCTCTTAGGTTCCAACGTTCGTTGCCAAGAGCCGAGTGCGGTTGCTTCTAGTAACCAAGTTCAGAACTAGTTGTTATTGACAGTGGCGTTTGGTAGCAAACGTAGGAACTACTTGAAAATTGAAAGTCTGCAGTCCTTACTTGAATTAAAAACCGATAACACACACTAATACAGACAACATAATTTACACCGGTTATCAGACAGATTCTACACATACCCAAGTACACGGGGCTACCTGATATTGCAAAGCCCCTAAATTAATTAACAACAAAATATCACTTATGAAAATCCAATAATGAAATGGATAAGTTTCTATTTTTCTTTGATCTATTTTATGCTAGAGGCACCTTCCACTGACACGATCAAGCGATGCCAAACGGCAATCTATGCCCCAAACGCGCCAAAACGAAGGCAGTACATTAACCATAAATATAACGAAAATATGCTAATTGCTTCAAGTTAAATGTCAAGGTTTCGATATCGGTGTTGGTTATTAAAATTAATGTAATTAATTACGGGCCCCAGGATGGCGGTAGTGTCTCGTCACTTCGTAAATTCCCCTCGTTACGAAATATTGATATCTTCTGTGTCCTTCACCTTCAGTAAGCGTTCTGAAATATTAGACTCCTTTAGGATCGTTACAGTAGTTTATTATACAAAACATATCAGTAGGCTAGAGCAAGCCAGTTTATAAGCACATTCAAATTGTAAGTAACCGCAATTGGGCGGATGTTGTGCTCTGTCCAAGGTTGTGGGATCGAGTCCTGGTCCAGTCAGTTCTCCCCTTTAGGGAAGAATTCCATCACCCTGGTGTCTCTAACAGTCGTACTAGTTAAAACGGGTGTAAACCCATTATTTATTTCTTCCTCTTCTTTTTGTATCGTTGTGGCCACTAGCGACCGTGAGATCTCGGCTTCTTATTAGCCCACCACGCCTTCATCCTTTCCGAATGGGATTTCTTCCATTCATCCGAGTGAACATTCCTCTTTCTGGATGAACCTGACCGAGTTTTTGTTTCTATGGGGTTCTGAGCAAGATTTCAAACTTTAACAATTTCTTATCTACTTCCACCAGCCAAAGAGGCATCACCTTTAAACCTAGGAAGTATGATAATAGACGGTTGGGTTGGAGAATCTACTGACTGGCATTCTGAGGAGGTGGGCATAGATTGTTATTCTCCGTTTCCGGGTTACACTTGAGATCTTTTCAGTGTGGGAGTATATTTCTGAATTACTCCAGAGCTTGTAACCTCCATCTTTGAACTTAGGACCAAGAATTTTGCTAATGATCTTTCTTTCCTTAACTTCAAGTTTCTCGTTCGGGCCAGCTGCAGCTGCACGGTTTGCTTCATATTTTATGACCAACATAGGACCACTGAAATCAAAATACTCCAAGACAATTTTTAGCCTACTATACTCATTTTGCAAAAATGAGGAGAAAGTAGACTTATGAGATCGATACGGGTAAAATTGTGTCTGTCTGTCTGTCTGTCTATCTGTGAGGCCCCCCCTCCCTATCAACTCCTAAATGGCTGCAGCTATCGAAACCAAACTTGGTATGAATAAAGATCTATACCTGAATATCTCACAGCCATATTTGAAAATGACGCCAGTGCTACCAACTGCTGAAAAATCGCTATTTAAATTTTAACTCTATGTTATGAATGCGAACTGTTCCAAAATTGGCACACATATAGATAATAACATTCCAGATTAATTTTCAGGAGCCCATACATGACAGTGGTGCCAACATGATTCTAAGGCTGCCGATAGTTGCTTTATTTAAATGCATGTAACTTCTATACTATTGATTGGATTTCAACCAAATTTCGTTTGTACTATGTGTACCATAACATATATGACTGTGCGTATTCTTAAGAGCCTCCAGGGCTGCCAAATATTAATAAATGCTCTCTCTATTTTTTAAACCTAATATCAATATATCAGGAAGTATGCAAGCCAATAACTCTAAACGCTGCACACGTAGGCCTATAGTACTTGACATTCTACATTATTTTGGTGTAACTAATATAGGTCCGTGCTACCAACATGATTCTAGGCTTTCTGATATGCTCAATTTTTAATTACATGTAACTTCTATATTAACAATTTGATTGTATCCAAAATTGGCACTATAATAGATCGTTGTATTTCAGATTATGTCTGAGCAAGACATATATGACATTGTTCCCTACATGATTTTACGCGACTGATAGATCCAATATCTAACAGCATGTAACGTCCATACTATCCATTAAACTTCAACCAAATTTTGTATATTCAGAGTCATCAGGGCTGCCAACAGTAGTGCTCTATTAAGCTACATTGTTTCAGGTGTATTTCAATCTACAGTACTTAGAAATGTTAGTGTTACCAACTTGATTTCGTCATTATTCTAGATAGGTCTATATAGATTGGCATGAATCTTAAATTTTAAGAAATTAAGGCTCTTTAGTTTGTCACGGAACTACTTGTTATTTTCTATGCTTCCAATATTTCTTCATCCTCTCAAATGTCAACATCCTTTCTTCAGTGGAAAACACCCTTCTTTTTGCACTTGTTATGTTTTATTTTGTCTTGGAATCTACTGTAACATGTAAGTCGTGTAGAATCTTATTTTTATCTTATTTATTCTTGAGATCGTCTAATGTTATTTGGAGTTCTTTGATATCATCATAATCTATCTATATATTTAAAACACTAAGGCGATTTTTGTTACATCGAGAATGAGATAACGTCTCAACCGATTGACTTCGTAATGCATTCTAACGAGAGCTCTTGGCATGTAGATTTGCAGAGTGTCTTTAAAATAAACAAATATGTTACAGAATATTTTTAAATTAATAAACAAAAATTCAGAAATCTTGTCTATCACGCATGCGCACAATCGCCTTGCCTTATGACAGTCATGGCGGTTACAAGTCCATCGCGTTTTAATTTCATGTTTATGTATAAGAATTATAATGGAAGGGAACATTGCTTATTACGTTTTCATGACATACACTGGAATTACCAGACAGAAAATGCTGAAAAACGTAAACTGACATCAAATTTTGAGTGTGCTTGATGTTTAACTCCCTTAATATTGCGCATCGTTCCCAGTGGTTCGGTAGCTCAGGTGGTTACGCCGTACTCTCTTAATTTATGCATTACCCAATGTAAGGGGTTCGAATCCCCCCTCCGGCATGTTTTTTTATTTCCGTATTTTCCTTTCTTGCAATTCCTATTATATTGCCAAAACATATTTAACTCTTGGCATTCCCGTAACTAAGGAATTCTACGTTCCCATCTCAATTTAACTTAAAACGCTATGGTAATTTCATTGAAAAGCTTTATAAGTTCCAACATTCGACAGATTACATTTGCAATAACGGTAGGCTATTTATCTTTATAGCTACAGAAGTTTTGGCATATTTTTGCACATGGGATAACTGTGAATCAAGGATTGTACGAATTCCAACACATTACGAAGAATATATGCAGTGAATCCACCCGAGTGTCTTCAAATCGAGCCATGTGCTACGTAACTCATTTGTTTTCCTCAGTTCTTTCTTTGCCTTATAAACATACAAGGCATGTCCAAAATGTTGTTACATGAAATTCCACTAATGAATTGTACCTTTACCAGTTATACGGCAATAATACAGTAGGCCTACGTTGAAATTCTGATACCGGTATTACAAAATGTAGGCCTACTTTTGATTAGATTGTTATCCAAATTAACTTCTATATTTCAGTAGCAGATGCCGCTGCAGTCGAATGTTGGAACCGCCATTTGTATTGTGTTTCCGATCTTTCTGTTATATAGTCTTTGGTGGTCTGTTATAGTCTTTGGTGGTGAGTCGTTTTCTGTCGAGAATACATATCGCAGCTTCTACGAATTGTTAAACCTTTCATTGTATATACCATAACTACAGCATACTAGAAAGTGACTACGCAGAATTACTGGGCCGGTTTGTCTCGATAATTCTTTGCCAGCTTTAAGAGTGGGCTTCCCTGTGTAAATACGACTCTTGACACGTACAGGAAATATAATTGTAAAACTGGCTCCATTATTAAGGTGACTGGCGAAGTGGTTCTATGCTCCTCTTCATAATTTACTGTCATGGATATCCGAAGAATTGTACCAATAACAGTTGACGGAAATTGCTTATTTAGAGCAGTTTCGTACTGTTTGTATCGAAACGAAGAACGTCATAGCGAGTTGCGTTTGCAAACTGTTACAAAAATTGTTGCTGACTGGAATATTTATAAGGATTTTATTATTGGCGATGAGTCTTATCGCCTTCCCCTCAACAACCAACTTGAGTATGAAAATCTTATGTCTGGGAACGGTGAATATGCTGGTCATGTTGAACTCCATGGTATAAGCCAATTGTTTAATGATTATTTGTTTAGAGTGCATAACGATGAGACTAACCACGTTGTAGATTATGGCAATGGAAGTGTTATTTGTCATTTATTGTTTAGCGGCTCCGTTGATGCAGGACACTATAATGTGATCGAATACGACATTAATTTGGGGATAAATCCTACTGTAAATAGACGCATTCGACGAAAAAGAACATTAACCGGTCGTGTGGAAACTACAAATCGTCGCAAAACAATGAGAAATCGGAGAAAAGGCGAAACCACTTTTAATATAAAATATAAATCTGCCATTTCAGAAACAATGCCAGATATTATGCCGTACAGCGAACGAATGTAAACATTGTTCTGCATTGTTCTTCTCTTGCGAAAAAACTACGCTTGGTTACTTCGGCCTTTGCTGTTGCAATGGTAAAATTAATCTGCCGGAATATAAAATACTTGACAGGCTTAAACCATTTTTCACTGGAAATGATGATACCTCAAAGAACTTCAGAGAGATTATTCGGCAGTACAACAATTCTATGTCCTTCGTTTCCTTTGGTGCCAATGTTACCGTACCACCTGAACACGGTCCATATTGTTTTAAAATTTCAGGAATTGTACATCATCGCATTTCTTCCATATATTCCAAAAATATAAGCGACAGTTGTTACGGCCAATTGTATGTATTAGACTGCTCAGAAGCTAATCAAATCAGATTAGCAAATCGAGCGAATTCTTGCATCAGGGAGGGTACACTTCATATTCTAAATAATATTTTGCAAGAGCGTAACCCTTACATTCAACTGTATAAGACAATGCATTCAAAAATATGCGAAGAAAATGAACTGGCTTTAAGAGAAAAACGCCAACCGTTAGATTTGGTCATGCGCTTTTACCATGAACCTCAAGAAGATCCTAGACGTTACAATAACCCAGCTTCCTCAGAGATTGCAGCTATTTTTGAAACAACTGACGGCGCTCCGGCTTCACACCGCCACATAGCCGTATTTTCTAATCAGGGAGTTTTAAAGGAAATTGATGTTGACAGCATGCATTGTGATCCATTAACTTACGTTTTAATCTGGCCTTGCGGAGAAACAGGGTGGCATATTTCACTGCCAACAGGAGGGAACCGTAAGACGAACGTTAGGCAAAATATGACAATGCGTGAATATATTTTGTATAGGCTGTCGATTCGAGGTTGTCCTCCCGCAGGAGGTTTCAACCCTTTACTTAATGCAGGTAAACTTACCCAACAATTAATAGTTGACTATTATTGTCGAATAAAAGGAGATAGACTAAAATATATTCGCAATCAACAAACGAAATTGCGTGTCGATACCTACGTTGGTCTTGCTGATGCTTTACACTTTAGAGCTGAAAATGAAAGTTTAAGAGCTGGTCGCATAGTTATTTTGCCTTCTACTTTTATTGGTAGTCCCCGAAATATGTTGCAAAATTATCAGGATGCAATGGCAATTGTGAGAAAATTTGACAAGCCAGACCTCTTCATAACTTTCACTTGCAACCCATCATGGCCTGAAATTACTACTAGCCTCCAACCTTATGGAAATGCAAACAATAGACCTGATGTCGTTGTTCGCGTTTTTCATGCGAAAGTGAAGGAACTCTTGCGTTTAATAAATCAAAAGCAAATTTTTGGCGAGGTACAAACTTTCTTATACACGGTTGAGTTCTAGAAGCGAGGTTTACCTCATATACACTTACTGGTTTGTCTTCGAGATAGTTGTAAATTACGAGAAATCTATGATATTGATATGACAGTTTCTGCAGAAATACCAGATCCTTCCAATACAACATTGTACAACTTAGTAAAGACACACATGGTACATGGACCTTGCGGCCTTCTGAATCCCAATTCAATTTGCATGAAGGATGGAAGATGTAAGAAGGGTTTTCCAAAAGACTTTGTGCCAGAAACTAAAGAGAATGTGAACGGCTATCCACTTTACCGTAGGCGACAGAATGGAAGATCATATAGTAAACGAGTACAAGGCACCAATGTTGAAATCGACAATCGCTTCATTGTTCCATACAATCGATATCTATTGATGTACTTTCAGGCCCATATTAACGTCGAAATCTGTGCAAGTGTACACAGCATCAAATACATACATAAATATGTTTATAAGGGGCATGATTGCGCTAACTTGAAAATCACGGCAAACGATGGAATGCTACATCATGACGAAGTTTCTATGTATTTGAATGCTAGATATGTTGGGTCAAGTGAGGCTGCATACAGGATTTTTGGTTACAACATGCACGAACAGTCCCACATTGTTGCCCGGTTACCTGTCCATTTACCAGACCAACAAGATGTATTTTTTCATGCCGATGATGCTCCCAAAGCTCAGTTAAAAAGTACACAACTCACTGCATGGTTTCAGCTGAACCAAAATCCAACAACTAGGAGTGCATATATTTATCCTGAAACACCCGTTCATTATGTATGGGATAAATGCAAATGCATTTGGAAAAAAAGACTTAGATTCGAAAAGGTAATAGGTCGGATGTACAATGTTTCTCCATCTGAATCAGAAAGATACCATCTGCGCTTACTTTTACTTCACATAGTAGGTGCCACAAGCTTTGAGGATCTCCGAACATACCGAAGTGTTACCTGCCCAACATATAAGGATATGGCAATTAAACTTGGTTTGCTTATCGATGATTCAGTATGGCAACGCTGTTTGATGGAAGCATCGGTTTTCCAAATGCCCTTTCAACTGAGACAGTTATTCGCCTACATATGCATATTTCATCAACCTTGCAATGCCAGTCACTTATGGGACATGCACAAAAACTCTCTCTGTGAAGATTATTTAAAGTCTGAAGATGAAAATACAGCTTATCAACTATCTCTCAGAGATATTAATAAAACTCTGCAATTGCATGGTTTCTCTCTGCCAACATTTAACTTGCCTGTTGGTACTGACACACACTCAAACGATCAAACTACTAATGAGCCAGTGTTCCCTTTAGATTTGGCTGACCTGATGTCCTTAGCAAACCAGGAACAACTTTCAATTATTAATGAAATCACTAGCGTTCTTCAAAATAACAACACAACTGTCACGAACGCATTCTTTATTGACGGTGCTGGGGGCACAGGAAAAACATTTATTTACCGATGCTTAATACAAAAGTTCTCCAGTTTAGGGCTTCATGTTATATCAGTAGCATGGACCGGAATAGCCGCTGTTTTGCTACCCAACGGTCGAACAGTACACAGTACATTCAAAATTCCTCTAAATTTAAATGAGAGTTCAGTGTCTGGATTAAAATTAAATTCCAAAGCAGCTGACGATATTCGATTAGCACGGCTCATAATATGGGATGAAGCCCCAATGGCAAATATTCATTCATTAATGTGTGTGAATCATCTTCTAAAAGATATTATGGGTAATGACATTCCATTTGGTGGGGAAATTACTGTTCTTGGAGGAGACTTTAGGCAGGTTTTGCCTGTTGTTCCGCACGCTTCTCGCCAAACAATTATTCAAAACTGTATTAAATACTCTCCTCTCTGGCCCTTCTTCAAAATACGCTGCTTATATAAAAACATGCGGTTGAAACCAGAAGAAATTGAATTTTGTGATTTTTTGTTACAAATTGGTAACGGTGACTACCCCTCTGTAGATGGTGAGGAATCAAATGTTATTGAACTACCACCCAGAATTTTAGCGCATAATGACATCGTGACTGAGATTTACAACGAAACATTCATTTCAACGAAAGATATCATCAATTTCTCGAAAGTATGCATTCTAACACCAAAAAATGAACACTGTAATGAAATTAATTTGAAAGTCATCGAACTTATACCCGGTAGTTCAAAAACATACACCAGCGTTAACAGATTAATTACTGAAGATGAAAGCCAGCTACTTCAATTTCCTACAGAATTCTTGAATTCCTTGGAATTAAGTGGTTTGCCTCCACATATTCTTACTCTAAATGTTGGAGCCATAGTTATGCTCCTCAGAAATCTGAACGTTTCCCAAGGGCTCCTGAACGGAACCAGATTATTTGTAAAGAATATGTATGAAAATTGCTTGGATTTGGAAATAATCAGCGGAGATAAAATTGGGCAGAGAGCTCTAATCCCTCGAGTTGATTTAACACCATCCGACAAAACCCTTCCATTTTCTTTTAAGAGACGTCAATTTCCAATTCGCTTGGCATTCTGTATCACAATTAATAAAGCTCAAGGGGAAACTCTCGAACGTGTAGGTCTCTATTTACCTCAGCAAGTTTTCAGTCATGGCCAGTTATATGTTGCAATGTCAAGAGTGCGATCTTTCGACGCCCTTAAAGTTTCAATAGTGCCAAAAAGTAGTCGTACAAAGAATGTCGTATATAAGGAAATCCTTCGGTAATTATTTTACCATTGGCCATCATGTTTCGACTTCGTAAAGCACTCTGACAAAAGCTCTTGGCCTGTAGATTTGCAGAGTGTCTTTAAGAGAAAAAAAAATGTTACCGACCTGTGTTATTGTGATGGTTGTATTAATGCGTGTATCTGTAATTAACGTGAGAATTAGGAAGGAGAACGCCGAGGCCTTACTTAAGGAACCATCCCGGTATTTGCCTGGAGTGGAAGTGGGAAACCGAAGAGAAACACATCCAAGATAGTTAAGGTTGGAATCGATCCTACCTCTCCTCAGTTTTACCTCACGAGGCTGAGTGCGTCCCGTTCCAGCCCTCAGGCCAGAATTAAATTTCTTGGCAGAGAAGGGAAATGAATCCGGATCTCTGGGGCGATGGCCAAGAATATACTTAATAGTGGGCTTCCCTATGTTAATGCGTTTTTCGACATGCACTGGACATTTAATTCTAAAACTGCCTCCTTTACGGTGGCTGGCAAAGAGTCAGTGCTCATCCTGTAATTGGTGAAGTGATTCTATGCTCCCCTGCATAGTTTGCTGTTAAAGAAACCCAAAGGATTGAACATATAACAGGCGATAGAAATTGCTTATTTCGAGAAGTTTCGTGCTGTTTATATCAAAATGAAGAACATCGCCCTGAGCTTCATTTGCAAACTATTGCAAACATTGTTGCTGACAAGGATAATTTTAAGGATTTTATTATTGGCGATCAGCCTCATCGCGTTCTCCTCAGCAACCAACTTAGTATGAAAGTCTCTGAACGGTGAATACACTGATCATGTTGAACTTCATTGTATAAGCCAATTGTTCATTGATTTTATTTGTTTAGAGTACATAACAATGAGTCTAACCACACTGTTGTTTTTGCAAGGGGAGTATTATTTGGCATTTAATATTTAGCGGCTCCATTGATGCAGGGCACTATACTGTTATCGAATAAGACGTTAATTTTGGGAGAAATACTACTATAAAACCCCGTTCGACGAAAAGGAACATTGTCCGGTCGTATGCTAACTGCAAATTGACGCAATAAAGTGAGAAATCGGACAAAATACGAAGCCACTTTAAAAATCCAATATAAATATGCCATAAAAATACTCCCATTTTCTTTTAAGAGCCACCAATTTCCAATCGCTTGGCATAATTTATCACAGTCAATAAAGCTCAAGGGGAAACTATGGAACGTGTAGGTCACTATTTGCCTCATCAAGTTTTCAGTCCTGGGCAGTTATATGTTGCAAAGTCGTCTTTCTCTGTAATCATACAAATAATGCACATAAGAAAATCCTTCCGTAAATATTTTCCCAATGACCGTCATGTTTTGACGGGTTTCAACTAGTTATATATTATTTCAGCAGTTTAGATCCCTCCTGCGGCGCTCACAAGCGACCGATCGTGACAAATGAGCATTCAAATGAAAGAGAATAGACATTAGCAGTGACGCATTGCACTCTAATTACATAACTATGTATAATTTCTTTAAAAATTACTTTTAAAGAGATGCACGATGTGTGCGATTTGCAGATACTGTTGCTGTAAGAAAATACGCTCCATAATCTCTGTCCACTTCACATTTTGGCCGTTGTGACGCCTGTTTCATGTCATTTTCACATTCTGAGGTCTTTCCTTTATCATTTTGCATGGATTTCAGAAACAGTAAATTAAAAAAAAAGAATACTCAAATCGTATAATTTCATAAATATCGAATAACCCGTGAGTGTTACAGTTAAGCTGTCAATCAATGGACTCAGCACACGAACGACATTAGCAGTGACGAATTGCATTCTAATTTCATAAATATCGATTTTTGTAAGAAGTGTGCGATTTGCAAAGGCTCTCATTATAAACCTATTGGGGTAAGTGTGGTTTATGGACATACGAGATTTCTCGCAAGGGCCCGCTAGTCATCATTAATTTGTGTAATAGGCCTACATTTAATCATGGAAAAACTAGTCTATAATTATTATTCTCCTAAGTCTAGTTTCCGGCGAAGAAGATGTCTACAACTGAGATGCGTTTCTTTCTAATTGTACTCAATCCTGGTTCAATTTCCTTGGAGACTGTGTTATTTGAAGCTATTCTCCAATGACCATTAACTTGATATTGTTTATTTAGCCATGTTCTGATTATTGTCACTGGCTGCGTGGCTCAGCGGTGACGTTCTCGCCTGCTGGTGCCAAGGTTTCAGGATCGAATCCTGGCGCAGTCAGCTGGCATTTAAGGGCGCGCAAATGCGAGGGAGCCGTGTTTGTAGATTTACTGGTATGTTAAAGATCCCCTTCCGGGCGAAATTCCGCAGTAGTTATAAGGGACGTAAAACTATTAACGTTATTATTATTATTATTATTATTATTATTATTATTATTATTATTATTATTATTATTATTATTTGGTTAAAATCATTATATGCAGTAGGCAGATGACCTTTGGGTTTCACGCAGTATAACAACAATAGTGAATCAAAAATCTTATTGGTAGTCGATATTCGTGTGATCTTGAAATAATTTTACAAAAATAGTTCTATTTGAGCTCCTTTGCTGACGCGCGGGCTTCCCAATTCTACTCTCGCGCACTGGTGAACAAAAACTCAAAACAAACATCTAGTATAGCTGCAATCTCCTTGGAATAATTAACCCTTGTAGTCTACTTCATTATCTCTTTGAAACGTGAGGCGAACGTCAGTAAAATTTATAGATCGTTCGTCAGAGTGCTTCACCTGTCGGCTCTTACCTTGAGATACTGCGTTCAAATGACGGTGCTATTCATCTATTAGCAGTAAAGGAGCAGCAGAGCTTGGAATTTAATCCTCATAAATATGGCGTAATGACTCAGCAAGTGTAGCGCAAATTACTTAATGGAGCGTCTAGATTACCACAATTATCTGTCTTCTCGCGGTGTTCGCTACTCCTTGGAAACAAATGATATGTTTTCTGCCGACGACTGCGGGGCACAGAAATTCTAAGACACGTGCAGTACTGCCTTGGCCTTTTTACACGCAATGGTCTGGTTTTCTACGTGCCGTCTTTCTCAGGATATTATCTTGAACTGTATCTAGTGGACAGTGTAACGAACGAAGCCACAGAGCCCGCAAGACTCTTTGAAATCACACAGAATTAATGCGGGTATTCATGTTTATAGTCAGCAGTTCGTATCAGATAGGTCATTGAGGAGCGTACATAGCCTAGTTGGAAAATAAGTGCAATTTTTAGGAATCTTCCTTTTCTCTTATCAATAATGTACGGTATACGAATAATCTACTATAAGATCCGCCTTGTCAAACAGTAGGAGGTAGTTTACTAATTAAAATATATGTACATGTTTGGTTATTACTAGGGGGCGGATTTCTATGACAAGCCATATTTTCCCCCTTAACATTATATCTTATAGTCTTGTATTTTCAACAAATTTCCAAGCATGATAATCAAAATCAAACAGGTTTTATTGGGCATATAAATGCATATTTAGGCTTTCTTAAGTTTTATGGCATATTTTGAACAAAATATCATAATAAACGGCATATTTTGGCAATTTTCATTTGAATTTCGTTTTATGAAAATCATAATAAGCTCTATAGAGCATCCAGCGTTTAGAAAAGACTGTGGAGCCTTATGGCGACAGTGTTGCTAACTCTAGGCAGAGGTCATACGTTATGTTCACCCGCTTCGAGTACTGCGCTTTCATAAGTTAGCGAGACAACCACAACCCCAGCAGCTACCTGAAATAGAACACGCCCAGGAAGGAGCAGTTTTGCAGGTGTTTACGGATTGGACCAGTATTAAGGATACTGTATGCGAAGAGAACCAACAACGACATTCATTTCGTTGTGATATGACGCATTACTGATTGACAGATGTCGAGATCACAACCCTTCCTTCCTTCTCGGATGGATGCAGACGATGTTAACAATTTTTATGTCAGCAATACTGTTGATCATCACTTTTTTGTTATTAGTTAGGCCATAATTTATTTTTTTCAATTCTATTCTTGTTGTTTTGTTTAGATTAATATTTGTAATATTGTAGTGAGTTAGCCGTGCGGTTAGGGGCGCGCAGCTGTGAGCTTGCATTCGGGAGATAGTGGGTTGAAACCCAACTGTCGGCAGCCCTGATTCGATCGAACAGAAAATAAAACAGACACACAACACCAACACCAATGACGGATTGTGCTTCAGAACTTATGTTGTCGGCGGACCTGAGCACGTGCTCCACTCCGCGCGAGCATGCAGCACAGGACGAAATTTTAAAATTACTATGACGTAATATAAGCGTTACTTGTACGCAATAACAAAGGTAATCAGTTGGCAGATAATTGTAGGAAGCTATTATGACGAAAAATATATATGTTCAGAGTTCCTTCATGACAAATGGTGAGGCAAAAAAAACAGTGTAGGGGGGATTTCCGTTAAAAGTAAAAGCCCATAAGACCCACAGTCTTTTCTAAACGCTGGATGCTCTATAGAAATTATTGTTCAGGATAGACTGGAAGAACCATTCTAAAGTAGTGTATGGAATGTTTCCAACAGATAGGAACTATTGTTTGCTAGCTGGGTCAATTCCTAGAAACCGGGCTATTGTTTACACGGAGGCAGAGGTAATTCCGCAGTTATTTGTCATCGTTCTTATCTCTCTCCTTTGCCCTTCCCTCTTCCACCTTCACTACACTTAATGACCTTGGTCACTCATTAGGGAGCTTCAGTCATTCAGTTCCTTTCAATATGCCTAAAACGAAAGTCTCAATTTGTGGGAAGTTGCGAAGTTTTTTTTGGCGAGTTCGGTGAAAACATATTCAGTACGGATGGAATGATATTATTCTGTAAATTGTGTGAGATTTTGAAGAATGAAAACTTTTTTAACTCTTAATTAATTGCAGCCTGTAGCAATCGTAACAAAAGTGTTTCTATGTAACGTAGTTGCTATTCATTAAGTCATATTTTGAATTTTATAGATCATATTTTTATGATTTTAGGTCATAAATGCATACATATTTCATACAGTTTTAGTTATTACATTGATAACTTATTCAGCGGTACCAAAATATACAAACAAGAAATTGAATATGAAATAAAAACACATAATGAAGCACATAACGTATAACACAAGAGCAAGAGAAATGGTACAGGAGAAATCAGCTATTACATGATAATATATACAATATTTACAAGAGTTGTGACCAGTATTTGGCTACATTGCCAGCGTTGTTACCAGCCAATGCCAGATCCAACCCTGTGCATGAGTCTGGGCATAGACGACAGTTCAAGAAATGCCTAGAAGTGTGTTATTCTCCGCACTCACACAGTGCTTCCCCGTCATGCAAGATTCCCCATTTCATGAGATTGTATTAGATCTTGCTACACCGGTGCGCAGTCTGTTTAAGGACTTCCAGGTACACCATCCATCTTCAGGTGGTAATTTTTCTTCAATTTAAACAAGTTCCGGATGATCAGGATACCTTTGATTCCATAACTTAACCCTGGCCTTTTTTGGGTTAGAATGAAGTGGAGTAGAAGACTGCAGAAAACTTTTCCTGGACTTCAGTCGAGCTGAAGGTGGCTGATGACCATGAAGGGGATGGGCTAAGATGTTGCAAACCTTATGTCTCTCGATATTAGCGGCCACCTCACGTCTAATATCAGGTGGGGCTATGCCTTCAAGTGAGTACAACTTCTGTGTTGGTGTTGGTTTTAAACATCCTGTGATTAGCCTGCAAGTTTCATTCAAGGCAATGTCGACTTTTTTGCGTGAGCTGATTTATACCACACGGGACTAGCATATTCAGTAGCAGAATAGCAGCGAGCTAGGGCAGTTGTCCTTACTGTCTGAGGGTGGGTACTACTACTTGAATACCACATACTGAGGAACACAATTACGGCAGGCAAAACCATTACAGCCTATTACTTGATATTACTGACAGCAACGATGAAGTGGAGCAGCATGTTACTACTTTGTATACTGTGCTCAAGAGACCATCTCGTGCATTGTTGGCTTCCACCCAGTGGCGTATCTAGAATTTTATCCAGCAGAATAAAACTAGACAGATATAATATTTGCTTATCAGAAATATCACATCAACAAGAAAATTTGTTGTTATTAGGCTAAAAGTTTCAACTATTAGCACCTTTGATAATATCCTACAAACTCTTTTTATAGAAGTTGGTTAATATATACACCACTATCCTATCCACTTAATACAGTCTGACGGCCAACTCTAGTCGCCAGCAGCAGTAGCGTTTATTACTTGCACACAGCAGTTCATAAAACGACGACTGAGATCTTGCCATATAATTCTACTAGCTTTCATTGCCCATAAAGGGCAGTAAGACGAGGTGTGTCAAATTATTTCCAGGCCATTCATTGCTACTGTTGTTATTTTCAACCAAAATAGTCGTATTGCAGTCCTTAGGAATAGGCCGCGTAGATTCTTGATTTTGCTTATTGCCTTCAACGCAGCGTCCACCCTCTCACTCACGTACGGGGTCATTATCTATGCGCGCCCCGATAAACACGGCAAGCTAAGCCGGCTGTGACTGGCGCAGATCGTGGGTGCGCGTAACCGGTTCGGCCGGTGGTCGGCGTGCTCCGCTGACTCATATCGTTAGTTCACACGTGTTTTGTCACCCATATAGACGTGTATCTGCAAAGCTTAGATGTTAGTGTTGCACGTTTAGTGAGTATTGTGATTACTGTGTTTGTTGGTCATGTCTAGACACCAATTCACATTGCTCGAACGTGTGTACAGTATATCGTATATGGAAAGCAGAAAGTCTTGTTCTGAAACAAGACGAAAATTTCAAATCAAGTTTCCAGGAAGACCTGTGCCTAATGCCAGTATTAGGACATTCCCTAAACAATTCAAAGAAACAGGCTCCGTAAATATTAAAAGAGTTGACATTCTTTCATCAGAAGATGTCAGGTGTGTGAACAAGAGAGGGATGACATTTTCAGCATCAGCTATGGGCACTGTAAGTAGGCCTACAAATTATTGAACATGTTTGGTAAAAGTGTAAAAGTGCGCGCCTACCACCGGCTGAACCATGTACGCGCGCCCGCGATCTGCGCCAGTCAAAGCCGGCTTAGCCTGCCGTGTTTATCGGTGCGCACATAGATAGTGACCCTGTACATCGTGAAGACGTTCCCAGGTGTCAATGCAACTACTCTCCGTTGCTCAGCTCTAGGTTTAGTTTATTCTGTTGCTGAGTATTATGCTCCTGTGTGGATAATTAGTTCGCATGTAAGATTAATAGATGTACAATTGAATAACACCATGCGCATGATAACAGGAACAATTATGTCAACTCCTACGCAATGGCTTCCTATTCTCAGTCACATCCCACCACCTCATTTGCGACGATGCAACATTTTGATAAGAGAATATAGAAAGATCCAGACCAACAAACAACAACCTATCCATGGAGACTGCTGATCTACATGTGAAGCGACTACGTTCAAGACATCTACCTATCTGCACAGCGGAGAATCATGCCACCAACAAATTCAACCTGACTGAGAGATGGTCTTCTGATTGGAATTCGTTTGCCTCTCCAGAGAGTTCAGTAATGCCATGTATAACTGAGAAGGGGCCAGGGTTCACTCAGCCTAGAAAGACCTGATCAAAATTAAATAGAATCCGGACCAATCACGGTGTATGCGGGGATCTCCTGTACAAGTAGAGGATAAAATCTTCATCATGTTGGTTGGTTGGTTGGTTGGTTGGTTCTTAAGTTTAGGGGCTGCGACAACGCGGTCATGTAGCCCCGTGTACTTTGGGTGTGTGTAGAATCTGTCTGATAACCGGTGTTAATTGTGATGACTGTATTAGTGTGTGTTATCTGTTATTTAATTTAAGTACTGCAACTTAGAATTTTTCAAATAGTTCCTACTTTTGCCGCCAAACGCCACTGTCAACGACTACTCAGGACCTTCTATACTACCGGACCTGACACTGCAATCCAAGATGGCCGCCGTAGTTGGTGGTCGGACATCAAACGCCTGACGTGTGTCACAATCCAACACAACACAAAATAACATCATGACGTGATTTTGTCTGCTTAATTCATTTTATGGGCTTGGGACATCTTGGTCATCAGCCCCGTGCAGTTGTGTGTGGGTTGAATTCCTCCGATTACGTGATGAATGTAGTAGTGTGTGTAGCTGTGTAAGGGACAGGCATGGGGAGGTGCCCTAGGAGTTGAAGTAAGGTACCACCGGAGTTCCATCAGGAAAGGAATAAAATAAAATAATGTTGTGGCCCACAGGAGAGATCTGCAGAATATCTTGGCTGAGTGAACAGGGAAAGTTGTAAATGTTCCTGTAGGAATTTCAATCCCTTTTTAGTAAGTTACATATTATTCGGGGCATGTTTGCCATCTCTTGATGAATGCAGTACATTTGCATTTTTCTGTTGGCACAGGCTAGAGTAAAATGAGGCTTTTCACCGATGTCTCAGTCTCACTCATGGCTGTGATTATATGGAAGCTACTGAGGTATGGGTGGTGCTCAGTAATGACATTCAGGCACAGTAAGTGCCTGTGGATGCTGTGAAAGGTTCTACTCATAGGGTTAGTACTGCTGTACTGACTCAGTGAGGAAAGCAATGACAAACTACCTCACTCCTCTTCTTGCCTAGTACGCCTCAATATAGCGCTGCCATGGGTTTTTGTGGGTATCTACCCACATAACCTAACGGCAGTGCCTTTTGAGGATCCAACCAGCTTTCGGGCTGACTACCTAGCAGACATACATATTATTCTTAAAAATAAATGTGACCAACCAGATGGTGTAGTTCTTGGTTGTCACTTCTGGGGTCCAAGTTTGATTCCTAACTGTCAAGAAATCTCAATTCTAGTCTGAGGGTAAGAACGGGCTACACACAGCCTAGTGAGGTAAACCGAGAAATGTTGGGTTCGATTCTCCGCTTAGCCACCCAGAAAGTGGTTTACCATGGGTTACCACACATACTGAAGATAAATGCCTAGGTAATTCCTATCATAAGGTCACGACTGCCTCCTGTAAATCCGTCAACAAGTAGGCTAGTCGTATTCATTCATTCCTATTCATGAGATTAAATGGAACTCTGTCAAACGGGGCGGCTTCGGTGGCGTAGTTGGTAGCATGCTGAGCTTCTATGCCCAAGATAGCGGGTTCAAACCCGACCGAAGCCGTCGGATTTTTTAAGAGCGTTAAAAATCCCTCAGTATGCCTTCCTTCGGAGGGGAAGTAAAGCCGGCGGTCCCATGTCATAGATTTATGGCATGATAAAGAACCTTCCACTAATTACACCTGTGTGAAGCTAAATTGGATAGGTTAAGATTGTAAACAACGCTCTTAGGTTTCTACGTTCGTTGCCAAGAGCCGACTGCGGTGGCGTCTATTAGCTAAGTTCTGAACTAGGCCTAGTAGTCGTTGACGGTGGCGTTTGGCGGCAAAAGTAGGAACTATTTGAAAAATTCTAAGTTGCAGTCTGTACTTAAATTAAAAAACAGATACAAACACTAATACAGTCATCACAATTAACACCGGTTATCAGACAGATTCTACCCACACCCAAAGTACACGGGGCTACATGACCTCGTTGTCGCAGCCCCTAAACTTAAGAACCAACCAAACTCTGTCAAAGGCATGACGTGTGTCAGAATCCAACCCAACCCAAAATAACATCATGACGTGATTTTGTCTGCTGTTAATTCATTTTATGGGCTTGGGACTTCTTGGTTATCAACCCCGTGAAGTTGGGTGTGGGTTGAATTCCCCTGATGGGAAATTAGAAAATAGGCACCAATGGCTTATCTTCATAATAATTGGATTTGGATCCAGTCACACAACAGTTTCAAGGCATATCACCACAATTTTAGCATAACCTATGTATGAGTAAGCCTACTGGTAGTTTATTAAAACGGGATCCACACCAAGTACGTGATAAGATTGATATCCTTGGACAAGCAGGCGTATAATTGGATGAGAGAACACTGCAGACAATTTAAAATGTAGGTTAAGTTCCTACGTACGGTAATCAATTTTCAGATCTTCTTAAACCTTGAATTGGAATACGTTAATTATTGCTATGTTTGCTCATAATGAATTACCATTACTAATAATTTATAAACCCTAAACAGAATAATAAATAGACCAAACTTACCCACTGATTGGCAATAGCATTGATGGTATCACAAGCGTAACAGAAGTCACCGGTATCTCGTATTTAAGAAGCACTATTGCAGACATTTACTTACACGAACGTTTAATATCATTAGGCAATAATCAATAAGCACAGATAATCAAGGGAGACGATTGCTAACCGAAATTCACATCACTATCACATCGTAAACAAAACGACTCAACTAATAAACAAAGCATGTAACCACCAACAGCGACAGCCATCTTTCATCAGTCCCGCCGCCAGTGTCAGGTCCGGTATTATAGAAGGCCCTGGACTACTAGGCTTAGTTCAGAACTCAGCTACTAGACGCCACCGCAGTCGGCTCTTGGCAACGAACATAGAAACCAAAGAGCGTTGTTTACATTCTTAACCTATCCAATTTAGCTTCACACAGGTGCAATTAGTGGAAGATTCTTTAACATGCCATAAATCTATGACATGGGACCGCCGGCTTTACTTCCCCTCCGAAGGAAGGCATACTGAGGGATTTTAACGCTCTTAAAAATCCGACGGCTTCGGCCGGGTTTGAACCCGCTATCTTGGGCATAGAAGCTCAGCATGCTACACACTACGCCACCGAAGCCGCCCTTCATCAAGTTGCGAGTGTGGTGCTGAAAGACAGACTGTTCGGCACCTAGTTCAGGAATGCCCACAAACATCTTACAGTGGTGAATTCAGTGACTTAATCCTAGGGACACCACAGGCATTTTTAGCCTATTTTCAATTTTGAAAAAATAGGCTTATGAGATCACCTTTTGTCCGTGTGTGTGTGCGTGTGTGTGTGTGTGTGTGAGGTGTGTGTGTGTGTGTGTCCCTAATAAAATCTAAACGGCTGGAGCGATTTCATTGAAACTCGGTAAGTTCATAGCACTATTCCCAGCGACCTCGACCGTGCCCTTCAAATCTTGTTACGTCTCACCAATCCAACATGGCGGCTGTGCGAAATATTTCACTAGCATTCAATATCTCCGAAACTATTACCGATATCGCCCTGAAATTGTGTACGGTGATAAAGGGCACTACTAGAAGTTCACCTATGAGACTTTCTAAAATCTGGTGACTACAAAACCAACATGGCGGCAAAGCGAAGTTGAGACTTTAAATTGACTCTTCTCGTGATTTAAATATCCAAACGTAATGAAACTTGGTACAGCAAATATTTATACACATTGCAATGCACTGGAGTCTAATTTAGTTCAATTGTTTACATAACCCCAAAATGGCGGCTGTGCGAAATATTTCACAGACATTCTATATCTTCGAAACTATTACAGATATTACCCTTCAATTTTGTACGGTGATAAAGGGTACTGATACAAGTTTACCTATGTATATTTCATAAACCTATCAAGTACAAAACGAACATGGCGACCAAGCGAATTTGAAATATTTAAATAGACTTTTCTCGTGAGTTGACTCTCTGAGCGCAGTGAAATGTGGTACAGTAAATGATTTTGCAGATTGTAATGCACTGCCATCTAATTTAATTCAATTGTTTACATAAACTCAAGATGGCGGCTGTGCGAAATTTTAAAATTAAGTTTTTATTCCTTGTGTCGTAATCATGCGATCGAAGTGAAAGTTTGAATAATGAACCTCGGCAATAATTGTCCTTGAATGGTACATAACTCTATTGCCTATACATATAACAATCCTAATTGGCGAGGTTCCGAAATATTTAGACGGTTCTCAATATCTATGAATCTTTTACAGCAACCAAACTGTTTTTTTAATGTTCATAGAGGCTATGAACATATGTTCACCTATAGGACTTTCATAACCTGGTGAGCACAAATCCAACATGGCGGCGACGCGAAGTATAAATATGTAAATGTACGTTTCTCGCGAATTAACTCTCCGAGTGCCGTGAAACGTTGCACGTTAAATGCTTATACAAATGTTGATCCACTGGCATCTAATTTATTTCGATTGTTTGCATTATCACAAGATGGCTGCTGTGCGTAATTTTAAAATCTCGTTTTGACTTCTTGTGTTCTAATCATAAGATTGAAGTTTGAATACCACACGTACACAATAATCTTAATGTAATAGTACAAAAATAAAATTCCAACCTGGCGACCATCTGAAATATTTAGACGGTTCTCAATACCTACGAATCTGTTACAGCAATTAAACTGAAATTTTGTATGTTGATAGAGGCAATTAACATGAGCAGGATTTATGAAAATTGGCTGTATAGTTCTTCACGGAACTACTTGTATTATATTTCTAACCTTGATGTCAAATTATAAATAATTCTCATGTATGGCATAGAGAATAGTACATTATGCAACGAGCCTATACTGGCAATAATTAAGGCACGAGTATGTTTATAAAACGAGCGTAGCGAGTTTTATGATTTTCATACGAGTGTCTTAATTATCATTATAGGCGAGTTGAATAGGACTGTTTATCTTCGACGATAATTATAACTTTATTATATGTTTAGCATAGATATTCATAAATATCTGTGGGATTCAGTAACTTCAGTTAGTGAACAGAGCGCGCTGGGTGGTTTGCTGACTGAACAGAGCGCATGCGTGGGTCAAAGAATTAGGATAGCAGAGACCATTTACTTTGCTTGGCAATGCTATTGTTTACAGCCTGCATGATGTCTAGTGCCGATCAGAACTAGCCTTCACTAATATTGTCACCGAAGTCGTTTGAAAGCATTGCCCTGTGTAGAAATTGGGGTTGGGGATATTAAGGTACAGTGCTATTTCTTGTCTCATATTTACCAGTTTATTTACGTGAACATACCTAAGCCTCCGTGGCTCAGGCGGCAGCACGTCGGCCTCTCACCGCTGGGTCTGTGGTTCAAATCCCGGTCACTCCATGTGAGATTTGTGCTGGACAAAACGGAGGCAGACAGGTTTTTCTCCGGGTACTCCGGTTTTCCCTGTCAACATTTCATTCCAGCAACACTCTCCACTATCATTTCATTTCATCTGTCATTCATTTAATCATTGCCCCAGAGGAGTGCGTCAGGCCTCGGCAGCCGGCACAGTTCATATCCTCGCCCCTAGATGGGGGCTTCATTCATTCCATTCCTGACCCGGTCGGAGACTGGAAGCAGGCTGTGGATTTTCATTTACGTGAACATATGGGACGGGGCACTTTCCATGTAGGTAATTTATGTAGAAGGATGCTGTGTTGCCAACTTCTGGACGTAGATTCATAAATTTCTTGCATATGTCATAGTTTTTTCTTGTTACCGTAAAGTTTCGTGCTGATTTTGTCTATGTGTTTGGGATTGTAACTACAATGGTTGGTCCGATATCCAATTTGTACTTTCAAATCATGTAATTCATATCCGACATGTTGGATTTTGAGCGCATGCACCAAGATATCCTTACCTAATTTGTCAATGAATGAACTCTGATTGGCTGGAGAAACTGTCTCATAATGAAAAGCAGTACTATAATGACCCCCATTAGGATACAGTTTTCTGACATATAATATTCGAACATAAATAAATAAATAAATAAATAAATAAATCCCAGGTGTCTGCATGGCCACCCCTCATCATACCCTAAAGGCAAAGCCACATTTGTCTTTCTTCTGCTAAACGTTTCAAAGCAGCATATTCCTGGAAGTTTAGTCAGTTCATCACAGAATCGCCTACTTCACTTCTTCCCAAAAAACCTTTCCTTCCAACACGATCGTTAGCAAATTGTTATGGCGTAGTGTGTAGCCAATGAATTCTGTTTTCCCTTGTTTCACCTACTTCCATAAGGACCTTTATGTTCGACGATGTCGATATGTAAATATTTTATTTCGGAATGCTGTATTATAATGGGGGTCTTTAAAGTACTACTTTTCATTATAACTAGGGCTCGGATTTTTAGGTAAATAAATATTTTTTTATGTAAATACATATTCTAAGCATTTTTTCTTTAAATACATAAATTCCTGCTTTTCACTTATTAGCACATAAAAAGACATAATATTTACATTTTTTAAAATCAGTTTGCTAGATCATTCAGTTCATTGCACTTTCGTTCTGTGTTACTTCAACGGGGAAGAACCTGTGAGCTATCTAATCTTCATGCAGAGCGTATGTCAGCTTGCAACTGGGTAATTCGTAACTTGTCGCCCCGTGCCACTCACTGTAGAAGCCGGCGATTTCCTTGTCCAAAACCATATTGCACCACGTGATAGACCTACCTGGAACCTGTGACACTCACATGCAGTTCTTTTCTGGCACTGTGAAGTGTAAGGCAGTTCTACGATGCCTAAAGTAAAATCAGCTACACGTTATCGTCTGTTGCAGAATTTAAAGATAATTTTACTTCTGATGGGGGCGTTCTCTCCTGCCAACCATGTGGGAAAGCAATAAAGTCTGAACAGCGATCTCAAGTTACCCAACAACTCAAGGACAAGAAACATATTGCCGCAGTTTCGCGCCTTCAGAATAAGTGTTTCGCGATAATCGTCGGTCATTTGTGCTGGACAACCTGAAGATGTATCTCGTTGTGTATTGTAATGCTTCAGCAGTCAGTGAGACATAAAATAAATTGCATTCGTGAGTACTGCATATTGTTTATATTCACATTAATAAACTAAATTATAATTACATATTTTTACTTTTTGTCACATATTTCAGGTATTTTTAATATATTAAAAATAAATATTTTCCAGCTTTCAGCACCTAAAAACCGAGCCCTAATTATAACAATTTTAGTGAATTAGTTATTGTTATAAACACACCATAACGTCATGGAGGAAGCAGGCGTTCGACATTAGTTGCACGGAAATTATAATCCAGCTCCCTGTTCAGTAAATTGATTTCTTATGCGATACTTTTCCGCCAGATACCGTTACTGTTCTATTTGGGACTAATGACTTGCCTTCCGTTGATATTCTATACGCATCGAATTTGAAGAATAACTAGTTGATAATACAATATATTTTAATTTTAAAGCGTTTGTAACAGCCTATTTTGTGTTATTTGACCAAAGTAACAAAATGATCATATATAGTTCCTGTGCGCTATCTGTTGTTGCTACTTCATGATAAACAATGTTTTAAAGCTTTGGGATTCGTTATTGGGTAGAGATCAAATGCTGACCCACACAATTCCCAAGTAGAAGAAGTCACCCGACAGAATCTCGACAGATATTTATGAATATTTATGTTAAAACATATAATAAAGTTTTAATTATCGTCGATCATAAACAGTCGTATGCAACTCGCCTATTATGGTAATTAAGACACTCGTATGGAAATTATAAAACTCGTTTCGCTCGTTTTATAAACATACTCGTGTCTTAATTATTGCCAATATAGGCTCGTTGCATAATGCACTATTTGATTTGACTATTTCTCTCTCTCTCTCTGTGGTTAACAGCTGTGAGGCTGGTTGGCAGCAGCTCGCCATTCTTACTCTTCTGTTCACAGTATAAGCCACAATTCATATCTTCCAGTATTTGACTCATGTACTCCAGTCTGGGTCTTCCTCTATAATTCTTGCCATCTACTGTTCCCTCGTGTATAAGCTTAAGCAGTCCATTGAGTCGCAGTATGTGGCCCACGTGGAGATTCCGCTTTATTTTAAAATATTTAAGGAAGCATCTTCTCTCTCTCCAACTCTTCTAAAGACTTCCTCATTTGTGACCATTTCTTTCCATCTGATTTTCATAATCCTTCTATAGCACCAGGTTTCAAATGCTAGTAGTCTTTTCCTCTCACTCTCTCCTATTGTCCAAGATTCACTGCCATATAGCGCGCCGCTCCATACATAGGTCTTCAACATTTGTTTCCTCACATCAAGACTTATGTTCCTTGCAGTAAATAGGTTCTTCGTTTTATTTCTGCTTTTCATCATCATCATCATCATTTGAGTCTGTATACTATCTTCTTTCTCTATCCAGCTTATTTTCAGCATACTAGGTACTGGAAATAGGAGACTGCAGGCAGGGGGTTTTCACTGAAGTGAAATTTCGCGGGTTTCGCTTCTTTTCCTAAAGGACATTGTCACTGTCTTCGTCCCGTTTAATCTCAGATTAATGGCTTAAGGGATCCGACGAGGCGACCGCGCGTCACCCCACAATCTGAAGGTCAGTAACACTTGCATGCACCAAAAACTAACAGCTGACAGACTATTGACTGTAATTATATTTTTCTGTCAATGCAATAAAAGAAGAACCAAAGAGTTCCATAACAGCTCGGATTTGGGTTATCGGACCAACTGGTCTTCGGAAAAGAACGCGTTGCATTCTTGACGCCGGGAGTCAGTCAAGCTTCATCAGCTCGGATCTGATAGATAACTTGAAGCCATAAAGAGCTGTCAGTCACTGCATTTGAAGTAACATTAATTATATCAATGACTCCCAGATTGGCCAACTTCAGCATAACTAGAATGTAGACAAAAGATTCCGTGCGAATCTCGGCATTCGAGAGTAGTAACACGTACTCACCACACCCAACCGTCCCACGTGACATCCAGAGCCTATCACGTCGGGGTCACCAATTGTAATATTTCTGTATACTTATACTTTCGGTTACGGTAGCAGGAAAACTATATTTTTGTATATTTATTTTCACGTACGTTAGCAGGGAAAATAACACTTGCATGCACCAAAAACTAACAGCTGACTATAATTATCTTCTTTTGTCAATGCAATAAAAGAAGAACCAAAGAGTTCCATAACAGGAACCGGGTTGAAGAAGTGCAGGCCTCCGAATCTGCCCATGCGCATGGTGACAGAAGCGGTCTCAGCGACGATGTGTTGGAGGCGAAGATCGTGACGTCTAGAGCAAGCCTGTGTCCACCACAGGTCAACAAGGACTGGACAGTGGTTACTTGGTAGGCCAAGGCGCTTCAGGGTACAAGTGCCACAATGGGTGGGGTATATGCCATTCTTTGTAACCTTGTCAATCCACACTATTGGTAGAAAGTAAAGTGATAAAGTCAAGTTATTCTGATATGTATCGATTACACGACGACATAAAGTGGAAAACAACTCCGCCATCAATGTTTGTTTGCGACTGTATAAACTGTCACCTCATACAACTAGTTCTCATTAAACTGATAAGCTAAGTAAAAGGAATCAGAAAGCAGCTAACTGGTGTTGAACGATTCAATAAATAGAATTTTGCCCGCGGTCGAAAGGAGAGAATTCACTGTGACCTTTGCGGTGAGTGCAAGAATCCTGCTTAATAGTTTATAGGCCTATTAACCGGATAAGGTAATTGCATGTCTTGGCGTACCAAGTATGGAGGAAGGTCGGTATAGTCGCGTGGACGCTGCACGAGACCACGCTCCCACACGCTCACGGTTGGCAACCACGGGACCACAGCTGAATCCGGATGTGCTCCCACTTAATTATGCCGGACTCCTGTCGGTCATCTTTCCTGTCGACCTTCCTTGGTCAACTCTTGTTCTCTTCCGACCCCGACGGTATAAGGTTATCCGAGGCCCAGGGTGTCTCTCAATTGCCTGCCCAGGGGGAAGATGACCTCGCTGACATCCATCGAACGGACCAAAATATAACATATTCCATATACAACAAGTGACCGCTCCGATCACTCAAATACACACAAATTAGCAGGCATGAATTCAATGGTAATTTCAATAAAGAAATTGTAACGATATAACAATAGGGATGTAGCCGGAGAAAGTTCGCGACAAATAGCGCTCGTGTAGTACCGGGCAAGCGCAAGGCGATCGTCTTATGTTTCTCCCAATCAGCTGCGAGGAATGTATAAATTGTGACCGAGTTTTCTAAGCTAAAGTAAATTATATCTTCTCTAATTTTACTCCAAGACTATATTAATTAATTCTATAGGTATATCTCCTAATATATTATGGACGATTTTCAGCGTTTAAGCGTTAAACAGCTGCAAAATGAGCTACGGACCAGAGGCCCTGAAACTAGCGGGAGGAAGGAAGAATTAATACAGGGGTATTTATTATTCAAATAATGAATAGGAGTCAGCATGCTTTTTCCTAAAGATTACAATTACTTGAGTATTGTAGGCCTATATTGATAGATATATCTCCATAAGACTTAAATCATAAATAGAGATTTAAATATTCACTTTCTCCCCTTGCTTATAGACTTCGATTCATGTCCTTTTTTTAGGTTGATAGCTTACATGAAACTGTCATGTTTTAAGGTAAACATAGCCTAATCAAAGAAAGTTGATACTGATATTGTATACTTCAAAAATTCATCGCAACGTTTGGCTCTTATGTCATGTTGTCAATTTCTCAATAAGAATCATTCCCGTACCCCTTAGAAACAACTGAGGGGTACAATTTTTAAAATGTTTGAATATCCCTGCTTTAGGGCCACGAACTGTTTCCATTCATCTGACTATGTCTCAAGAATGTAGAAGTCAGTCGCTACCACATTCTCCGTCGGGCAGATGGAAGTTGACGATTAATTCTGATTTCAAGAAACCAACCATAATACGTTTGTGACTGTTATGTTGGACATTTATTATTGAAGTATTTGTCCCAGTATTGATGTCTTTGAAAATGGGAGTTATAAATGTTACATTCACTTCTTCGTGTATATTGACGCTTTCTTCCCGTACTTCAATGGAGATAATTTCTGCAGATTCCGATATTGTAGTCTTATCGTGGTAATCCGGCAATTTTCTTGTGTATGGCCTCTTCCTTATTTTTGTTGAGTTCGTGGTCCACGGAAAAAGCGATGGAACAGCGCCCGGTTTTAATCGGGCTCTCTTACCTTCAAATACAAACGCATAAATTCAGTGGTTGTTATCGAAATGTCTTATCAATTTATAGGTACAAAATAGGAATTATTTCCCTTTGTAAATCACACTTATCCAACACAGTTTTCGTGAAGTCATCGGGTTGAAAATGATGGGAACACACTTTAATATTTTTGGTCAGATTTTTCTCACCGAACTTTTTCCTTCTAATAGCATGTAAGTATTTCTTCCTCATTTCTTTATTTTGTCGAAATTGGTGAAACGAAAACAGCTTCCCTGATTTTGCAAAGAGGAACACTGCAATAGCTCGGCATAGTCACGAAAATTACATTTACATGAGAACACAGGAGACAAATGATGAGCGCCTTGCGCATACCCAGTAGGCTACAACAGCAGTGCGCTCTATCGGTGCTAGTTCTATACATCCCTATTGGCCATAGATAACAATTTCACACCCAACACAGTATTATGTTGACCGATTGAAAAATCGCAATATCAACTGTCAATACGGCAACATTGAGAAATGACTTCAAAGCTCTCGTTAGCTCATTTAATAGTCAAGACTCTGATTGGGTCACTACGTCCGTAGTGCCACTCCCTTCTGAGTCTACAGTCTTTTGACTGCTCTCCACGCCTCCCTGCCCTGAGCTAATCGTTTCATCTCTACATATCAACCACACCATACGTCGAGGCAATCTGTTTAACATATTCTGACCTTGGTCTACCCCCACAGTTCTTGTCCTCGACCCTCCCATCCATAACTAAGCTTGCTATTCCTGGGTGTGTTAACATGTGTCCTACCAACCTATCTCTTCTCTTCATTAGCAGTCGCCAGAATTATCTCTCCTCTCCCACTCGTCTTAATACCTCTTCGTTTGTAACCCTATCTACCCATCTGCTCTGTAACATCACATTTCAAACGCTTCAATTCTCCTCTTTACTGCTGCACCAACAGCCAAGTTTCACTTCCATAGAGCACCACGCTCCAGACAAAGGCTTTCAAAAATTAGTTCCTAATACCTGAATCTATATACGATGTCAACAGATTCCTTTTTTGTAGAAATGCTTTCCTTGCTTGAGCCAACCTACTTTTTATATCCTGTTTGCTTCGTCCATCACTGGTTATTTTGCTTCCTAAGTAGCGGAAGTCTTCTATTTGCTTCAGCTTTTCACCTGCCAATTTGATGCCTATAGGGGTTTCTGGTTTCTTTCTGCCTCTTAGTGGTTAAGTTAATATATCACTTGGATTTTAAAACTGTACTATAATATTGTAAGAAAGGAGGAACAGGCCAACAGTTTTCGCCAGTTTATTTCTAGCCTACTTTTCTCATTTTGCAAAAATGAAGAAAAATTAGACTTATGAGACCGATTCGAGAAAATGAGTGTCTGTCTGTCTGTCTGTCTGTCCGTATGTCGCTGTATGTGTATGCGTGTGTGTGTGTGTGTGTGTGTGTGTCTATCAACTCCTAAACGGCTGCAGCTATCGAAACCAAATTTAGTAAGAATAAGGATCTATACCCGAATATCTGAAGGCCATATTTGGAATCGGCGTCAGAACTACCAACTGCTGAACAATCGCAATTAAAATTTGAGCTTTATGTTGGATATCTCAGAAGTTATGAATGCGAACTATTCCAAAATTGGGACACATATAGACGATAGCATTGCAGATTAATTTTCAGAAGTCCATACATGCCAGTGTTGGCAACATCATTCTAAGCCTGCCGATAGGTCCAATTTCTAAGTGCATGTAACATCTATACTATCGATTGGATTTATTCCAAATTTCGTATTGTGCCCTTTTAGCAAGAAATATGCCAATCACAGTATACCAGCGTATTTCTTGCTAAAAGGGCACATGGGGGGCATAGAAGTAATGTGCTGGATTAATAACTAGAGGAACATTTAAGACGGTCATAACATGTAAATTAAAGTAATGATAGGAATAGCTACAACGTAAAATATTAACTGACCGCATGGGTCCCTGGAAACTCATACCGAGCAGCCCTGAATTATATATCATTAACCCCCCTAGCAAATATACGATTTTTGGCGCCCAGTACGCAGGGATGAGTTTTCCCAGGGAAAACCCGAGTTTTTCTCGAAAAATCAAAATTTTCATTTTTTGAAAAAAAAAAAGGGTTTTTCGAAATTTTGATTTTAAATACTTCCATAAAGGTTTATGAAATTGAATAAAAGTATCAAAAGGGTACGTTGTAGTAAACACCCGTACCAAAGTAAATTTTTTAAAGAAATTGGGACACAATGATTCGGAGTATCATCTCTCAAGCATGTACTAGTGTGGTGGCATTAGTGGCCCACTGTATTCTAATAAGATGTTGTTAAGTGAAGAGAGGCGGAGGCTCTCAGAGAATGTAAGGGCCGAGGGTCCAGATAAAGGTAAAATTACAGGTGAGAAAGAGTACCCAAATAATGAAATTGGAAAGGTTTCTGTAGAAAGCATGCGTGCACCTGGAGACATAGTTACACGAAGAGAAGGTAACATGTCTGCAGACAAAAGGGTAAATGTTGAGTCTTTAGAGCTCCAAATGGAAAAGAAAAATTGTAAACCGAGTCCAAGGGAAAATGTAATTAATACAGATAATGATAATGATGAAGGTAATTTAAAGTCTCACGTAGTAATGCTGGTTCAGGTAGTCTCTGAAAACGAAGGGAAAAAGAACGATAGTCTTTGCGTTCAGGATCAGGAAAAAGTAGAAATGGCGACTTGGGATGAAATAAATAATTCCTGGATATAATTGGAGAAATACGAGACGAGCACTATAAGATGAGGAGTGAACTTTGGGAATTTAGAGATGTAGACTCAAAGGAGAAAGAGAAAATTAAGGAGCAAAGGGAAGGTATCTCCGAGGAAATTGAGAAGATAGACAAACTTCGTAAGAGGGCAAGTAAAAATTGGTATAAAATATCCAAACAGGAATTAGAAGACTTGTACAAAGAAATCCCTAATGTGAAGGAGTCATTAAGGGAAACGAAGAAGGAATTTGTAGAACGTATGGTGAAAGAAGGAAAGATGGAATTAGTTTCGTGGGAGCAGATAAAAAGTTTCAGGGATGAAATTATGGAAATAAGGAGACAATGGTCGGAGATACATGATAAATGGAATCGTATTTGGTGGAATACCTTTTATCCAAAGCCAAATGAAAGTAATTATGTGCAAGAACAGAAAGATTGGATAGGAAAGGAGAAGAGTAAGATGCATCAGTTTATAATGAGCATATATGAAGACCAGGATACAATAAGTATTCAGGAGTTAGCTGAATTGAGGAAAGTCAAGATTCAGGAATACAAAGAAATATTAGAGACCGTCCAGAAGAAATATGAGGAATACATATTAGCAGAGGACCTCAAAGCAAAGGAAATGGCTATCCCAGTCATAAATGAAACAGTTGTCCAGACGGAAGTTGAAAAGCCAGCTAAAATTAACGAAGAAAAAGAAGTCACGGTGCCAGAAAAGCCCAAAATTGATATTAAAGAAGAAGTCGAACAAGAAATAGAAATCGTAATGACTCCAGTGGAAACTGAGGAAACTTTGGAGATTCTTCCTGAAGAACAAATGGAAATTCAAGAGGAAATAGTAAGTCCAGACCAGGAGGACAGCCGAAATGAAAATGAGCTGAAAAGGGAAGAAGAACATTTCTATGAAGAGGTTGAGCTGGAAGAGCAAGATATAATCTCGGAACAGGAGATAACAAAAGAATTGATAGTTGAAGAAACGGAAATAATAATTCCTGAAGAAACAGAGAAATTAGATGAAACAATAATAGAAAATGTCAACGAAGCACCGATGGAAACAGAGGTTCAAGATTTCACAGAAAGTGAAAAAGAAAACCCAAAAGAAATGCAGGACAAGGAAAATAAAAGGGCATTAAAGGAAGAAGAGGAAAAATTGAAAGCCCAGATCCTCGAATTAATGATCAAGTGTCAAGATTGCCAAAGAAAGACGAGAGAAATGGAGAAAGATGCCAACAAGAGCCAAGAAAACCTAAAAGGAGAAGAGGAGATTGCTGGAGATAGTGAAAAGAAGGAAGGAGATGACTTTGAAGAAAATCAGGAAAGAGGAAAACCGCCATTAGTAGTCGGTGTACCAAGAAATGGATACCCCATGGAAACAATGAAAGGAGGAGGAATAACATATGATGCCTTGGAGAAAGAGGATGCTCAGGCATATTTCAGCTGGAAGCTCCGTAAAAAGGAAAGGAATGAAAGAAAGGAAAAATGGAAGAAGGGAGATAGAAGAAGAGCACGTTTATGGACAAGGATGAAAGGAAGACGGAGATGGTTCATAAAGCAAAAGAGATACAGAGTGTGTAAAAAGAAAGAATAAAACTTATATAGAAATAAGAAAACGAGAGAATATGGGATGTGAGAAAGGAAGAGAAGAGGGAGAAAGAGTAAGGGATGAAGAGAGTCAGAAAGATGCTGAGGTCATAAAGAAAATAGAGCATTATATTAGAGCTATAGAAAGATGTGAAGGAAATGAAGAAAGAACGATGCATTGTTTAAAACAATTGTATAACTTACCGATAAAAGTTCAGCATCTGGAGAAAACGGGAATTGGCAAGGTTGTAAATGGTATGAGAAAAAGAAACGGTTTGGTAGGAGATGTATCCCGAGCCTTGATAAAACTTTGGAAGGAAATGGTAATGGAAGACCAAAGTCATGAAGAAGAGTGCGAAAGTGAAGAATCAGAAAGAGATACTATGGAAATAGAAGATAATGAAAGTGAGGAAGAAGAATTCGAAGGTGAAGAGAAAGAAAGTGGTGAGATGGAAACAGAAGAAAATGAGAATGAAGAAGAAGATGAAGAAGACGAAGAAGAAGAAGAAGAACAAGAGATGGTGGGATATGAAAGTATGGAATTGACAAACTCCATCATTTATTATCAGAAAGCCATTGAAAGGTGTATGGGAAATGAAAATGTTTTGTTGCATTGTTTAAGCATATTAAAACATTTACCCATAACTGTTCGACAGTTAATAGAAACAAATGTGGTAGAGACGGTTGAAAGTATTCACGAACAAGGAGGGGATGTGAATATACGAGCTCAAGAATTGCTTATAAAATGGGAAAATGAAATGATAGAAGATTTAAGAGCAGGAGGAGAAGAAGTTATGGAAATGGGAGATATGCCCGAGGAAGACCCTGAAGAAGAAGAAGAAGAAAATGAGGAAGAAGAACAAGGAGGAATAATAATTGTTGGAGACGTAAGATGGAGACACAAAGGATAGGAAGAGGATTATTCCATCATAAGCCGACGGGTTAAGCCGTTTGCAACCGTCGAAGAATAAGAGGAATAAAAGAATATTTGTTTGAAATACCATCTCAAAGAGAGATGAGGAAGGGGGAAGAAAACCAGAAAGAGTCAGGTGAGGTTAGACCGAGCTCTTAAAAATCAAATGAAAGGTTACAGACTTGAAGTCTGAGAACCATTATGATGAAATGACGGGTAAAGCCAGTTGCACCCGCAAGGTAAATTAACAGAAGGTCATTAGGTTGACAATATGTAATGAATAGAGAACAGACCGACAAGAAGTCCGTCTTATGAAAAGAAAAAAAGAAACCAAATGTTTGCCTCGAGTTTGGAGAAGTGCGCACCAGACGAGGGTAGAAGTTGTAAACACCGAACGTGTCAAGAAATTTATGACCCTGAAGTGTAGTCGACCACTAAAGGGGGAATGAATGAATGGGACCTTTAAGAAGACCCAACCTAAACACAGACCAGAGAGGAAGGGAACTTTAAAGAAATAATTGATTTTATTGAAGAAGAAAATTTCAATTTAATAAAGGAAAAAGAAAGAAAGGGTAGGGACAGTGCATACCCAACCTACACAATTAGTGGAAGGAACTTTAAAGAAATAAAACAATAGAAGGTACGAACAATGTTATGATGGCTTCGACGAATAAAAGAAAGACAAAATTAATTGAAATAAATTTCCTCAAAATTTTTCGAAAATTTATTTATCCTAAGGAAGGGTGAGATGAACCCATGTACCATAGGGTCCAAGGAGGTCGAATCCATGTATTTGGGGAAGAAATGAAAGAAACATACAGTTTCTAATGTAACTTAGAGAAAGATCAAGCTAGGATGCTGGCCTAACGTTGTGCAAGAGGCGTGGACCAGGTGTTCGAGAGATGAGATCACCCCTCTTGCCATTCAGAAAGGAGCTAGTCATGAGTATTAATAACCGAGTGGAAAATTCCCACTATTAGACAAGGAAGCCTGACTCGGAAATCGAGCTTAGCTTGCTGGAAAACGACAACACCGCCTATGCGCTAGAAGAAGAATAATTAAATTTAACCCGTTTACGAGTATCAAAATAAGTAAACAATTACAGTCAGGTGAATCATTTCGAATGAGAGATTTTTGTGTAAAGAAAAATCCTTTAATAATTGCACAGGAGAAAACTGCAAACGCAAGTAGACGTCATCGGGGATTTACCAAGGCCTGTAGAGAGGGGAGAATGCAAAAGAACAGCAACACCTACGCAGCTGAAGATTACAAACTAATTAATATCTCCGAATTGCACGATCGATTCTTATGCGCAATGAGATTATTTGACATTGAGAAGACGAGCTTTCAGAAGGTATAAATTTTATAATTGTGCAACCATTATTTTAAAAGTTGGTCACGGAAAGGGCTAGAGTCTTATCTTTTTGTAGCGAAAGAGTATAAAGCTCCTGGCATCACCAAGCCAAACATGCAGTTTCAAACGGCCTGAGGGCACGTCACTGTGCTACATCACAGCACATGCAGTCATTCCGACAGCCCGTGAGGGGGCGTAAGGCTACATCGCAGTATTAGTCCGTCCAGGGGGGCGTGACGCTGGAGCATCAACAGTATATGCAGTCTCAAACAGTCCAGGGGACGTGACGCTGGAGCATCAGTACAAGCAGTTCCAAACAGCCCGAGGGGGCGTTGCTACGCATCAGTATTCAGACAGCCGTGTAGGGCGTCATTCTGCTTCACACCGAAGACAGTTTACCAGTACTCCTTGAGGGGAGAAACGCTGTATTACACCGCAGAATTAATATCCGAGAGCCATAGGCGTCGCAGTATTAACAACTTGCTTGCCTCCATAAGGAGTTGTAAAGAAGAAATATTAAAGTATCGCCGTGTTGAAAAATTAGGAAAATCCTAGTTACAGGATTTAGGTCCGACAGTACACAAGTTTACAGTGAATAGTTCGTAAAATATAGTCAGAGCAGGCTGCGAACGTTGGACTTAAGGCGATAGGTCTTTAAATAAACGACCGAATAAATCATAACGTACGGAAGTACCGTAACAGGAAGATAAACAGTTATCTAAATTAAAGGACCCAAATAGGGAAAAACAGAGTAAGGTTCGCCACGTATTTCAGAAACGTAGGAGTGCTAGAACCGATTAAATAAAGAAGAACGGAGACTATAGACATTATCTCCAAGAAAGCAGACGAACTATTCTAAAGCACTAGACTCGAGAAGTACTAGCTGCTATAAAATAAATCCATCGATCATCGATAAGTTATTGAGGGGACCTCGATCCGAACAGACTTTCGCTAGGATCGATAAACTAGATCTAAAAAGGGAAGCCGTTCAAGCTAGAGAAATAGCCGGTCATCAAGAATAGGATTCGAAGAATTAGGATTCCAGGGAAAAGTAGATGTTTCGAGACTTTCGTATTCTGCAGGATAGGAAGCCGACATTGAATAAATTTCACCCTTGGAAACGGGAGATTAAGAGGTCACGTGTGATAGGCTAAGAAATACGGCCTAGTGATCAAGAGTTGTGAAGTGTAAATCTATCAAGATTGTGTGTAAAAATAATATTTTTTAGTGTTTATTGTGTGTTCTAAAGGGATACACCAGTGTATTAAAAATGTCGTCAATGTTAAGTGTATTAAATATGTGTCAAGAAGTGTTTGTACATAAGATGAATTTCTATAATATGGAGTAAATTTCAAAGTGGGCCAAAATGTTTTTTATTTTTAACACATTTAATTAATCAAAATTATGGCGCTACAAACAATTAAACAATTAAATTACTGACCCATAATCATCTACTTGTTCCAAATGAACAAGGAATAACAATAGAATAAAACAAATATTGTATTAAAACATATGGTTTCCAGATAAACCAACAATTCCTACTTATTTTTACTTCCATAAAGCATCACTGTGAGTTTCATATAACTCCGAGCTCTTTTGGCTCAATGCTTTCTGTAATAATGGTGTCATTCTTTGTACACCTTAAATATTACTTTTTATATTTTCTTAATCATCAAAAAATGCATAATTACATTTAAACTTACATGTTAATTATCTAACTCAATATTTGGGCATTTTCACATATTTTCAGCTGTTATCATCTCTCTCTAGTTTAACAAATACATCAAGGTAATCAGGAAATTACTTGTGTACTCCAGAGTATGAAGATACTTGACACAGTCAAAAACTATGGTCACTCCCGAAACCTAGTTGCCTTCAATTTACCCTTTGGAATCCTACTTCCATACAACATTACAATAGGGATTGTTATTTATTTCTTACGTCTTATAAGACCATTATCACATAAAAAACTACGATCTGAACAGGCAAGCGGAAATATCAATCTACAAGGACCTCGGTTCAACGCCCGGGTCATTAACAACTTTAAACACTCCTGGTGTATTTATTACTCCTTACAAAACGGCCTTCAGACACCCTCCTACTCCAAGGGTCTGGCCGTGAAACTTGAGAGTTATTTATGACTATGCGGGAACACTCCCGTCTAGCCCGAGCTAGAGCTCTCTTTAATGCTTTTACAAAACACAAACCTTTCATTCTCAGTTCTTTGTGGAGACCTGGCATTCTATTCTTCGTGTACATTCAACCATATTATTGGGCTCATAAACCACTTCGTAATCTTGGCGTTATTAATTATGAAAGGTCCTCATTGATTGGGGAAGAGTAATTACACATACAACGACGAATAATAAAGGGGCTTTCAAAATAAGACGATTCTGAGTTCGAATCTCTTCACATGCCTCGGGAACCATTCCCTTATAGAGGACTATACAAAATGCGATTTAGGGTCAGCCAATAGCTATAAGACCTACGCTCAATACCATTCATTTGCTCCCTTTCAATAACATACACAATGCCTCGTGATACTACCTCACAAATAGAGGACTTATACCAATTCTCAATTCGCTACAATCAACTACCTCTCATAAGTAATTTACCAAGTACATTAACTTTTACGCGTTCCTAGCGTGACATTTTACTTTAATTGCGCTCCTTTTGCGCTATACATTATTTTTAAGCCTAGCGTCATCCAAAGAACTGATAATATCATATTAACAATTGATACACATCTCAATTTTTATATTATTCTTTTCCATTGACAATAACTTTCTTTCTTTTAAAGAACATGCATTTGAATATCATGTCTATACTTTTTATTAAGGCTCTAACGCTCTTATGTTCACATCAATTTATTTGATCTTTATTTATTATTTCCTTACTTGGTTATTATTATTATTATTTCATATCTTTATTCTTTACAAAAAAGCTCAAAAGCTATTTCTTTCATATCTCAAATTTACTTTTATTTAAATATCATTCATGATAATTATTAATTTTTCGCTTGCTCTTATGACAGTCGTTAAATACACTAACATTTTATATATTTCCTCTACTGGATTTATTCTTTACATAATTATTTATATTTTCTAAAATTTCTATTATTGTTCAGACCGCGTTCTTGTTTATTCAGTATTTATTTATTTAAACACATCCCTTTTACTCAAAAACTCCGGTGGATTTGTACACAACCATTCCCCGACACCAAAATATAATGAAAAGGATAAAGGTCATGAGACGACCTTAATAACATGTGAGTAATGAATTTCATTTTGGCCCACTTTGAAATTTACTCCATATTATAGAAATTCATCTTATGTACAAACACTTCTTGACACATATTTAATACACTTAACATTGACGACATTTTTAATACACTGGTGTATCCCTTTAGAACACACAATAAACACTAAAAGATATTATTTTTACACACAATCTTGATAGATTTACACTTCACAACTCTTGATCACTAGGCCGTATTTCTTAGCCTATCACACGTGACCTCTTAATCTCCCGTTTCCAAGGGTGAAATTTATTCAATGTCGGCTTCCTATCCTGCAGAATACGAAAGTCTCGAAACATCTACTTTTCCCTGGAATCCTAATTCTTCGAATCCTATTCTTGATGACCGGCTATTTCTCTAGCTTGAACGGCTTCCCTTTTTAGATCTAGTTTATCGATCCTAGCGAAAGTCTGTTCGGATCGAGGTCCCCTCAATAACTTATCGATGATCGATGGATTTATTTTATAGCAGCTAGTACTTCTCGAGTCTAGTGCTTTAGAATAGTTCGTCTGCTTTCTTGGAGATAATGTCTATAGTCTCCGTTCTTCTTTATTTAATCGGTTCTAGCACTCCTACGTTTCCGAAATACGTGGCGAACCTTACTCTGTTTTTCCCTATTTGGGTCCTTTAATTTAGATAACTGTTTATCTTCCTGTTACGGTACTTCCGTACGTTATGATTTATTCGGTCGTTTATTTAAAGACCTATCGCCTTAAGTCCAACGTTCGCAGCCTGCTCTGACTATATTTTACGAACTATTCACTGTAAACTTGTGTACTGTCGGACCTAAATCCTGTAACTAGGATTTTCCTAATTGTTCAACACGGCGATACTTTAATATTTCTTCTTTACAACTCCTTATGGAGGCAAGCAAGTTGTTAATACTGCGACGCCTATGGCTATCGGATATTAATTCTGCGGTGTAATACAGCGTTTCTCCCCTCAAGGAGTACTGGTAAACTGTCTTCGGTGTGAAGCAGAATGACGCCCTACACGGCTGTCTGAATACTGATGCGTAGCAACGCCCCCTCGGGCTGTTTGGAACTGCTTGTACTGATGCTCCAGCGTCACGTCCCCTGGACTGTTTGAGACTGCATATACTGTTGATGCTCCAGCGTCACGCCCCCCTGGACGGACTAATACTGCGATGTAGCCTTACGCCCCCTCACGGGCTGTCGGAATGACTGCATGTGCTGTGATGTAGCACAGTGACGTGCCCTCAGGCCGTTTGAAACTGCATGTTTGGCTTGGTGATGCCAGGAGCTTTATACTCTTTCGCTACAAAAAGATAAGACTCTAGCCCTTTCCGTGACCAACTTTTAAAATAATGGTTGCACAATTATAAAATTTATACCTTCTGAAAGCTCGTCTTCTCAATGTCAAATAATCTCATTGCGCATAAGAATCGATCGTGCAATTCGGAGATATTAATTAGTTTGTAATCTTCAGCTGCGTAGGTGTTGCTGTTCTTTTGCATTCTCCCCTCTCTACAGGCCTTGGTAAATCCCCGATGACGTCTACTTGCGTTTGCAGTTTTCTCCTGTGCAATTATTAAAGGATTTTTCTTTACACAAAAATCTCTCATTCGAAATGATTCACCTGACTGTAATTGTTTACTTATTTTGATACTCGTAAACGGGTTAAATTTAATTATTCTTCTTCTAGCGCATAGGCGGTGTTGTCGTTTTCCAGCAAGCTAAGCTCGATTTCCGAGTCAGGCTTCCTTGTCTAATAGTGGGAATTTTCCACTCGGTTATTAATACTCATGACTAGCTCCTTTCTGAATGTCAAGAGGGGTGATCTCATCTCTCGAACACCTGGTCCACGCCTCTTGCACAACGTTAGGCCAGCATCCTAGCTTGATCTTTCTCTAAGTTACATTAGAAACTGTATGTTTCTTTCATTTCTTCCCCAAATACATGGATTCGACCTCCTTGGACCCTATGGCACATGGGTTCAGTATGTACTATGTGTACTACAACAGATAAGACTCTGCGTAGTCTAAAGAGCCACCAGAGCTGCCAACTGTTAATAAATGCTCTCTCAATGTTTTAACCCTAACATCAATAGCTCAGAAAGTAGGGGGAGCGTGAAGGCGTAGTGGCTTAGCTGCTCGTCTTTCACCCAGACGGCCGGGGTTCGAATTCCGGTGACAGTGGGGTGGAATTTTCACCTGAAAAATCACGTGGCGTCAGGAAGGGCATCCGGTCTTAAATCCCCGGCCAAAACCATAATGAGCCGGGTGGGCTCCGGCGACCCCAATTAATTGGGATAAGCCGTAGAGAATGATGATCAATAGCTCAGAAAGTATACAAGCCAAGAGCTCTAAACTTTGCACACGTACAGTACCTGACATTCTACCTTAGTTTGGTGTAACTTATGTACATCAGTGCTGCCAACACCATTCTAAGCTTGCTGATAAGTCCAGTTTTTAAATGCATATAACTTCCATGCTAACAAATGTATTTCAACCAAATTTCGTATGTGCTTTTTGTACCATAACAGTTATGACTTAGCATATTAGTAAGAACCAGCAGGGCTGCCAACTGTTAATAAATGCTCTCTCTTTAGTTCGTCACGGAACTACAGTACTTGTTAGCACTTCAGTACTTTAAGCGATACGGACCGAGGACTCCAGCGAGCCTTGCAGGGTTGTCGCAATCGCAGAGATACGACTCCTGTCTTCATGTGCCCACGTCTCCCTCCCTCTTACCTAGGACTTTTGACACACTTGAGAAATTGTCTCCAATAGTGGAATAATGGATAGCTCCAACTCCCCCCGGTGTGACAGCCCTCTCCCATTGTGTTACAGGGTTTAATTCATTTATTGTGACAGATATTCGTGAAGGTAGCAGCATGACGTCGTTCAGAACGATGGCACGTCTGTAGAAAGCCAGACCGCTGCGTGTAAAAAGGCCAAGGCAATACTGTATGTGTCTTAGAATTACGGAGTCCATGGCAGAAAACACATAATTTGATCAATAGAGTACCGTATGTCCCCAAAAGATGGATTGTGCTAAGCATATTCCTTGTCGAAGAAAAGGATCAAGGAATTGTCAAGGACACAACACTATTATGTCCAGACCTACAGTGACACTCAACCTTAGCCGATGACGCGCTGGCTGCTGATCTTATAAGTGAGAGTGGGTTAGGGCCAGCAATCTAAATTTTCCAGTGAACATTGACTCAACGACTTGTTCGTTTTTGAATGCTGAATTTTTGTTTCTCCGTAATTTTTGTTTATATGATAATAATTATTTTATCTAATTAAAAAAAAAAAATTCGGTCTTTTCAAATTTAGGAGTCCACCTCTAAATTTTAAATTCCATTCCAAATTTCTATACTTTAATCTTTGTTACCGCGTAGTTCCGCCCCTTATTTATTATTTATTGAATATCCATTACAGTAAATGGAACCCTATTACACAAAGTCCATTAGGGCTGTAGTTTGTTACAAATTAAAAAATATACACCATAAATTATGAGATGAATTTGAAAAATTAGATGAATAAAAGTTAAAAAATGCTTATAACAAGATGTTCAGTAAAGAACATATAGCCTACTTTCTCCTAAATGCATGGGTATTGTTATAACTCTTTGTCCTTGTCTTTGTCCTTTGTCCTTTTCAAGGAGTATGATCGAATGTTGGTTGTAGTAGCTTGTTGAAATACAACGTGCTATAGGGATATTAAACATGAATATGAGGTGCCCTTTGCTAGTGCTACCTCTGTACCAAATTTCGTTCAATTCGGTTTCACCGTGTTTGAATTGATAGGGGGAATTGATTTGCACACATACTTGGCCACCATCTGCAAACTATTGGGCTGATGTTCTTGCTGTTTGGTCTGAATATGTTTCCCACATAAAGATATGGTGTTGCAAAATTTGGTAGAGACTAGATTATTAGGTTGGTCGTAATTACATTTTAGCTTTTAACATTTGGGTGGCCGCGATTACGTTTCCGTCAAGATAGCGGTGATATAAAACATGACACTGAGGTGCCCTTTGCTAGTGCTACCTCTGTACCAAATTTCGTTCCATTCGGTTTCACCGTGTTCGAATTGATAAGGGGAATCGATTTTCACACACAGATGGCCGCCATCCGCAAAATATTAGGCTGATGACCTATTAGTTTGGTCAAAGGATGCTCCCTCCATAAAGGTATGTTGTTGCTAAATTTGCTAGAGATCGGATGATTAGGCTAATCGTAATTTGATTTAAGCTTTGAACATTTGTGTGGCCGCCATTACGTTTCTGTCAATATGGCGGCGATATAAATCATGACACTGAGATGCCCTTTGCTAGTGCTATCTCTGTACCAAATTTCGTTCCATTCGGTTTCACCGTGTTTGAATTAATAGGGAGAATCGATTTTGACACAAACATGGCCGCCATCCGCAAACTATTAGGCGAATGACCTATTAGATTGGTCAAAGGATGCTCCCTCCATACAGGTATGTAGTTGCAAAATTTGGTAGAGATCGGATGATTAGGTTAATCGTAATTTGATTTAAGCTTTGAACGTTCGTGTGGCCGCCATTACGTTTCAGTCAAGATGGTGGCGATATAAACCATTACACTGAGGTGCCCTTTGCTAGTGCTACCTCTGTACCAAATTTCGTTCCATTCGGTTCCACCGTGTTCGAATTAATAGGGGGAATCAATTTTGACATAAAGATGGCCACCACCCGCAAACTATTAGGCTAATAACCTATTAGATTGGTCAAAGGATGCTCCTCCATAAAGGTATGTAGTTGCAAAATTTGGTAGAGATCGGATGATTAGGTTAATCGTAATTTGATTTAAGCTTTGAACATTCGTGTGGCCGCCATTACGTTTCTGTCAAAATGGCGGCGATATAAAACATGACACTGAGGTGCCCTTTGCTAGTGCTACCTCTGTACCAAATTTCGTTCCATTTGGTTTCACCGTGTTTGAATTAATAGGGGGAATTGATTTTCACACAAAGATGGCCGCCATCCGCAAACTATTAGGCTAATGACCTAGTTATTTGGTCAAAGGATGCTTCCTCTATAAAGGTATGTTATTGCAAAATTTGGTAGAGATCGGATGATTAGGTTAATCGTAATTTGATTTAAGCTTTGAACATTTGTGTGGCCGCCATTACGTTTCCGTCAAGATGGCGGTGATATAAAACATGACACTGAGGTGCCTTTTGTTAGTACTACCTCTGTACCAAATTTCGTTCCATTCGGTTGCACCGTGTTCGAATTAATAGGGGAATCGATTTTCACACAAAGATGGCCGCCATCCGCAAACTATTACGCTGATGACTTATTAGTTTGGTCAAAGGATGCTCCCCCCATAAAGGTATGTTGTTGCAAAATTTGGTAGAGATCGGATGATTAGATTAGTCGTAATTTGATTTAAGCTTTGAACATTTGTGTGGCCGCCATTACGTTTCCGTCAAGATGGCGGCGATATAAAACATGACACTGAGGTGTCCTTTGCTAGTGCTACCTTTGTACCAAATTTCGTTCAATTCGCATTCACCGTGTTCGAATTGATAGGGGGGGACAGACATTCAGAGTACACACACTCACACACACACACACACACACACACACACACACACACACAGACACACAGACACACACACACACAGACTCACACACACACATACACACACACAGACAGACACACTTTTTTCGCCCTGTGTTGATCTCATAAGTCTACTTTCATTTTTTGCAAAAATCGAAAGTAGGCTAAAAATGAAAGAGTGTGGAGTTGCATGCAGTTATATCTAAAAAATGCATATGTCGGCTTGTTACCATTATTGAGTGTACTTAAATTGCAGGCACTGCAAAGATCATAGAAGAGTTTCCCCCGGGCATCCTCAATAGGGCAACCCCATTAATATCACCAGTAATAATTAATGGTTTCCCTCTCAGATCGTCGCATATTTTCTGAATGGCATTCCGCCCCTTAAAACAATAATAACTAACTAACTAACTAGACCTACAGTGAGCAGCCTGAAGAAAGAATCCGAGTTCTTCTTTGCAAATTCCTTCAATATTTTGGCTTCCTCTCTATTTTGAGTAGTTTTCTCATAGATCGACCTTGAAAAAATTTAAATCAAGCGCGCCGAGTTCATTCGAGATCATTGCACTAACATAAAAAGGCAATGTTTCACATTAGCGACACTTCAAATTTCGAAGTAATGTCGTACTTATAAGCGACAACAAAGAATCAGCTTCGCATTAGATTCAAGGCATCTTGGATTTTGTAGTTTTGAATTCTATGTTAATGACCAGTTGAAGCTTTGTTTGCTATTTCTCTTGGAAAATAAATTGATATTTAGTACTTGCTAATTACGTATTTAACCCGGCGTTGCCCGTATGTACTATAACGAGTATTTAAGTTGTAGTTTCCCTTGGAATATGGCGGTTGTAACAACGGGTTAAGATTATGTATCTCTACATAGTATACAACAAAGTCCCCGATTTAAAAGAAGTAGTTCCGTGAAGAACTATACAGCCTATTTTCATATAGCCTACTTATGTTAACTGCCACTAACAACATACAAAATTTCAGTTTGATTGCTGTAATAGATTCGTAGATATTGAGAACCGACTAAATATTTCGGATGGTCGCCATGTTGGATTTTATATATGTAGGTCATAGAGTTATGTACTGTAACAAGAAGATTATTGTGTATGTGTAGCATTCAAACTTCAATCGCACGATTAGGACACAAGAAGTAACAAGGAGATTTTAAAATTTCGCACAGCTGCCATCTTGTGGTTATGGAAACAATTGAAATAAATTAGATACCAGTGGATTAACATTCGTATAAGGATTTACTGTACCAAGTTTCACTGCACTCGGATGGTTAAATTGCGCGAAACGTCCACGTGAATATTTATACTTCGCGTCGCCACCATGTTGGATTTGTGATCACCAGGTTATATTAAGTCCTATAGGTGAACTTAAGTTCATAGCCCCTATGAACATAAAAAAATCAGTTTGATTGCTATAATAGATTCGTAGATATTCAGAGCCGTCTAAATATTTCGGATGGTCGCCATGTTGGATTGTTAAATGTATAGGCCATAGAGTAATGTACCATTAAAGGAAAATTATTGCGTAGGTTCATTATTCAAACTTTCACTTCGATCGCATGATTACGACACAAGAAATAAAAACTTAATTTTAAAATTCGCCAAGCCGCCATCTTGAGGTTATGTAAACAATTGAACCAAATTAGATACCAGTGTATTACAGTGTGTATAAACATTTCCTGTATCAGATTTCATTGCGTTTGGAACATTAAATCGCGAGAAAGGTCTATTTAAAATTTTCAAATTCGCTTGGCCGCCATGTTCGTTTTGTACTTAGCCGGTTTTTGAAAGTCTCACATGCGAACATTCACAAGTGCCCTTTATCTCCATACAAAATTTCAGGGTGATACCGCTAATAGTTTCAGAGATATAGAATGCCGGTGAAATATTTCGCACATCTGCCATCTTGTGGTTATGTAATCAATTGAACGAAGTTAGATGTCGGTGCATTACAATGTGTATAAACATATACTCTACCAAGTTTTATTGCGTTTGGTTGGTTAAATCGCGAGAAACGTCTATTTAAAAGTCACAAATTCGCGTGGCCGCCATGTTGGTTTTGTAGTTACCAATTTTTCAAAAGTCACATAGGTGAACTTCTAATAGTTCCCTTTATCACCGTAAAAAAATTCAGGGTGATATCGGGAATAGTTTCGGAGATATTGAATGCTGGTGAAATATTTCGCACAGCCGCCATGTTGGATTGGAGAGACGTAGGATAATTTGAAGGGCACGGTCGGGGTCGTCCGGAATAGTGCTATGAACATTCCAAGTTTCATTGAAATCGCTCCAGCCGTTTAGAATGTATTAGGGGACACACACACACACACCTCACACACACACACACACACGCGCGCACACACACACGTACAGAAGGTGATCTCATAGGCCTATTTCTTTCAAAATTGAAAATAGGCTAAAAAAAAAGCAACATAGAACATCTATCCTAAACGTGATCTGAGAATTAAAATACGTTTTAGCGTGGTTTTCTTCTGGGAATGCCTTCCATTTGAATATGCACTTTTATGCTATTCAATCCAGTTACTTTGATACCAACCTTTAACAAAGTGATATTGTACATCTCGTACGGATTCAAAACTTACAGACAGAAAGACAATTTCACGTGGAGAAAATTCGACTCATATTAGAGCTCATGATTTGCCTATTTGCCTTTATTTAGAATCGTAGGCTTTGCATATATAAATATGTTTCATGCCTACTGCTGTAAAATATACTGATTTTATAATGTGTGCCTTTCCGGAGCTTAAGGTCCTATTATGGCTTTTTCTTTATAATGAGAACTTCTATCAAGACTTTCGCCTGGCGTGATTCAATTTTTGGCTTTATTGTTTTGTTTTTCTGGTGGTTATTTATTAATCTGAGTTGACCTTTGTATTAAAAACAATATTTCACACTCTGAGCCACTGAACCGTTGTTGACAACGTGTTTGAGAAGCTTGTAATACCACAATTCATTCCCACAATTAAAATCAAAAGTACCGCCTTTCCTTTCCAACAATGCAAATCTAAACATATGGTTTAAAGTCGCATTTTAACCCTAGAGAACTGGGGTGAAAAAATATAACACGAGAACTGGCGCTGGGTCATTTAGACCCATGGTGTATCACCTCCTTTTTGTTGTAGTCGTAAGGAATATATTGAAGTAATTTTACACCTGGTGTCTTCCTATGAACTATTCCCAATATAAAATGAGTTTTTAGCCTACTTTTCACATTTTGCAAAAATGAGGAAAAAGTAGACTTATGAGATCGGGCAAATGTGTGTCTGTCTGTCTGTCTGTCTGTCTGTCTGTCTGTCCTTCTGTCTGTCTGTCTGTCTGGCTGTGTGTGTCCCCCCTCTATCAACTCCTAAACGGCTGCAGCAATCGAAACAAAATTTGGTAGGAGTAAAGATCTATACCTGAATATCTCACGGCCATATTTGAAAATTATGTCAGTGCTACCAACTGCTGAAAAATCGCAATTGAAATTTGAGCTCTATGTTGGATATCTCGGAAGGTATGAATGGGAGCTATTTGAAAATTGGCACACGTATAGATAATAATATTGCAGTTTAATTTCCAGGAGGCCATACGTGGCAGTGATGCCAAAATGATTATAAGCCTGCTGATAGGTCCAATATTTAAATGCATATAACTTACTCACTATCAATTGAAATTCAACCAAATTTCGTATGTGCTATGTGTTCATAAACAGATATAACTGGGGGTATTCTTAAGATCCACCAGGGCTGCCAACTGTTAATAAATGCTCTCAATTTATTTTTTCCAATTACCAATATATCAGAAAGTATGCAAGCCGACAACTTTAAACTATGCACACGTATAGTACCTGACATTCTGTATTAATTTGGAGTAACTTATATACGTCAGTGCTACCAACATGATTCTAAGCCTGCTGAGAGGTCCAAATTAAAATACATGTAGCTTCTATACTATCATTTGGATTTCAACCAAAATTTGTATGTGCTATGTCCACCATAACAGATACGACTATGCGTATTCTTAAGAGCAACCAGTGTTGCCAACTGTTGAAAAGTGGTGTCTCTATTTTTGTTTCCCTAATATCAATATATCATAAAATATGTAAGCCAATAGCTCTAAAATTTGCACACGTATAGTACCTGACATTCTAGATTAATTTGGAGTAATTAATATACGTCAGTGTTGCCAACATGATTCTAAGCCTGCTGATATGTCCAATTTTAAATGCCTGTAACTTCTATACTAACAAATGGATTTAATTCAAAATTAACACAAAAAGAGATCATATTATTGCAGATTATTTCTGACCAATACATGTATGTCATTGTTGCCAACATGATTTTAAGCGCGCTGTTAGACCCAATGTTTAACTGCTTGTAACGTCCATGCTATCCATTGGACTTCAACCAAATTTTGTATTCTGTACCTTAAGAGATGGAAACAAGAATATATTCAGTCACTAGGGCTGCCAACTGTAGTTCTCTATTAGGCTACATTATGCCAGGCATACAGTATTTCGAACTAATTAGAAATTTCTATATTACCAATTTAATTTTGTCATTATTCTAGATAGATCCATATAGATTAATCAATGGCATGAATTTTAAATTTTAAGAAAAGTAGGCTCTTTAGTTCGTCACGGAACTTCTTGTTTTTTATATTTTTCAAATTTAACATGCAGAAAAACGACAATAATTTTCCTAACCGTACAATTGGCCTTGATAGTGGCGGTAAACTCCAATTTCTACACAGCGCATTGCTTTCCAACGACTTCGGTGACAATATTAGTGAATGCTAGTTCTCATCGGCACTAGACATCATGCAGGCTGTAAACAATAGCATTGCCAAGCAAAGTAAATGGTCTCTGCTTTCGGAATTCTTTGACCCACGCATGCACTCTGTTCAGTCAGCAAACCACCCAGCGCGCCCTGTTCACTAACTGAAGTTATTGAATCCCACAGATATTTATGAATATTTATGTTAAAACACATACGGTAATAAAGTTATAATTATCGTCGAACATAAACAGTCGTATGCAACTCGCCTATAATGGTAAGTAACTAAGACACTCATAAGGAAATTATGAAACTCGCTACGCTCGTTTTATAAACAAACTCGTGTCTTAAGTATTGCCATTATAGGCTCGTTGCATAATTTACTATTAAATGTTAAATGGATACAATAGTTATGCCAGTTTCAATGCTTATCATTACTTATCGTGTCTATAAGTGCCTGTTTTAAGTTCTTTAGTGCCTATTGATGATGATAATTGTTGTTTTAAGGGGCCTAACATCTAGGTTATCGGCCAGTTTAGTGCCTATTGCGCCGAGCTTAGTCTACTCATACTAGGGTGACCAACCGTCCGGCATTTGCCGGACATGTCATCCTTTTTCATGCTTGTCCTCTGTCGATTCCCGGTCAATGCATGTGAGATTTTCGATGTGAAATGCCATGTCCTGTGGTTCGGATTCCACGTAAAAAGGAGGTCCCGTGGCTCATGATCTCGAGATTAACGGTCACGTTAAACTACCAGCTTCCTTCCTTCCTTGTCCTCTGTCCGGCAGGCATTTATTATTTGCTATTAAATGTCCGGCTTTTTGCATATTGTATTCTCAGTCATTTTGTTTCCTATTGTTTTCTCTGTTGCAAAGCTATTTTTGTTGCACTTCCTCTATCTCAGTCTATATTCTGTATACCCTTATCAGACTACGTCATTTACTCAATAATAAATCATATCTTAAGTTAGAGCTGTCTGAAGGGACTGTCACCAAAGAGGTGATGTGAACCATCCTGTCTGCAACAAGGTGCTAATGCACTGCCAGTTGATGTAGAGAGTATAATTTTAAAAGTCTCCGATTATTTCCATATCTATACAATTCGCACTGAACAACTCAAAGAATTCTGCGAGTTTATTGAAATAAATTATGAACAGCTTTTGTGTCACAGCAGATCAAGGTGGTTAAGTTTGTTTCCTGCAGTAGAAAGAATGCTAAAACTGTTTGCAGCTCTAAAGTCGTACTTTCTTTCTCAACCTTCAAATTCTGTTCCTGCTATAAATAGGACCTTTTTTGAAAACGAATTTTCTGAGCCTTATGCCTACCTGTGGTTTGTTCATTCCACTATGCACATTTTTCACAACAAAAGTTCATACATTGAAAAATAAAGGCTCTCTAGAGCAGAAGATTTTTATATTTAAGGTTCAGATCTGGCCACACTGAATGATAGGATGGAACATAAATTCATACCTCTTAAAGTCAAAAAGTCTCTGAAATCCCTCACTGAAAAAGGCTTCGAACGAGAATGCATTGCATTTGTAGAACATGTTTTTTATAAAACGTGCATTCAATACCTGTTCAAGTGCTGTAACCCTATGATGGAAGATTTTTTTTTCTCCAACGGATGAAGCTTCATAGTATGAAAGACATTAAGGTTGAAGATGTTCTTGCTTGTCTCGAGTATTTGCCATCTAAAGCCCTAAAGGTGTGGAGATAGAAGATTCTAAACTTTTTGACCAATTTTGCATTTTTCAGAATTACACTAGGAGTTCCGAAATTGATAAACATACAAAATCAGATAAGCAGTGGTGTGAGTTATTCAAATATAGCCCTGACATTGAAACATTTAGTGAGCTGCTTAAAATTTTTCAGTTTTATTTAGCTATTCCAGGTTGCAATGCAACCGTTGAAAAAGTATTTTCCCTAATTAATACACAGTGGTCAGAAGAAAGAAACAGTTTGCTGACCGAGTCGGTTAAGGGTATTATAATAGTGAAGTACAACTTAAAAACATGTCATGTGGAGAGTTTTACAATTATGTATTACAAGAAAATAATTAATCTTTGCTGTCGAAAGTGGGTGCAGTCGATAAGTATCAGCATAACATAGCTACAACTTCAGCATCTTCACCAACATAACAGTTATAAGGTATGTAATACTAAATTTTGCAGGTAAATATTAAAATTCCATTTGTCCTCCATTTTTAGAACATTTTTTATGAAAATTCCTCCTTTTATTAAGAGTCTGTCTTCCATTTGAAAATTTAGAGTTGGTCACCCTAACTCATACCCATACTTAATAAATGAACACAGCCGCTGCGATCCTGCTAGTTCCTGGATTCTGGTTAGATCGCTGATTATTTCCAAATCAATAGGCCATCTCTTAAGCGAAATCCCACAGACCAACAGCCATAATTCCCTCCCCTCCATTCGATCAGCTGTTATACAAACAGATGTGAGTTCCCTCTCCAAGTATTATCGACGATATGGCTATCAACATGTTCGTTGTCTGCCTCGCTATGATGCATATGCATGTGTTGACATAGCATTTAGTGGGGGGTGGGCGACCAGGTAAACATGTTGTATATGTTAGCCAATCTCGCCGTGACATGCCGCACTAAACACGGTGTCCATCGTCAACACAGGCCATCTTCCACCAGCTACTGACAGTTTTATGGGTGGGTTCAAGCTCTGGCGGCAACAATCCCACTCTGCTTCACACCTGGGCAATGCTCTAATCGAGGAATAATCTCGTCTCGCAAATTGTGTAGCCCATTAAGAAGTAACATAATCTGCATACAGTGATGATAATTAGGGTAAAACAGTAGATGATATAATAATGGATTACGAAAATGAAATACTCTGCAGCGACGGGCGTGAATCTTCAAGCAATGGGTGGTCTGAAAAGTGCCAAAGGGCACATTTAATCCCGAAATGATGAAGATGAATGCATTCGTTATTATTAGGAACAATGTTTTGTTTCTGCCATGAATTTCTACCCAAGGAAGCTACCGTATTTTAAAAGTACTTAGTTTTACCCAATGGTTTTGTTTCTAACAATAAGTTAAGGGGTACTCTCAGTTGTAGTCGATAAAACATTACAATCTTGCAATTTTCGGCAACTTGCAAAGTCCGGTCATCGCTTGTGTTCGAATCATTAACTTTCAGCTTTTTCTATGCCTGAGAGGATGTTACATAGTTCGTTATCTTCTTCATCCTTCAAAACAAACCACACACAACATAACAACCTACCCCACCTCCAAACAATATAAGAATGGAGTGCCAAGTTGCCGACCAAAAGAAACTGATTCGATCGATTTAAATCGATAATAATAACCCCTGGCACTACAGCCCATGAGGGCCTAGTAGTACAGTACAACTGGAATGGTTTTGTTCCAAAAACCGTGATATGGTTGGCTTTATGTAAATCGTTCGAAAAGCACAAAAAAAGCTTAACTCTAAATTTCGGATTAATTTGTAGTATCATGTTGTCGGAAAACTCAACAAAAATTGAAAAGCGTTTTTCTCTGAATCTACGTATTTTAAAGAAAAGTTTTTTAAACAAAAAATATAAAGGACACTGTCACCTACAATTTGTCTCATTGAGGTCATGCCATACGTTTTAAAATGCAGAAGCTAGGTGGCGCCAAAGTTTAGAAGAAAGTGTTTCTTCACTTTTAGTCCTAGAAAAAGATTTTTTTTTTCACAAAAGATTGAATCAGACATTTGTTCCTCTAAAAATTGTCTGCAACATTTATTTAAACGTTTGTTTCCTCCGATTTACCGTTCCAATGTTATAGCGCAGCAAATGCAACTCTATGTGTTCAAGGCTACGATTGTTACTGCGGAGAGAGCGGTGGGCATAGTTTAGACCGGGACCGGGCGGCAGACTATAACTTTGGAACGGTAAGTCGGAGGGAAAAAAATGTTTCAATAAATACTGTAGACAATTTTGAGAGGAACAAATTTCTGATTCCCTCTTTTGTGAACAAAACATTTTTTGTAGGTGACAATGTCCTCTACATTTTTTGTTTAAAAAACTCTTCTTTAAAATACGTCGATTCAGAGAAAAACGCTTTTCAAATTTTCTTTGAGTTTTCCGACAAAATGATCGTGCAAATTATTCTGAAATTTAGAGTTAAGCTGTTCTTGAGATTTTCTAACGATTTACTAAAAGCCAACCACAGCACGGTTTTTGGAACAAAAGGGGTTTCTTCCATGCAGCTGTACTGCACTATAGGCCTACCAAGCGACCGCTTGCCAGCCATATGGCCTGCAGATATTGGGGTGACACGTGATCAGCGCATCGGATGCCCTCGGCTGTTAATCTTGGTTTTCGTTATCGGGGCGCTACCTCACTGTCAGGCAGCAACTCAATTGTCCTCACGAGGCTGAGTGCACCCCGTTCCAGCCATCACGTCAGTTTCTAAAATCCCTGATGGAGACGGGAATCGAACCCGGGGCCTCTGGATGAGAGGCAGCTGCGCTACCCCAACACCACGGGGCCGGCGATTTAAATCGAGGATTACTCGAAATCTCCTCCAGCTGGTGTCAACAGCGCGTTGACGAGGAACTTTCAAGTCGGAAGTTATATTTGTCGTACTCAGTAGCGTAGCCAAGATCGACCAATGGGAGGGGTTTTAGTAACCGGGAGATAACAACGCTCTCCAAATAAGTGTTAATGACCTCAGCATTTTATAGTTCCTCATTATTTTTAATTAAAACTAGATTAATTTACAGTATATACAACTTCCCTCCCGCTAAGATAAGAAAGAAAGCTTATTTCCCCGCTAGGCGGGATCTAAATTTATCTAGGTGCTAGGCTCAGTTTGATAAAAAACTATATTTAACGGGAAAAGACTAGATTGGCAATCCTGGGAGGACGGAGTTATGTGTTGTCATGAAGACGTGAGTAGCCTCAAATGGGGAGCCGGACCGAAAGGCAACAATAGAATCATCTGCAAGTGTTATTATTTGGAGGAGACCGGGGTATTGGCGAACATTGGGGTAACGGCGAACCGGGTGTTTCGTGGGCAACGGTTGGCATAACAGGGTCTTAAATTGGTACTGCTGTCTAGCGCAAGTCCCCCTAACTCCACAGCAACCGCACACTCCAGTTGGCGGCAAGACGCCATTGTGAGAAGGTGAAACGTGTTTTTTTTTAATGAAACGGCTAGTAACATTTTGCAGCTATTTTGCACAAAAATAAGTACACATACGGTTACTTCTTCTTCATATGGATAGTACGTGTATTATTTACATCAGTTAGTTCATATCTCAATCCTATAGAACACATTTTAATTGTTTACTTAAGAAGTTATTAACAATATATTGTCATGGCGTCCAACGGGCGCGAACAACTTGTTCGGCATTACCCCAAATATTTTCCGATTGATAACAATCATCTTATTAATTTAAAATCATTAAATTAAAAACAGTAGCCTATGCCTTGATCTAAATATATCACACATATATTTATTTAATTATCTCATTTATTAGGCCCTAACTCGTCCTAACAATTTTCAAGAGATTCTTCATCAAAGTAGCAAACATCGAGGAAGGAGTATCCGGCTTCAGGTCGACAGATGAAAGTAACTGTTATCGGGGTTTTAGCATGTTACAATATTGGTAAAAGAGCGTGGTTCAATCCTTCTTGGGGTTTTCTTTTAGCATGTTACAATATTGGTAAAAGAGCGTGGTTCATTCCTCTTTAAGGAGGAGTGAGTTGATATTATTACATCCCAAACTGATTCTGGAGAGGTATGCTGTGTTTGTGTAGAATTTGGACGTGACAATGAGCTATGGTGTAAATGTTCAAAAGCGTTGTGCAGAAATTCGACTCGCAAAGACTGCAGTTCATGGAAAAAGAAAGTTGAACGGTGTTTATGTGATTGTTGCATTTAAAAGGCGCCAATAATAGTTAAACCTAAAACATACTGTTCACAATATTGTAAGTTATGCTGTAATAGCGCAAATTAATTTAAATATAATTTTTCATCAGTTTGAACAACTTTTTTTTGGATTTGAGGGAATGCCGAACATCATGTTCGCTATTACCCCTGGTTGGGGGTAATGCCGAACGTTGGCGTTATTGTTTTAGAACTGATTTGTAAGATACTTCTATCCATGTTTGAAGGTTGTTATTGCGAGTGTTTACTGGGTAAATACGATTCATTTTCGAAATTTACTTTGTTCTTTCATGAGTCAATAATTGTTTGTAAGATCTGGCTTCAAAGCTTAGGTCTCCCCTAATGTAAGAAATGTTTATTTAACTTATTCATTATTATTAGGTCCTGTTTTTCGTTTCCCTTTTAGTAAAATTTCCAAAAAAAGGGGGGGTGTACTAACTCCCTGTAACACCCCCCTGACTACGCCACTGGCGGACTAGATACAAATGTACCAATAACCACTCTTAAACAGTTTTCAAATGATTGAGGGGTACGCGTACCCCCACGTTCCCCATGAAGAAAAAAAAACACTTGTTTTACCTACAGATTGTTAATAAGTTGGGCTGCTATTGTCCTTCCAGAGATTTATTCAAAATTTAATTGGTATTCTGCCCGAAGGCAGGTCCGAGCCTCCGAAGAGACTACCCCCAGCCGGAGTTTACTTGCGGTAGGGTGGCCAGGGCCTTTCCGCTCCTCCTGATGTTGGCCAACAGTGCGCAGTGTCTAGAACAGGTATACCATCTAACAAGGGAAGTCTCTGAACCGGGGAATCGCAGATCCTGCTGGAACTTTGCAGATACGTTGCGTGAGTCCAAATAGGCAGAGCCGTGAAGAGAAATCTTTCGGAAATTAACTTCCCGTTGTACTAGATGAAAAATTAAGATTTACACGATTAAATAGGCGCGCCAGCGGCGCGGCATGAGCCTTTGGCAGCGTCAGAGCTTGCTTCCCAACCGTACTGTGCTTCCCGTTATAGTCACCGAATGTGAGGCGACAGACCCGGCATACGCTTATATCCGTATACGGAGAGTGTCCCATGCATTGCATGATGAATATTAACATTGCAAAAGTTATATTTTGTCTGGAGGAAAAATATGGAAAATGTATGGAAATGCCTCTCAGCATTCAAGAACAGGACCTGTTGGACAGTTTGGATGGTAGGCTATATCGATGGTTTTGTGCCTATCTGACTTTCTGGCGTTCGTCTCTTGTAACAAGTGTGTTTATTTGTTGTGCTTATTGATATTTTCAGGTTTTTTTTGTCGTGTAGCCTCCTGAGAGGCCGAGTGCAGGTCTTTCTAGTCGACGCCCGTGGGCGACCTGCGCGTCGGGATGAGAGATGGAATGGATGAAGATGAATGAAACGGGGCAAGGATGTGGAAGGAAGCGGCCGTGGCCTGTCAGAAGGTACTGTCCCAGCATATTTTCAGGTATCATAACTGGTTGTATAGAGCAGAGTTTCTCAAAGTGTGGTCCGCGGCCCCCCGGGGGTCCGCAAAAAAATATTCGAATCTAATTTTGTTAATTACTCATACCAAGAACTCCTGTTTCTGCAAATAAAAGTTTTAGTTTGTATTACAAAATATGTACGTGGCAAGCTTAGCCAATCCTATGATCAGGTCAATATTGTTTTCGACGGGTGGCTACCCTGCGGCTAGCCACTAACACACCTAGTCTGTCATCTGTTCTGTCAGCGGAGCAAACGTATCGGCATCTGTTATTCAGTTGACTTTTGTCGCTATTTTGATGCTTGTCGTGATGGTTTGTTTTGCTTTGTTGTGATGTTTAACTTTTAATGGTGGAAACATTTTACCTAAGGAAGTGTTAATGTTGGGCCTGTATCATGGATCGTTGGTTAAAGACAGGGACTGTAAAACGTTCAGTCGATAAATTAGAAAGAGACAATGATCGTGCTGCTCAACTTCAGTAGCTAGTCCTAGCTGCAACACTGATTTACGTAAGACTGTTCAGCGCCGCAAATATTCTGAAGAGTATTTAAAATTAGGTTTTGTGCAATCTAATGACGAACAAAAACCACAGTGCGTGTTATGCCACGAGATTCTTTCCAATGAAGCTATGAAACATGCGAAATTAAGGAGGCACTTAGAAACAAAACATCCAGACTTTGCTGATAAGTCATTTGAGTTTTTTTTTAATAAAAAGTCAAGAAATGGAAAAGATGAAAACATCAATGGAGAAAATGGCGTCAAGTAGCGCTGCTGAAAAAGCTACTGTGGCGTCATACGAAATAGCATTACTCATAGCTAAATCTGGAAAGCCATATACGATTGCAGAATAACTATTCTTACCAGCGGCAAAAAAAAAAAGTGTAATATAATGATAGGAGAGGCAGCTGCTAAGGAATTAAGTACAGTTCCACTTTCAAACGATTCTATAAAACGTCGAATTGATGACATGTCTCAAAATATTGAAGAGCAGTTACTTTGTAGGTTAAAATCTACAACAATGTACGCTTTGCAGCTTGACGGAAGTACTGACCTATCAAACAAATCTCACTTGTTAGCCTTTGTTAGGTATGAAAATGAAAATTGGCTTTTAGAAGAGCTATTGTTTTGCAAAGAGATTCTTTATAACAATGCCCATGATGTTTTTGAAGCATTAAATGATTTTATTTTATCAAATGACTTGGACTGGCAACGTTGTGTTGGTGTGAGTAGCGATGGAGCATGGGCCATGGCCGACAAAAGACAGGCCTAATTGCTCGTGTCAAGTCTGTCGCTCCCAAAGTTAAGTGGACTCACTGCTCTCTTCATAGGGAGGCATTGGCTGTAAAATAAATGCCAGAAGATCTAGAAACATCATTAAAATAAGTTGTGAAAGTTGTAAATTATATTAAAGCCCGACTTTGAACCCTCGTATTTTTACTCAGCTTTGTGAAGAAATTGGAAGTGAGCATCTACAGCTCTTGCTTCACACTGAAGTTCGCTGGCTCTCCCGAGGTAATGTCCTCACACGTGTTTTTGAATTGCGTGATGAAATTAGAATATTTCTTTTGGAAGAAAAATATGAAAACTTTCTTCTCAAAGACAAGTTGTGTGAGTTTGCGTGGTTGATCAAGGTTGCATATTTGGCAGATATCTTCCAGCATTTGAATGTCATAAATACGAAACTTCAAGGGTCTGACACTGACATATTCCGTGTAGAAGAGCAAGTAGAATCTATGATAGGAAAACTGCAGCTTTGGTCTGACCGTATGCTAAAGAATTCATACAAAAATTTTACAACGTTGCAGGAATTCTTAATAACATCTGAAGAAGAGATGCCTACAAATACAAAAGAACTGTTTGCTGAGCATTTAACAGGCCTAGTTCAGAGTCTGAGAAGTTACTTTCCTGAACCTAATCCTAATAATGATTGGATGAAGTATCCATTCAAGAAGAGAAGTATTGGTAACCTCATCGACCTATCTGATATTGAGCAAGACCAATTGGTGGAACTCTCATGCAGCAGAGCCTGGGAGATTGTTTATCAAGAAAATAACTTGGCAAGGTTTTGTCTACTTGTACAAGCTGAGGTACTAGAACTTGCCAAAAAAGCCCTCGAACATATTGTGCCCTTTTGTACGACATATTTGTGTGAACGCGCCTTTTCTGAACTGTGGAACCTGAAGCCAGCAAAAAGGAACAGACTGAAGAACATTGAAACCGATTTAAGGCTAAAGATTTCTGAAATAAATCCCAACATTTTAGAGATAGTCAAAAGCAAAAAACAGTACCATTGTTCTCACTAAAGTAACGGTAAAAACACTGATAACTTTTTATTCCAAGATTGCATTTAAAGTCTACTTCTACTGTAATTAAGAAAATTTGTGTACACTTATGTAAGTCATGTTTTTTCCAGTATTTATTCCAATTTAAATAAACTATATATATACTAAAACAAACAGATTATTTTTTTTTAAAACCCACCATTTTTTGGTATAAATTGTATAAATCTTTTAAAATGACAACCATTAAAATTTTACAACAAAAATTAAAGGCAGTTTTGAGGGGTCCGCAATGACTACATAAATAATTGAAGGGGTCCTCGAGTACAGGCAGTTTGAGAAACCCTGGTATAGAGAACAGCACTATGAACGTGGACTCCTATTCTACTCTTACTGTCGCCACACATGAGCTACCGGATGACAGTAACACCAGTAACACCAACAACTCTCATGAAGATAATATTTGGACTGCCACCGATAGCTCACCCAGGAAAGCGTCAGATGAAGCTGTAGGTATGAAATACAAACAAAGTGCTGTTGATTATTGGAAAAGCGGTAAGAGGCGTCCGCTTTCCTTTTCGTCGGTAAAAAGTAAGTTCCACCGTTTAAAAAGCAAGAAAGATTTATATTTGTGGGCAGAGCAAGTGAAAAGGGGAGGCACCCGCCGCGACAAATTGAGGAGAATAACATGTGTCGTAAAAGCCCAATTTGACATTGCCCATCAGAATAATGAAGTTATACATGACGTGACAATTCATCAATGGGCTATGCTAGCTGCACAGGACGTAAAATGTACGGGGTTTAAAGCCTGCCATTCCTGGGTGCAGCACTTTAAGGATCGCTATAGTATCATTTCGCGAAAAATAACGACTGTGACGACATCAAAGAATGCCCATCGAGAAATGAATATTATGTCAGCAGCAGAAATATTCGTAGAAGAGGTTACATCGGTTCTTGATTCTCTCGGCCCTGGAAACGTATGTAATAGTGATCAAAGTGGGTTCAATTTGGGGATGTGTTCGGGTAGGACACTGGCTATAAAATGGTCGAAAACGGTTTGCTCCAAAGTGCAATCAGTAGGGGCCACAACGCACAGTTGTACAATAATACCAACAGTAACAGCAGCCGGCAAGCTACTAGGACCTCTCTTCATAACTCAGAAAGAACCATAAGGTGTGTTTGGAAAAAGGGTGAAAGAAACTATGTTTGCACATGATAATATTCGCGGCGTTCCTACAAAATCTGGCAAAATGGGATCCGTACAATTGAAGGATTGGTTTCACAATGTTTTCAAACATTATGTCCCGTCCGGCAATGCGGCACTCCTTCTGGATTCCTTTTCTGGACATAATCGTTAGAAAGTGAAGAGCGCATACGACTGATGATGATACCTCCTGGGGCCACAGCCTATTGTCAACCATTGTATGTATACGGCTTTAGGATCTGGAAAAGCTTTGTCCGTAGATTTTCGAACACCGTTCGGTTATTGAATTTTGACATCAATTTGGCCCAGAGAAATACAATCTTGAAAATGCAGTCTCTGACATATCAGCAATTGTTGTCGTCCCCTCGTTTTACTTCAATGTGGCAATACGCATGGTACCGAAGTCAGTACCTGTCCGACAATCCCGGTGGGTTTGAACACCCTGTGCCATATTGTTTCGATATCAGTGCAATACAATGTAGTACTTGCACTCGCCCGTGTCTTATACGGTGTGGATGGTGTAAAAGCAGTTTGTGTTTCCAACATTATTACCACGAACATCACTGTTGTCAGAACTGTGTGAAGTAGCTTGGTCACTTACTCACTTGTTTGACTATTGGTTCAGTTTACTCTGTGTTGTGTTGTAATGATATGTATTTGTGATACCTTACATTGCATGATTAATAATAAAGCACGACGTGCAATATATTGTAAAGATGCAGCATTAAAGTCCACGCCGCATCGCAGGTTATGAGCGCGAGTACGGGAGGGCAGTCGTTTGGAGCATGACCTTCTGAGCCACCAATCAGGCGTGAGGCACACCCGCTTGTTGTACTTATTGCCGTCTACGGAGGGCAGGAGTAAATTTCCGAAAGATTTTTCTTCATGGTTCTGCCTAGTTGGGCTCAAGCAACATATTTGGTAAGTTCCAGCAGGATCCGTGATTCCCCGGTTTAGAGACTTCCCTTGCAAGTTCCGACTGCGCCCAATGTTGCTTAACTACGGATTTCTCATGGGATCCGGTGTTTCAACACGGCTAGGCCGTTACAAAAGTTTCTTATGTTTCTTTTCATTTAGCGGACTTCCCCATCACTTCAAAATCTTTAAAAACTGTATTTCCCCTGTCGTATGCACTGAGAGCATATCCTATAGAACGGAGCTTCACCTGAGCCGTGGGACTGGCGAAGAGCGTTGAGTCAGTGCCAGTTGACTAGAATCTACCGTTACACAACATCGCGTAAGGAAGACGCGAATTACATTTATTACATAGGGAGCTGGCATGATATCTTAGTTGTGATAATTACGACTTGTGGGGTAGAATTCTGCAAAACTTTAAAGGGAAACAAAACAACCAGTGATAAGCAAGCCGAAGGAATCATAAAGAGTAGATTAGAAATTATTCCAATCCCGGCCCTAACAGCGGCAATGCCGGCTTTCCCATACTCAACCAGGAAAATGCAGGGATAGTGCCCGTCCGCTCGATCAGCCCACATTCTCGTCTTTCCTTTCGGAATAAACCCTGATTGGCCGACACTCGAGTGGTTCAAATCACATTGCTGGCATATTTTATTAAATATTTTCTTAAACACAGTCATTGTGCAAACCGTAAATAGTACATGGAAGGTCAATCGGTGTTCATTGCTAAAATGAATTAGGAAGAAACCGTAAAGAGGAAATCTGTTGCCATTAGAGACGCATTAACCTTTAATTAGGCATGTGGGTGGAGTTGGGTAAGTGGGGTGCTCACAACACCCCAACTAAAACTTGTACTATTCTTTTACAAATGTTAAATAAAGACCAAATATACCAAATTCAATCTTTATTATTACTTTAAAAGTATTATTATAAGATATTTATCACCACATTTATAACAAGAAGTTCCGTGACGAACTTAAGAGCCTACTTTTCATGCCAATGATTATTCTACAGTATATGAACCTATCTAGAATAATGACGAAATTAAGTTGCTAATATCGAAATTTCTAATTAGTTCGAAATATTGTATACCTGGCATAATGTAGCCTAATAGAGCACCACAGTTGGCAGCCCTGATGACTGAATATATTCTTAGTTCCATCTCTTAAGGTACAGAATACAAAATTTGGTTGAAGTCCAATGAATAGCATGGACGTTACATGCAGTTAAACATTGGATCTAACAGCGCGCGTAAAATCATGTTGGCAACAATGTCATGCATGTATTGGTCAGAAATAATCTGAAATAATATGATCTATTGTTGTGCCAATTTTGATTGAAATCCATTAGTTAGTATAGAAGTTACATGCATTTTAAAATTGCACCTATCAGCAGGCTTAGAATCATGTTGGCAGCACTGACGTATATTAGTTAGTCCAAATGCATCTAGAATGCCAGGTACTATACGTGTGCAAAGTTTGGAGCTATTGGCTTGCATACTTTCTGATATATTGATATTAGGGTAACAAAAATAGGGACAGCACATATTAACAGTTGGCAGCCCTGGTTGCTCTTAAGAATACGCATAGTCATATCTGTTATGGTACACATAGCACATACGAAATTTGGTTGAAATCCAAATGATAGTATGAAAGTTACATGTATTTAAAGTTGGACCTGTCAGCAGGCTTAGAATCATGTTGGTAGCACTGACGTATATAAGTTACTCCAAATTAATATAGAATGTTAGGTACTATACGTGTGCATAGTTTAATGCTGTCGGCTTGCATACTTTCTGATATATTGGTATTTGGATAATATAAATTAGGAGCATTTATTAACAGTTGGCAGCCCTGGTGGGTCTTAAGAATACGCTCAGTCATATCTGGTTATGTACACATATAATATACGAAATTTGGTTGAATTCCAATTGATAGTGTAGAAGTTATATGCATTTAAATATTGGACCTATCAGCAGGCTTTTAATCATTTTGGCAACACTGCCATGTATGACCTCCTGGAAATTAAACTGCAATATTATTATCTATACGTGTGCCAATTTTGAAATAGCTCCCATTCATACCTTCCAAGATATCCAACATGGAGCTCAAATTTCAATTGCAATTTTTTAGCAAAGTTGGTAGCACTGACATCATTTTCAACTATGGCCGTGAGCTATTCAGGTATAGATCTTTACTCCTACCAAATTTTGTTTCGATTGCTCCAGCCGTTTAGGAGTTGATAGGGGGACACACACACACAGCCAGACAGACAGAAGGACAGACAGACAGACAGACAGACAGAAGGACAGACAGACAGACAGACAGAAGGACAGACAGACAGACAGACACACATTTGCCCGATCTCATAAGTCTACTTTTTCCTCATTTTTGCAAAATGTGAAAAGTAGGCTAAAAATAAATACGTTACAGTACTGATTTCCAATCCCAAAGTCTTAATATTTTGGTTTCGTACTGCATGTACATTTTTAAGCTCAATTCTTCATTACTTCCAGACAATTATTTACCAACACTAATATGTAAACTGATCCGTTCCTGCACTTCAATTAAAGAAGTATTCATTTCACACACTCCCAACACCACACAGAAGCGACAGCACAATTTGCGAAGTAGAAACCAACTAGATACGATGCTATTGTCGGCAATAATAGACACAACTTTAAATAATGATGATGATGATCGTGTGGCCTCTTGAGAGGCCGAGTGTAGGTCTTTCTAGTTGACGCCCGTGGGCGACCTACGCGTCGTAATGAGGATGAAGACGACACACACACCCAGTCCCCGAGCCACAGGAATTAACCCCAGGAGATTAAAAAACCTGATGGCTCGGCCGGGAATCGAACCCGGGGCACTTTGGGCCAAAGCCTAGCGCGCTAACCATTTAGCCACAGAGCCGGACACTTTAAATAATGAAAATGACGTTATATTAAACTCCAAGCTTAGCGGCTTCGGTGGCGTAGTAGGTAGCATGCTGAGCTTCTATGCCCAAGATCGCGGGTTCAAACCGGCCGAAGTCGTCAGATTATTTAAGAGCGTTAAAAATCCCTCAGTATGCCTTCCTTCGGAGGGGAAGTAAAGCCGGCGGTCCCATGTCACAGATTTATGGCATGTTAAAGAACCTTCCAGTAATTACACATGTGTGAAGCTAAATTGTATACGTTCGTTGCCAAGAGCCGACTGTGGTGGCGTCTAGTAGCTTAGTTCTGAACTAGGCCTAGTAGTCGTTGACGGTGGCGTTTGGCGGCAAAAGTAGGAAATATTTGAAACATTCAAAGTTGCAGTCCTTACTTGAATTAAAAAAGTCCTCTCGGCACGCCGGAAGGCGGAGGTAGATTTCACCGGACAAACTTGGGGATAGTCGAAAATAGGCAGAATATGCAGGTTTTCGTAGAAGGATGAGACCTCATTTATTGCGTGAAAGTATTTTATAATTGGAGATTAATTAACTTTGTTTTTCGTCATTTTATGCTTATTTTAAACATTCTATTGTCTTATGATGACGGTAACCTTCTTGTCATTTGGGGTCCATTTTTAGCCTACTTTCGATTTTTGCAAAAAATGAAAGTAGACTTATGAGATCAACACAGGGCGAAAAAGTGTGTCTGTCTGTGTGTGTGTATGTGTGTGTGTGAGTCTGTGTGTGTGTCTGTGTGTGTGTGTGTCTGTGTGTGTGTGAGTGTGTGTACTCTGAATGTCTGTCCCCCCCTATCAATTCGAACACGGTGAATGCGAATTGGACGAAATTTGGTACAAAGGTAGCACTAGCAAAGGACACCTCAGTGTCATATTTAATATCGCCGCCATCTTGACGGAAACGTAATGGCGGCCACACAAATGTTCAAAGCTTAAATCAAATTACGACTAACCTAATCATCCGATCTCTACCAAATTTTGCAACAACATACCTTTATGGGGGCAGCATCCTTTGACCAAACCAATAGGCCATAAGCGTAATAGTTTGCGGATGGCGGCCATCTTTGTGTGAAAATCGATTCCCCCTATTAATTCGAACACGGTGCAACCGAATGGAACGAAATTTGGTACAGAGGTAGCACTAGCAAAGGGCATCTCAGTGTCATGTTTCATATCACCGCCATATTGACAGAAACGTAATGGCGGCCACACAAATGTTCAAAGTTTAAGTTAAATTACGACTAACATAACCATCCGATCTCTACCAAACTTTGCAACAACATTCCTTTATGGAGGGAGCATGCTTTGACCAATCTAATAGGTTATTAGCCTAATGGTTTGCGGCTGGCGGCCATCTTTGTCAAAATTGATTCCCCCTATTAATTCGAACACGGTGGAACCGAATGGAACGAAATTTGGTACAGAGGCAGCACTAGCAAAGGGCACCTCAGTGTCATGTTTTATATCGCCGCCATCTTGACTGAAACGTAATGGCGGCCACACGAATGTTCAAAGCTTAAATCAAATTACGATTAACCTAATCATCCCATCTCTACCAAATTTTGCAACTACATACCTTTATGGAGGGAGCATCCTTTGACCAATCTAATAGGTCATTCGCCTAATAGTTTGCGGATGGCGGCCATCTTTGTGTCAAAATCGATTCCCCCTATTAATTCAAACACGGTGAAACAGAATGGAACGAAATTTGGTACAGAGATAGCACTAGCAAAGGGCATCTCAGTGTCATGATTTATATCGCCGCCATATTGACAGAAACGTAATGGCGGCCACACAAATGTTTAAAGCTTAAATCAAATTACGACTAACATAACCATCCGATCTCTACCAAACTTTGCAACAATATACCTTTATGGTGGGAGCATCCTTTGACCAATCTAATAGGCCATTGGCCTAATAGTTTGCGGATGGCGGCCATCTTTATGTCAATATTGATTCCCCCTATTAATTCGAACACGGTGGAACCGAATGAACGAAATTTGGTACAGAGGTAGCACTAGCAAAGGGCACCTCAGTGTCATGTTTTATATCGCCGCCATCTTGACGGAAACGTAATGGTGGCCACACAAATGTTCAAAGCTTAAATCAAATTACGATTAGCCTAATCATCCGATCTCTAGCAAATTTAGCAACAACATACCTTTATGGAGGGAGCATCCTTTGACCAATCTAATAGGTCATCAGCCTGATATTTTGCGGATGGCGGCCATCTTTGTGTGAAAATCGATTCAGCTTATCAATTCGAACACGGTGAAACCGAATGGAACGACATTTGGTACAGAGGTAGCACTAGCAAAGGGCACCTCAGTGTCATGTTTTATATCACCGCTATCTTGACGGAAACGTAATCGTGGCCACCCAAATGTTAAAAGCTAAAATGTAATTACGACCAACCTAATAATCTAGTCTCTACCAAATTTTGCAACACCATATCTTTATGTGGGAAACATATTCAGACCAAACTGCAAGAACATCAGCCCAATAGTTTGCAGATGGTGGCCAAGTATGTGTGCAAATCGATTCCCCCTATCAATTCAAACACGGTGAAACCGAATTGAACGAAATTTGGTACAGAGGTAGCACTAGCAAAGGGCACCTCATATTCATGTTTAATATCCCTATAGCACGTTGTATTTCAACAAGCTACTACAACCAACATTCGATCATACTCCTTGAAAAGGACAAAGAGTTATAACAATACCCATGCATTTAGGAGAAAGTAGGCTATATGTTCTTTACTGAACATCTTGTTATACTTGTGGTCTCACTGTCCTTATGCAAGGTTTCGACACTGATGTGTAACTATGTAACGGTCTGTTACTTCTTCACGCAAAATTATATCTCCCGCAGAGATGTTGGTTGGTTCCTCAGTTTAGGGGCTGCGACAACGTGGTCATGTAACCCCGTGTACTTTGGGTGAGTGTAGAATCTGTCTGATAAACGGTGTGAATTGTGATAGCTGTATTAGTCTGTAATTCAGGTAAGGAATGCAGACGCTCAATTTCAAGCTGTAGTTCCTAATGTTGCTACCAGATACTACCGTCAACGACACCTAGCTGTGAACTTCGCTACTAGATGCCACCGCAATCAGCAACTCGCTACGAACGTTGGAACTTCCCCTACAAAGGAAAGCATACTGAGGGATTTTTAGCGCTCTTAGAAAATCTGACGACTTTGGCCGGCTTTGAACCCGCGACCTTGGGCATAGGAGTTGTGAAGGACTGACATATCTTTGTGTGTGTTGTACTTTGTGTATATAGTGTAAAGTGTTCATATCTGTACATAAGTTCTTTGGAGTTAAATAAGATGGCGTTATGTTAGTAAGCTGTGTGTTTACCTGTGCTCCTTTTCACTCATTCTCCACATTATGGTGCCGAAAACTCGTACAAAACCAGTGACACGTGTATTTACTAGTGTTAGTGAACAGTGCTAATGCTTCTTTGTCGCCTTCTACATTCGGAAGGACACTCGACGCCGAGAACATTATACACTACCGAGAAGACATCACGTCAGCTTAAAGCACGCCACGCAATCAACGACAAGACGCTACAAGAGTTCTCATTGCCAACTAATCCACTTCAGATAAGTCAAACCATCACAAATTGACATCCTTTAGTAATGCATGCTCTACATCAGCTGGGAAATACTTTTGAAACCTACAGATAGGCTAATTTCATTAAATGCGATCCCAGAAGTGACGCATCCGCCATCTATCGGAGCAACAGGGAACTCCGTATTGTAAACAATTAAGCTTGCACCCTGCAATTTCTATTCGTCAGCGAGAAAAGGACACCACTTATCCTCGCTCAACGCCACCAGAAATATCTTTCATCTGAGTATTTTCCAGTACACGTGATTATAACCTGCATGAGATCTACTTTAATTACTTCAAGAAATACCAATAATTGTACAGTACGTTACTGACATAACTAGTAGCGTGATTTATCTGCAATCATTGGAACTGCATGCACCCCTGCACAGCGCATGCGCACCTGTCAGTTACTTCCCAAACTATAAAATTGTCACGTTCAACTACCCCACTAGCGCATTCTGTTAGCCAACGTTGGAGTCTTGACTAAACACGCACTCTGCCAAAGAAACTAATATCTACACTGAAAGACGTTCCTACACTCCAAGACGGGAGGCTACCTGACTGTCAGCTAATCCTAAGATTTATTGCCCCCTCATTATGGCAACCCAAGAGGACCTTGCAGCTCCACTACACAAATTGAAAATAAGTCGAACAAGAGAGAGAAACAATGCGACACGGTTTCTAAACACTATTGAAAGTTTTACTGAAAACACAAGTATTGAAGACTACAAGTATTATGGAGACCGACTTCAGGAAACATTAACTAGACTAATCCAATTAGATGACTCAATTCACGATCTTCTTCCAGACACAGAATACAACACCGATATTCAAAGTTGCGAAGAATACATAGATAAAGCAAAACGTGGTTTACAGAAAGCCACACGAGGGGCAGAAATTAAACTTTCGTCTGCTACCTCAAACATGACCATAAACGAGAGTCCCATCACTCCCATTTCAAAGTTCACCCATTCTGTTAAATTACCACCAGTGAAACTGGAACCATTCTCCGGCAATATCGAAAGCTGGATGAGATTTTGGGAACAGTTTGAAGCATCCATTGATAAAGACAAGTCACTATCTACAATAAATAAACATGTCTTTTTACGCGGATATCTCGAAGGTGAACCGAAACATCTGGTTGACGGAATTGCCGTGACTGCTTCTACCTACGAGGACACTAAGAAAATTTTAAAGGCCAAATACGGAGATCGGAATCGGATAATACAGGCGCATATCGATTATCTAGAAGATATCCGACCTATCAACACTGTTTGTCCGGAATCGCTAAACACGACATACATTGAATGCAACCGCCGTATCCAGGCATTACAGGCCCTAGGCGAAGATGTAAACGCATATGGGCGGGTACTTGCTCCCAAGATACTCCGAACCTTCCCTGACGATATATGTAGACGCTGGATAATACACACCAAACGGAATAATATATCGGAAGGTGACATTCTGAAACTGATGGAATTTCTTGTGAAGAAGTCGATAGAGCCCTAGTCGCCCAGAAGATCAGAGGTGACCCAGTGCTTTCAACCAGTCTCGTCCCCACGACAGCCGCATTTCAATTAAACGCTAAGTTTAAAAAACCATTGCTGCAAACAAAGAAGCAAACAGAACCATTCTGTGCATTTTGCGACCAACGAGGCCACTGGGCGCAAGATTGTAGGAAGGTGAAAACTGTTCATGACCGAATTGAGAAGCTAAAGACGAATAATCGCTGTTTCCTCTGCCTGAATCGAGGACATAATTCGAAGAATTGCAGTAGACGGGGGAGAGCATCTTGTTCAAAATGTAAGCAGTCCCATCACTACACAATTTGCTCAAGCAATGATGTAACCTCCACTTCGGTCAACAAAATCCACTCTCAGACTCCTGACTATACTCACTTACAAACTGCGCGTATTCGAATTGTTGGACCAACTGGCTTAAGTAAAACGACACGTTGCATCTTCGATGGAGGCAGCCAGTCTACATTCATAAGCAAGTCTCTTGTAGACATATTGAAGCTTCCTACTGTCACGGAACGAGACATATCTATAGCAGCGTTCGAATCTGACACAACTATCCCTCAAAAGCGTCGTCTGGTTAGTTTCCAGTTACAGGGCACCCAGACACACGCGTCAATAGGCATCACCGCACTCGAAAGTGCAAACACTTACTCAATGCACCCTACAGTGCCACAAGACGTCTCTTCCCTGAAGTCAGTACGCAAGTTAATACTAGCTGACCCTAAGGATGACTTACACGATCTCCCAATTGAACTTCTAGTTGGAGGAGATCACTACTGGAAGTTGATCAAGGACACACAACCTGTTCGCATATCTCCGTCTTTGGTACTCATTCCTTGACTTTTCGGATGGGTACTCAGTGGCAATAGATCCGGAGTCACCGTCAACCAGCTAACCGTTAACAAAATAACACTGCAGGATGAACCTTCACTTCTCGAGCACCAAGTCCGTAACTTATGGAACCTTGAAGCAATTGGCATCAAGGAAGAAGAATCAAGATCCCACACGATGAGCTCCAAGGATCTCGATATCCTCAAAAACTTTCATGAATCTCACTGCATTCAAGATGGACGGAGAGTTGTTTTTTTGCCAAAGAAAAACCAGGAATTTGCATCGGATAACCGCACTAACGCTGAGAGACGATTCCAAGCCTTGACGAAGAAACTGCAAAGAAATAGAGACTATAACGCCATGTACAACGAAAGAATGCTCGACTACATCATCCAAGGCCAAGTAGAGATGTTGAACCGAGACAACCGAGCAACTTCTATGTACTATCTACCACATCATGCAGTCAAGAAGACGAAACAGAACGTAACTAAGTGGCGCGTTGTATTCGACGCTTCGTCTCATGAAAATGGATCTCTATCGCTGAATGACGTCCTAGAAATCGGACCTAATCTTTTCCCCGACATAATGAGTATCCTGCTTCGGTTTAGATTGTACCAATATGCTATTCTTGGAGATATAAAGCAAGCCTTTCTGCAGCTCTCACTTGACTCCAGCGACAGGGATATAACACGGTTCTTTTGGTTTCGAGTAATCAAGGACGAAAACGGCCAATACCACGTCACCGACGAAGTGGTCACCTACCGCTTCACCCGATTACCTTTCGGACTAACCAGTAGCCCTTTCCTCTTGTCAGCTACCCTGCGAGAATTGGCTACGAGACACATTGATGACTACCCAGTTGCTGCTAGCCTCGTGGACCAGCACATGTACATGGACGATTTTGCAGCCTCTACCAACGACGTTGAGGAACTCCAAACAATATACTCCCAGCTCACGGATTTGATGAGTATTATCAACATGCCTATGTCGAAGTGGGCCACGAATTCAATCACACTGCAAAACGAGTGGCAAAATCAAAATCTACCCATTCAAGAGGTTACACAGATCTTGGGAATCAACTGGAACACGGGCCATGACACACTGCATCTTTCAGCTATCGATGACTACAAGATGTCTCCAGATGACACTGCCACAAAACGCCACGTTCTTCAGATAACATCACGACTATACGATCCTCTCGGACTGTTCTCTCCGGTGACAATAATTGGAAAGATGTTGTTTCAAGAAACGTGGACCAGAGGTATATCATGACACGAGACTTTACCTTCTGATATTGGGCACGAGTGGTTAGTTTGGTGTTCAAATCTTCAATACGTGTCGGACATTCACACCCCACGATGGATAGGTGCTCTCAACAAAGACTTGGACAACTATTCTCTACACGTATTCTGTGACGCTTCCGAACGGGCATATGGTGCTGCTGTATACCTTCGATCTCACGCTCACGATACCACTACCGTTCAGTTAGTATATAGCAAAGCTAGACTGGCCCCTATAAAGGTCACGCTACCACGTTTGGAATTACTCGCTGCACTCGTGGGCACAAGACTTCTTCGTTACTTCTGCCGTGCTACATCCTGTGACATCAGTAAAGCAATGCTGTGGACAGATTCAGCTATCACTCTAGGCTGGATACAAAACGACCCGAACCGCTGGAAAACTTTCATCTGCAATCGTGTTACAGAAATCACCGGCTGCACTTCACCATCACAATGGTTCCATTGTCCAGGAACGGATAACCCTGCAGATCTTTTATCACGAGGACTACAAGCAGAAGATCTAAAATCAGCAGATATTTGGTGGCACGGGCCGGCCTGGTTGAGGGTTCCTCCAAGAAGTTGGCCTCCCAAATACAGCACCGAACATCTAACACGTCCAGAGGCTAAGAAGAAACCCTGTCAGGCCCTTGTTGTTACCACACATGAAGCACTCTGTGACTTCGCAAGATTCAGCACCTACAACAAATTACTTCGGACTACAGCTTGGATCCTCCGGTTCATTAAGAACCTTCGGTCAGCGGATAAGCAAACTGGTGACTTGACAGTGTTGGAACTCGAAGCAAGTCGGCGATATTTGATAGCTTCTGTACAACGAGAGACCTTCGGAACAGAATACGAAGCTTTGTTGCTCAACACGCCCATCCCCAAAACATCGAAGATCGCCTCTTTTCAACCGTTCCTGCAAGACACATTGATCCGCCTTGGTGGCCGCCTCCACTTCACAACGATGTCGTATGACGAAAAACACCCAATAATTTTAGACGGCGGACATCCCTTCACTTGTCTTCTAATCCGCCATACCCATATCAGACTGCACCACTTGGGATCACGGATTGTGCTCTCCGAGCTGCGAAGCCAATTTTGGATTCTACGAGCAAGGCAAAGCATTAGGAAGGTATTGAATTCGTGTCTGCCTTGTAAGTTATCACGAAACCCTCCTGGACAGGAGAACGAAGCTCCATTACCGACCGATCGTGTACGATACTCCAGACCGTTCACTGTAACAGGACTCGATTTTGCGGGCCCACTATACGTCCGCCACGATAACACCGTTCGCAAAAGTTACATCCTTTTGCTTACATGTGCTACTACCAGAGCTGTCCACTTGGAGCTAGCGTCGGATATGACAGTAAATAAGTTTCTGATGGCCTTCCAAAGATTCGTCAGCCGCCGAGGCCTACCTCATACCATATATTCCGACAATGCCACCACCTTTCACGCAGCTCATAGAGAACTTAGAGAGCTTTCTGTGATCTTCCACGACCACGATGCATCAAGCTACCTTTCCACAAATGGCATCCGCTGGAAATTCATCGCACCACGGGCGGCTTGGTGGGGAGGATGGTGGGAACGAATGGTCGGCACTACGAAACGCTGCTTGCGCAAAGTCTTGGGCCGGCGGCAAGTGAATGAGGAAACCCTGTACACCATTCTCGTTAGCATTGAAGCCGCCATAAATTCCCGTCCTCTCCTTCAGGATGAAGGAACTACAGCCTTGACTCCAAGCCATTTCATCCACGGCGACAAGCTGACGACAATCCCTACAGGACCTGAGCCTGCTATTAAGAAGGACTTGAAAAGGGAATACAGGCTCCAGCAACAAGCGGCAGAAGATTTCCGGAAACGCTGGATGAAGGAATATCTTCTGGAACTACGCAACCATCACCACGTACGACAGACATGCGGCAAAACCCCGAACTTCCGGGTAGGTGACCTGGTCCTGCTGCAAGAAGACAACCGTCCTCGCCACGTATGGGGGCAGAGGCGTAATCGAGGAACTACGACCTGGACGAGACGGAATACTCAGGACCGTCATCCTTCGCACGCCAGACAGGAACCGGATAACGCGTCCAATTCAGCTGGTCATACCTCTAGAGGTCGACCAGGGTGGGGAGGATGTGAAGGACTGACATATCTTTGTGTGTGTTGTACTTTGTGTATATAGTGTAAAGTGTTCATATCTGTACATAAGTTCTTTGGAGTTAAATAAGATGGCGTTATGTTAGTAAGCTGTGTGTTTACCTGTGCTCCTTTTCACTCATTCTCCACAGGAGTTCAGCATGCTACCAATTAAGTCACCGAAGCCGCATCACACTTAGTCAGATGGAAATCTGAATCTGATCTCGCGCAAGTGCGTTGTCATGGCAACGTCTGATGGCTCATCCCTCATCAATTTAGTAGTGTTGCCATGTCAACCACTGATAGCTCTTGGCATTTTCTTACAATTCCGAAATCATTTTTCTCATCCCTTGGCGTAATGGTGGCTCATATCAAAAATTCTTTCAGACAAACGTTTTAGGTAATTATTAGGGGAATATTGTCCATTTTGTACGGTTTTGATATTGTGCCTATTAACAGAGATATGATTAATGTTTCCCGAAAAAAAAAACACTTTTTCCCACCCCTTTGGTCAATGGTTGGTGCTATCAAAAAAACGTTTCAAACATAAATTTCTGAGCTTTATCCGACACATAGTATGAACTTTGAACGGATTCGATATTTCACATATTAAGAGAGTTATCGCAATATTTCATTTTTTCGAAAAAAAAAATCCCCCATTTTCATCCCCTTCGACCGATTTAGCCCAGTAACGAACTCGCCCGAGATTTTATGGGTATACATATTCGGTAAAAAATTCAAAGTGATTGGTGCAAAATTACGGCAGTTATCGTGTCCACAAGAAACTGATATACATATATATACATATATTACATAAATTATATATAAACTTTTGAACTGACGGTGGTTTTGGGGTCTGGGGATGTGAAACGCGAAGATATGTCGAAATTTTCCGGAAATCGAAACATGGTACCCATTGCAATAGTTAGCTTTCTAATGAAATCTACCTAAAATACTGCCGTCAACGACACCTAGCTGTGAACTTGGCTACTAGATGCCACCTCAATCAGCAACTAGCAACGAACGTTGGAACTTCCCCTCCGAAGGAAAGCAAACTCAGGTTTTTTAGCGCTCTTAGTAAATCCGACGACTTTAGCCGGGTTTGAACCCGCGACCTTGGGCAAAGAAGTTCAGCATGCTACCAGTTCCGATACCGAAGTCGCTTCCCACTGACATATGACAACTGAATGTGATCTCGTGCAGTGGCGTTGTCATAGCAACTGCTGATGGTCATCCCTTATCAATTAAAAGTAAAGTTGTCATGGCAACCTCTCTTGGCAATTGGCATTTTCTTATAATTTAAATCATTTTGTTCACCCCGTGGCGTAATGGTGGGTCATATCAAAAATTCTTTCAGACAAATGTTTTAGGTAATTATTGGAGGAATATTGTCCATTTTGTGCGGTTTTGATATTGTGCCTATTAACAGAGATATGATTAATGTTTCCCGAAAAACCCACTTTTTCCCACCCCATTGGTCAATGGTTGGTGCTATCAAAAAACTTATTTGACATAAATTTTTGGCACTTATCCGACACATATTATGAACTTTGAAGAGATTCGATATTTCATGTATTAAGAGAGTTATAGCGATATTTCACTTTTTCGAAAAAAGCCCCCCATTTTTACCCCCTTTGACCGATTTTGCCCATTAACGAACTCGACCGAGATTTTATAGGGATACATATTATGTAAAAAATTCAAAGTGATTGGTGCAAAATTACGGCAGTTATCGTGTCCACAAGAAACTGATATATATATATATATATATATATATACATATATACATAAATTATATATAAACTTTTGAACTGACGGTGGTTTTGGGGTCTGGGGAATGTGAAACGCGAAGATATGTCGACATTTTCCGGAAGTCGAAACATGGGACCCATTGCAATAGTTAGCTTTCTAAAGAAATCTACCTAAAACAAATACACACACTAATACAGCCATCACAATTAACACCGGTTATCAGACAGATTCTACACACACCCAAAGTACACGGGGCTACATGACCGCGTTGTCGCATTCCCTAAACTGAGGAACCAACCAAACTCCAAGCTTATTCAAGGAGGTACTGGAGTTCCTCAACAATGTAGCCAACTTCTGTCAGAAAAAAAAACAAGCGAATATTACACGTGGGGTGTTCTCAGCACCCCACATATCCAGTTATAGGTTAAGCTCCTTTGTCCGGAGAATGACGCTCTAAAGTGACCTTGCCTCACAATATCTGATGCTAGGAACATGCTACCGGGTTTACGAACACTCATTAGTGTAATGTGCCTGCCTGCCCGTTATGGGAAGCTGACAGATCAGATCAGCCGGCTTCCGGAGTTTCCCACACGGACTGTTCGACCCACGACCTGGTGAGAGATGAGCTGATCAAGGTCAACATAACAGTGCAGAGAGATCGGAGTTACAGCACTGCGCGGATAATCAAAACATTATCCGCTTCCGCACGACTGTTATCCGCAATATCCACGGTGCACCAGAAATGGTGGGGCTACATACACCCGGCCTCCTTGAGGGCCTTGAATAGAAGGCAGGAGATAACATGAAAAGAAAAAGAAGGCTGACCCCTTGCAGAAGGAGGGTATCTGAAAAGATGAGACAAGGGCCAATTAGGGCGGGAAAGGAAGAGAATCCCTAGACCTTGGATACTCTAATACCGCCGGGGTCGGAAAGGAACAAGATTTGACGAAGTGAGGTCGACAGGAGAGAAGACGGAGAGGAGCCCGGCACAAGTGAAAGCAATCCCAGACTCAGCTGGGGCCCCGTGGTCGCCAACCCACGTCCCACTAGATGTGAGCCGCTGGAGGGGGGAAGGGGGGGGGGGGTGGAATCTACTGACTGGCATTCTGGGGAGGTGGGTCCTTACTGGAATTAAAACAGATAACACACACTAATACAGCCATTACAATCAACACCGGTTATCAGAGAGATTCTACACACACCCAAAGTACACGGGGCTACATGACCGCGTTGTCCCAGCCCCTAAACTGAGGAACCAACGAACAATTAACACCGGTTATCAGGCAGATTCTACACACACCCAAAGTACACGGGACTACATGACCGCGTTGTCGCAGCCCCTAAGCTGGGAACCAACTAACCAACGAACCAACCAAAGAACTTGAACTGTGCTTGGAGCCGAATTTACTGCGAAATAAGTAACATAACTCTCTTGTAATGTTCTCCATAGACGGAGATACGATCTTTATGTGTGTGGAAGACAAACAATGGGTGGACCAAGCAGGTATAAACTATTCCAAATTAAACATTGCGAACAAACTAAGTTATAGCTTATTGGATGCATACATTTGGTATTGGCGATGGTAATGAAGACAATCAGCGGAGATCCTGCCGCGGGGGAGTTGGTCACGTGGGTAGGGATCGCCTTATGTGCTGTGCCACATCATTCCAAGATGGGCCATCTTTGACAGAATGGAGGAGTATCGCGCAGCAATACGACCCGGGTTCCATCGACAGTTAATCCTTACGATCAGTCAAGGATTCAGTTGGTCTTAACTGTGCTGGAGTATATAAGATTCCATGTTCCTGTGGTTACCTATATACAGGGCGTCTTTTATGTACCTTTGGGGAATGATAGGTCGTGTAGGGGACGGGTATAGAAGTAATTTGAGATAGGAAACTTGGGGGTCGGAGTGGCCTCCTTAGCCCCTAAACTAAGGGTTGATTCAGGCCCTCCACCCTGTAAGTTAGGCAACCGACCCAATCATCTATTACCTTTCTCAGTCCTTTAACTCTTGCCTAGATATATTTGACCATGTGGCGCTGGTGTAATGGATAGCGTTGCGGTGCGAAAGGCCGGGCTTGGGCATATTTTTTAAATGTTATTTGTCGTATTGTAGTCTCATGATACAGTCTGGTGCTACGCCCGAGAAGAGACTTCAGTCGTACAGTTTTAGAGAACAACCCTACGGAAAAAAATAAGCTAAGCATGCATACCCTAGCTAAACCTTACTTTCTCTTTCTCAACGTCATTTAAACGCAATAACGGACTTAAACAATTTAATGCCACGAAGTGCACAAAGATCGGTTTAATTTACTGAAGGTAACAAGATTAAAATCCTTACACCTAAAATAATATTTAATTTTTTTTTTGCTAAAGGCCGGAATCGAACCCCGGACTACCGGCCTTCCGCACCACAACGCTATCCATTACGCCAGCGCCACATGGTGAATTGAATGTTGCCAAGAGTTAAAGGATTGAGAAAGGTAAGAGAGTCTTGAGTCAGTTGCCTAACTTACAGGGTGGAGGGCCTGAATCAACCCTTAATTTAGGGGTTAAGGAGGCCGCTCCGACCCCAAGTTCCCTATCTCAAATTACTTCTATACCCGTCCCCTACACGATCTATCATTCTCCAAAGGTACATAAAAGACACCCTTTATATTGGTCAGACATGCAGGAGAATCACAACAAGGGTCAATGAACATCGTAGGCATTTACGTCTTTGCCAACCAGAGAAGTCCGCTGTGACTGAACATGCCATACAGAATTACCATCAAATTCTTTTTGATGAAACTTCTGTCATCCTTATGGAGAAACATTTCACAACTCGTATGATTTGGGAGGTGATTGAAGTAAGTAAACATCCACAGAACTTAAATGGAGGTGATGGTAATCCCTTGAGTAAATCATGGCTGCCCTCTACAGCAGCGTTTTACAAACTGTGGTACGCGTACCACTGGTGGTACGATCGTACTGCTGCAGTGGTACGCGCTGAGGTTACGAATGATATAAGAAAATATTAGATACGTTACGAAAAATATAAAATATAAAATTTAAAAATATAAAAACATTGATATGTTGCCGGAGGGCTTTAAGGCCAAAGATAGGGAGCAGTTTTACGAATTGAATTGTGTTTCGGAACTAAGGCAAACTAAAAAAAAAAAGACTCTTGTGAAATTTTGGGTTGAGCTGACAAAGCAGTTAGATTTTTACTGCCTTTCAGTACTTCGTACTTGTGTGAGACTGCATTATCTTCACTTGTTTATCTCAAGAAAAAATACCGGAATTCCTTACAGTGGAAAACAATCTTCGTTTGATTCTCAGCAATCTTAAACCAGGCATTCCTAAGTTGGCTTCTATTCTTCAAGCTCACCCGCCACATTGAAGTTGTTACTTGAACTTTGGGTTTTATGTTTAATTATTAAGAGTTCTTGTATTAATATTATTTGCACAGTGTCATTTCTGAATGTTTGAATTGAATACTTTTTGTAATAAATAATAAAACCACTGGACACACTTTTTATTATTTGGACTCTAACTCTAACAAACACAATTTACAATCCATATTTTGGTCTGCTACGTAGTGGTGGTGTTGGGGGGGGGGGGTTATAGTTACTATATCTCCCAACCATTAGGTGGTACGCGAGAGATTATCATTTCTTAAAGTGGTACACACACAAAGAAGTTTCGGAAACACTGCTCTACAGTATAGTTTCTTTACCAACACCTTCTTGGTCTCTGGAGGACATGGAGTAACTCTTTGTTTCCACATGGTTTCCTACCTTATACCATTTATCTATGTGCCATTGTTTACTCTTTCTTTCTTTCTTTCTCTCCCCCCCCCCCTCCCAATTCCCCCAGGGGCTCACATCTATTGGGATGTGGGTTGGCGACCACGGGGCCCCCTCTGAGTCCGGCATTGCTTCCACTTACTTGTGCTGGACTCCTCTCCTTCTTCTTTCCTGTCGACCTCACTTGATCAATTCTTGTTCTCTTTAGACCCCGACGTTATTAGGGTATCCGACGCCTAGGGAGTCTCTTCCTTTCCCGCCTTAATTGGCCTTGTCTCATCTTTTCTGATGCACTCCTTCTGCGAGGGGTCAGTCTTCTTTTAGGTAGATTTCATTAGAAAGCTAACTATTGCAATGGGTCCCATGTTTCGACTTCCGGAAAATGTCGACATATCTTCGCGTTTCATATCCCCCAGACCCCAAAACCACCGTTAGTTCAAAAGTTTATATATAATTTATGTATGTATATATATATGTATATATATATATATATATATATATATGTATATCAGTTTCTTGTGGACACGATAACTGCCGTAATTTTGCACCAATCACTTTGAATGTTTTACCGAATATGTATACCTATAAAATCTCGGTCGAGTTCGTTACTGGGCTAAATCGGTCGAAGGGGGTGAAAATGGGGGGCTTTTTTCGAAAAAGTGAAATATTGCTATAACTCTCTTAATATGTGAAATATCGAATCCGTTCAACGTTCATACTATGTGTCGGATAAAGCCCAAAAATTTAGGTTTGAAGAGTTTTTTTATAGCACCAACCATTGACCAAAGGGGTGGGAAAAAGTGGGTTTTTCGGGAAACATTAATCATATCTCTCTTAACAGGCACAATATCAAAACCGTACAAAATGGACAATATTCCCGTAATAATTACCTAAAACTTTTGTCTGAAAGAATTTTTGATATGACACACCATTACACCAAGGGATGAGAAAAATTATTTCGGAATTATAAGAAAATGCCAAGAGCTATCAGGGTTGCCATGGCAACACTACTAAATTGATGAGGGATGAGCCATCAGACGTTGCCATGACAACGCACTTGCACGAGATCAGATTCAGTATTTCCATCTAAGTGGGAAGCGGCTTCGGTGACGTAACTGGTAGCATGCTGAATGTCTATGCCCAAGGTCGCGGTTTCAAAGCCGGCCGATGTCGTCGGATTTTCTAAGAGCGCTAAAATCCCTCAGTATGCTTTCCTTTGGAAGGGAAGTTCCAACGTTCGTTGCGAGTGCTGGTTGGGGTGGCATCTAGTAGCCAAGTTCACAGCTAGGTGTCGTTGACGGAAGTACCTGGTAGCAACATTAGGAACTACTGCTTGAAATTGACCGTCTGCAATCCTTACCTGAATTAAGACTAATACAGCCATTACAATTCACACCGTTTATCAGACAGATTCTACACTCACCCAAAGTACACGGGGTTAGATGACCACGTTGTCGCAGCCCCTAAACTGAGGAACCAACCAGAGGTAGATTTCATTAGAAAGCTAACTATTGCAATGGGTACCATGTTTCGACTTCCGGAAAATTTCGACATATCTTCGCGTTTCACATCCCCCAGACCCCAAAACCACCGTCAGTTCAAAAGTTATATATAATTTATGTATGTATATGTATATCAGTTTCTTGTGGACACGATAACTGCCGTAATTTTGCACCAATCACTTTGAATTTTTTACCGAATATGTATACCTATAAAATCTCGGTCGAGTTCGTTACTGGGCTAAATCGGTCGAAGGGGGGTGAAAATGGGGGGCTTTTTTCGAAAAAGTGAAATATTGCTATAACTCTCTTAATATGTGAAAAATCGAATCCGTTCAACGTTCATACTATATGTCGGATAAAGCCCAAAAATTTATGTTTGAAGAGTTTCATATAGCACCAACCATAGACCAAAGGGGTGGGAAAAAGTGGGTTTTTCGGGAAACATTAATCATATCTTTCTTAATAGGCACAATATCAAAACCGTACGAAATGGACAATATTCCCCTAATAATTACCTAAAACTTTTGTCTGAAAGTATTTTTGATATGACCCACCATTATGCCAAGGGATGAGAAAAATGATTTCGGAATTATAAGAAAATGCCAAGAGATATCAGTGGTTGCCATGGCAACACTACTTAATTGATGAGGGATGAGCACTCAGACGTTGCCAAGATAACGCACTTGCACGAGATCAGATTCAGATTTCCATCTGACTAAGTGTGAAGCGGCTTCGGTGACGTAACTGGTAGCATGCTGAATGTCTATGCCCAAGGTCGTGAGTTCAAAGCCGGCCGAAGTCGTCGGATTTTCTAAGAGCGCTAAAAATCCCTCAGTATGCTTTCCTTTGGAGGGGAAGTTCCAACGTTCGTTGCGAGTTGCTGGTTGCGGTGGCATCTAGTAACCAAGTTCACAGCTAGGTGTCGTTGACGGTAGTACCTGGTAGCATAATTAGGAACTACTGCTTAAAATTGACCGTCTGTAGTCCTTACCTGAATTACAGACTAATACAGCCATCCCTAAGTACACGGGGTTACATGACCGCGTTGTCGCAGGCCCTAAACTGAGCAACCAACCAAAATCTCTGCGGGAGATAAAATTTTGCGTGAAGAAGTAACAGACCGTTACATAGTTACACATCAGTGTCGAAACCTTGCATAAGGACAGTGTGACCACAAGTATAAAAAAGGACCCCAAATGGCAAGAAGGTTACCGTTCCCATAAGACAATAAAATGTTTAAAATAAGCATATAATGACGAAAAACAAAGTTAATTAAGCTCCAATCATAAAATACCTTCTCACATTAAATGAGGTCTGATCCTTCTACGAAAACATGCATATTCTGCCTATTTTCGCCTATCCCCAAGTTTGTCCTGTGAAATCTACCTCCGCTTTCCGGCGTGCCGAGAGGACTTTTTCTTTTCATGTTATCTCCTGCCTTCTGCTCAAGGCCCTCAAGAAGGCAGAGTGTATGTAGCCCCACCACTTCTGGTGCACCCTGGATAATGCTACACCCTCAGGGGCTCACGGCTGGTGAGTTCGGGAGTTGGCGACCACGAGGTATTTCTGAGCTGGGCCCGGTTTTTCCCCGTTTTATCCATTATCTGTGGGGCGGACACTCTCCTCTTTCCTATCCCCCTTTTTTGCCTCTCCTTCCTTCCGCATTCTTCGATGGTTGAGGGCATTTCTTTTCCTAATATCCTTTATTTGCCTTATTCTCCTTTTGTTTTCTTCTAGTATATAAGTTAGTTTTAGTTATAGTTTACATTATCATCCACCAACCCTAGATGTTAGCCCCTTAAAACAATTATCATCATCATCATTATCTCGTTTTCCTTCTTTCTTGACAAACCTGGATAAAGGGACAAGTAGTGAACCCGAGGGGTTATAGGCTGACTGGTATCGAAAGTGGATCTCAGAGACTGTGGTCTCAGAATGAAGGTTCCACCAGGGAACGAACCCGAGATCTGTTGAGGGAGTTTTAGTTGTAAAAACCCCTAGAGGAAAGTACATATTTAATCACTGGTGTGATATCAACTGATGCTGACATTATTTATTAAAATAATGCAGGGAAAATGAGTGGATTACAGCATTATTGGACTGTAGGAAGGAAGTTAGGCTGCATTTGAGCACGAAGTTGGGGAGTTTGACATCTAACTAATAGCCCCAGAATTGTGGGAGGAGATTCGTGGAGCCTTGTCGCTCTCGTTGACCTACTTATGTCGTCTGGAACAGGTTAGGGGGTGAATTAATGGCCCAGTTCTTCCCCGTTTCAGAATGGAGATGAGAATGGGATGGGAAGATCCCAGTGAAAAACATTGATTACTCGTGATTGGAGCAACGCAATGACATGAAAGTTGCACACATGTAAATCTTTAGCCAGGAGGCTAATTATAAAGCCTTTAATCTGTGAAATCGAGGCATATTTAATGGAGTGCGCAAGAACACAGGACTTTTGGTGTTCGCGGAGTGACCTTACTAGTGCACCGGGGATTTCCACTGGAAGCCGCGTACCCACGCTATTGCAAAGGCAATTAATATTAATTAATGGCCGATCGATCCTTCAGCACGCAGATAGTTTTGGGACCAGCGAGGAAAAGGAACCCTATGAGCATTGTTTCGAGACCAGAATCATCCTGGGAGAGGAGATGATACAGCGCGGGAATTCTAGGTCTACTTTTTCTTGTGAAAAGAATATAAGGATGTGGACTCAGGTCAGAGAGGGCAGTTGGAACAGACTCGAGCGCGGAACGTATATCGTTCTGGCCCAGGAAAGGACGCTCACACAAAGACTTGAACATTTTAGTGTTAATCAGTATATTCGCCGTGCAGTGTTATGCACCAATTGATAATATAATCATGCATAGTCATGAAGTAATAATAAGTACTGTAATCAACGAACTTTATTAGGCGAAATGCGCGTTATCAAAGTCAAGGAAGGAGGCTCGGACTTCAGCTTGGGAAGCCGTGCAGTAAAACTGTTATAATACTTTTTAGTAAGGACAGTCGTGCCGTATGTGTATAGTCGGCAGTGCGAGCAATTGTTAGTGCTCACATAGGAAGTACCGTGTGATATAACTTGCAGAACTATTGAAAGTAATAATTTGTGTAAATACTATGTACAATGTTGAGCGCAGTGTATAATATATTGATTGGTTATACATGTCTTAGTCCGCCGGACTGCGCCGGGAGAAACTTTATGATGCATTTGGTGAAATGTCTTAAGAATACCAAATAGTAACGCTCAGGACGAAATAGCATCTTTATGCAAAGCAGGAAGTTTATCGTAGGATAATGGATCGACAGTTGGTGAATCCGTAGGCAGATGATCGAGACTTTCAGTCAGGAGTTGGTAGGAGCATGGAAGAGGCCGTCAACAACCTGCAATTCTGATATCATGCCAGGAAATTTCAACCGTAATGAATGTAAATAGTGAGTGGTGTGTGTGTTTGTAGTGATCATATGTGAAATATCGTTTAAATTAATATTATGACAAGTGCTATAAAATGTCATGTGTAAAGAAGCGATAGCTTCATCATAGAAATGAAAAGTGCCGTGTGGTTTGTGAAACAAAAGTCTTATAAAATGTTTATTATCAGTGTACAAATATCGCGCTAATTATACAAATGGCAGGCGACATTGGAAGATATGAGTGGTTGGAGCCACCGGGATAAGCCTATGTGAGTACCCCACAAATCATGATTTTATAGAAGTTATAGCCCACTGCATGTAATGTGATTTCAGAATTATAAATGTGCCAGTAAGAATCAGTATTAGGAGTTAGACCCTCCAGGGTTTATTGTTGTGTTGATTTTAGTAGAGTTGAGATGTTGTTATACATCAGTGAGTGGATTAATCGTTACCACTATTAATAAAATGGCAAATCAGTTATGTAAACTTAACGTAACGAACACGGATGTTCGATTATTAAGATTATTAAGATGGTTATGTTGTGTCGGATTATGGTAATTTATGTCAGTAATAATAATAATAATAATGAGAAATAATAAAGGGTATAATTGAATACATCAGGAAAAAAAGGTTGTAAGCAAGAAATATTTACGCTAATTGGAAGATTTATCGATCCAAGCAGTAAGATTATATATCAAGGGATGAGAAAAGAGTTTAATATCAGAATATAGTGTGTTGATGGGAATATAATTATGCAAGGAAATGGAGGAGTTTATTAGTGAATTGAATTTGTAGCTTGTGTATAAGCTTGTAGAGTAATTGATAGAGTTCTCTTACTAATTATAGGACGAGATCAGGGCATCGGGTTATGGAGCCAGGTAATCTGTTCGTCGTGTAGAGTCTCGTATAGCCTTGGGCGTACAGAGATATTTAATTTATGCCAGAGTGTTTAGTGTGGTACCCTAACTCATTAAGGATATTCAAATCCAAAATGAGGCGAATCTCGAACGCCAAGCGAAACAGTTTTCAGAATTTACTAGAACGGTAGATCAGAGGTTAGAAGAGAACGACAATAAATGGGACGAGAAATTGAAAAGCTATGCTAGAGCAATTAACGGTGATCTAAAGAAACAGGATCAGAACATATTTGATCAATGTCAGGAGATAGGAGAGATTAAGGCTATCGCTGATGAAAGTAAAGAGCTGGTAGGCAACATGAAAGGTCAGATGAGCAAAGTTCATCAAGAAGTGGACCAAATTCACAGTGACATTATTATCGTTAATAAAAGGCAAGAGGAGAACAGAGGAGAAATTGTTAAGGTCCGGAATGAAATGACAAAAGTCAATGGACACATTCAAGAGGAAATTAAAGGGCTGAGAGAAGAACTCGAAGTGAGAGAAGGCCAGAAGACAGAGGCAAGCGACAAGACCCTTGCTCAAATAAAGGAAGAAGTAGAGGATAAAATATACCATATCAAGCAAAGCCTGAAGGAAGATATATGCAGAAGATATTTCAAGTGGCTGAAGAGAATAGAGATAGGCTTACCAGAATAGAAAAAGAGGTAATTACTCGACTGGAAAGAGCAGAGATGCGCCACAATCAAATGGAGACTAGGATAATCGCACAGGAGGAAACCCTTATGAAAGATCCTAAGTCAAGTGAAGGGAGTGTGGAAGATATGAGGAAAACTAGGTGGGCAGATTTGAAAACCCAACCTATAATAAGGAATGCTACAGGCCCAGGCGAAAGTACTTATATGACGCCAGGTGTACCAGTTGCAGCCTCTACGCCACATGAAAATGCTATGCTCACCCAGGTGATAAACGTCATTAGAGCAAGCGAAGAGAAACCAAGAAAATTCTCAGGTAGCCACTGTAATATGACACCGAAGTATTGGTTGAAGGAAGTGTCTGAATATTTGAATGATGCGCGGATACCACAAGAGCGCAGGCTACGAGCCATCGAGAAACTAACAGAGGGAGAATGTGCGTTATGGTTTCGCAGCTTCCGTTATACCTTCGATACTGTTGAGGAGTTTCGGGAGGCCTTTTTGAAGCGGTACTGGGATCCAATGACCCAACAGAATTTGCGATTGGATTTGTATTCAAAATGATACAGCACCAACAATCCAACGAAGTACGCAGAATTCTTCATCTCACAAATGTGTCGGTTCAAAGAACTGGACCAAAAACCTAGCGAGCTGGAGCTATGTATTGCTATTGCCAAGCAGCTTCCGTATGAAATCCAAAGACTGCTAATCTCGGCAAATGCAAAAACCGCTATGGAAATGGAGGCAGTTCTCAGGCAACTAGACCTCACAACATCAAATACTATGCGTCAGAATCGAACCGTGGAACAGGTACACGTGACCAACACGCAGACTGACCAGCATCAAACTCCGAAGAACAACAAAGCTACTAGCACTGAAACGTTAGATTCCAACGGACGTCAATGGGAACAGGAACCCAGAAGATGGCAGCCGAAGTACAAAGGGAATGCTGGTAGAGGAAGAGGAGGTCGGAATTCTTGGAATAAACTGAATACCAGGGGTAGACCGTACCAAAACAATGGAGGTAACAATGGCCAAGAAGGCAACAATAGAAATTGGAGACCCCAGGAAAGAAGAAGTAACTTCGATGACGAGGTACAGGAACGATATCACGCTTCATTGCGATACCTCGAGGAAAGGGGAGATGAACCCCAGAAGCAACAAGTCTGCTGGCAAGAAGCTATGCAGAACAGGACGTCGCCAGACAGATATGGAGACGGAGCTATGAGTTTGGAGTTACAGCGCAGTGAACAGGAGAGAAGAAATTCTAAGGGGACTGGCGCTATAGAAAAAAAAACTCAAAAATTAGAAGAGTTCGAAAATGATGGATGGAAGTCGGTCAACATCATCAATTGGATAGCCAAACCAGAAGAGCTAATCGAGGATACAGGAGGATCACAGGTCATGGTCAAGAGAGAATTGCCTATTATAATAGTAAGAGTGGCAGGGTTGAAAATAAGAAGTCTGTTAGACACGGGTTCAACGGTGTGTCTTATGACACAAACTTTGTATAATGAAATAGCCCAGAGAGAGAATGTTTTGAAAATACCTATCTCAAGTGTTAAAATAAAAGGTGTAATTCCAGACAGAACGATGATATGCAAATATCAGGTATTCCTAGATTTACAGATAGGAGGCTCTATGTTCTCACAGACTTTTCTACTAGTAAACAAACTGCCTTTTAACCTACTTATTGGGGCAGAATTTCTAAGTGAATACAGACTGCTAATAGACCTATCACAGGACAGAGTTATGTTCCGTGAAAATGAGGAAGCCGAGGGTTTAGAGGTCTCACTCAATCAGAATGAACCCGGGACAGATGAACAAGTATGGCATACATACAGAGACGTGGCTGAGGAAGAAGTGTTAGCTATTGAGCAGTTAGAAGATGAACTGAAAACACTAGCCACAGACATGGAGAAAGATCTGGAACCTGAACTGGAAGAACATATTTCGGAAAACTAGAAGAAGCAAAAATTGGGCCAAAAGAGAAGAAAATTTAAAGAAATTATTACTGGAACAGAAGGAAGTCTTTGACTCAAGACCTGGTCGTATAAAGAACTTCACTTATGCTTTTCAAGTTAGTGACTGGACACCATTTAGGCAGAAACCCTACCCTATAGCCGAAAAGCACTATGCCAAGGTCAAAGAGGCAATTCAGGAGATGTTGGAGGCCGGGGTTATTGACAAAACACCTACGCCTTATGTAAGCCCATTGGTAATCGTACCTAAGACAGACGGGACTGTCAGAATATGCCTGGACCTGAGACACTTAAATATGAAGGTAATTCCGGAGTTCGACCAAGTGCCACCTATTAAAGAAATCCTCAGGAAGTTCAAAGGGAAGACCATATTCACAAATTTAGATATCACTTCAAGTTTCCACCATATTGAATTAGAGAAGAAAACTAGTCTGTTGACAGGATTCATGTTTGATCAACATACATACACGTTTTTAAGGCTACCTTTTGGTTTGAAAACAACTGGTTCAGCCCTGATAAGAGCGTTAGATCGCAATCTATCTGATGATGTTAAAGAGAGGACCATCAGATACGTAGACGACATTCTACTCACATCAGAATCTCTGGAGGAGCACATGAGAGACCTGAAGAAATTGCTGGATGATCTTCAAGAAGCTAATTTTAAGGTTAATATCAAGAAATCACACTTCTGTCAGAGGGAAGTTAAATTCCTAGGGCATGTTATTGATGAGAATGGAGTTAAGCCAAACCCAGAGAAATTAGAGGTAATTCGAAATTTTCCTCGACCCACGAAAGTTAAGCACGTCCGACAGTATTTGGGAGTAATTGGATTCTTTTCGAACCACTGCCCAAATTATACTACGACTGTAGCACCCCTGCAGGATCTATTGAAGAAAGGCGGCAGATGGAATTGGACGGAGCAATGTCAAGAAGCATTCGTGAGGTCAAAACAAATGCTTTTGGAATATGTGAAGCTGGGATACCCTGATTATACCCAGAAATTCATCATACAGACGGATGCATCACTTGTGGGGATAGGAGCGATGCTGTTCCAAGAAAATGTTGATAAGCCCGAAAAGAAAGTTTTTATTGCCTTTATAAGTAGGAGGTTGAAAGCTCTTGAGAAAAATTAAACGATTACAGAGATAGAGTTACTTGCTATTTTGTACGCGTTGCAATACTGGCGCAAACTCGTGTATGGTTTTCAAATAGTCCTCAGAACAGACAAAGCTTTAACATTTTTGTTAAAGACGGACTTGTCTAGCCAGAGGTTGACAAGATTGTCCCTGTATATTCAACAGTTCAATGTGGAAATAGAATACTGTCCAGGGAAAGAAAATGTAATACCGGACATATTAAGCCGATATCCAAGAGAAGAGGAAACTCTAGCTGTCCAGATTGAGAATCGAGATCAGAAGACCTTGGATGACTTGAAGAATCTTACCAACCTACAACGCGAAGATCCGTGGTTGAAGATGATGATTGATTACTTCGAGGGACGCTTAGCAAGGGGAACTGCGATATACAGAGAAGCAGAGGCATTGTCAACAGATTATGTATGGTACAATCAGATGCTACACAAGTGGGATGATGTGGAACATACCCGCCAAAGAATTGTTATTCCTGCATCTTTGCAGAGGAGATTGGTATGGCTAGCATGCAGAGCGTTTGGACATCCAGGGATAGACAAAATTACTGCTCTATTGAAAGAAGCATTCACTTGGCCAAAGTTGAGAGAAACTGTGAGAAATGCTATTAGGAGATGCGATTTGTGCCAAAGGGTAAAGCCAAATCCCTTTTTAATGAGGCAACGACCTATTCCGTTGTTACCAGAGAAGCCAAGGCAGCTAATGAGTGTAGACAATTTTGGACCACTGCCTAGAGTACGTAGAGGCAATAGACATATTTTTGTAGCCATGGATGTATTCTCAAAGATGATGGTATTATGCCCCATACAGAAAACCAGCTCAAAGCAGGTATTGAAACGCCTGAAAGAGAGAGTTATTCCGATTCTTGGGAAACCGGAAAATCTACTCTCAGACCATGGAAGCTGCTTCACGAGCGCAGAATTTCGTCGGGAATTGGAAAATCTAGGAATTAGGCAAATTTTATCTACCATTCGCCATCCTGAGGCAAGTCCAGTTGAGCGTGTAATGAGAGAGATCCAGAAGTACATGAAGATCTACTGCTCTGAAGAGAATTGGAAATGGATTGAGTTCCTGGAAGTAATAGAATACTGCATAAATAATACCGTGCATGAGGCGACAGGTCAGGTGCCCGTGACTCTACATTTGGATCAGAGACCGGAGAGACCGTGGACTGGTGTCATTCCTTTACCCATAGACGCACAGCCTGGACGAGAATTGAGGATCCAACGAACCTTCGAATATCTCCAAGCACAGGCGGAGAGACGCCAGAGAAGAAATCGTGCGAAGCGATATCACAGACCGCTTCTCATTGGGGAAAAAGTGTTAGTTCGGAAGCCAGCCAGTTCAGATCCAGAAGCACGGAAGTATAAAAAGTTCATTTTCGGTCATCACGGCCCGTTCGAGGTGATCAGAGACCTACAGAACAATGCATACAGAATAAGGCATTTAGAAACAGGAAACGAGGTCGTTATGAATGCAGCCAATCTCAAAATTTACTATTCGCCAGAAGAATTTGACGAACAAGAAGAAGCTTTAGCAGCACACACCCAACTAGACGTGGACAGCAAAGTCAGACCGGAAGGTTTGCGCAGCAAGACGGAACGAGAAACGAGCAGCTTGCCCAGTGAAAGAAACGTACAGCCAGAATGCCAGTGTTTGCAAGAGCTTTACAAAGAAATGGTCGAAGCGGCCAAGGAAGTTGAAGCAATAAATAAGACCCTATGTCTGGAGAATGCACAGCTTAGGATTGAGCGCAGAGTGGAAGGGGGAACCAGACAAACCTACTCACAGCCAGACGAGGTGAAGGACCCCTGATGTAAACACAGACAGTTGTAGACAGTCAGCTGGTTACTTACAGAAGGTCACTTGCAATTGACTTCTATAAGTTTTGCAAGGGGAATATGAACCCGAGGGGTTATAGGCTGACTGGTATCAAAAGTGGATCGCAGAGACTTTGATCTCAGAATGAAGGTTCCAACAGGGAACGAACCCGAGATCTGTTGAGGGAGTTTTAGTTGTAAAAACCCCTAGAGGAAAGTACATATTTAATCACTGGTGTGATATCAACTGATGCTGACATTATTTATTAAATTAATGCAGGGAAAATGAGTGGATTACAGCATTATTGGACTGTAGGAAGGAAGGAAGTAAGGCTGCATTTGAGCACGAAGTTGGGGAGTTTGACATCTAACTAATAGCCCCAGAATTGTGGGAGGAGATTCGTGGAGCCTTGTCGCTCTCGTCGACCTACTTATGTCGTCTGGAACAGGTCAGGGGGTGAATTAATGGCCCAGTTCTTCCCCGTTTCAGAATGGAGATGAGAATGGGATGGGATGATCCCAGTGAAAATCATTGATTACTCGTGATTGGAGCAACGCAATGACATGAAAGTTGCACACATGTAAATCTTTAGCCAGGAGGCTAATTATAAAGCCTTTAATCTGTGAAATCGAGGCATATTTAATGGAGTGCGCAAGAACACAGGACTTTTGGTGTTCGCGGAGTGACCTTACTAGTGCACCGGGGATTTCCACTGGAAGCCGCGTACCCACGCTATGGCAAAGGCAATTAATATTAATTAATTGGCCGATCGATCCTTCAGCACGCAGATAGTTTTGGGACCAGTGAGGAAAAAGGAACCCTATGAGCATTGTTTCGAGACCAGAATCATCCTGGGAGAGGAGATGATACAGCGCGGGAATTCTAGGTCTACTTTTTCTTGTGAAACGAATATAAGGATGTGGACTCAGGTCAGAGAGGGCAGTTGGAACAGACTCGAGCGCGGAACGTATGTCGTTCTGGCCCAGGAAAGGACGCTCACACAAAGACTTGAACATTTTAGTGTTAATCAGTATATTCGCCGTGCAGTGTTATGCACCAATTGATAATATAATCATGCATAGTCATGAAGTAATAATAAGTACTGTAATCAACGAACTTTATTAGGTGAAATGCGCGTTATCGAAGTCAAGGAAGGAGGCTCGGACTTCAGCTTGGGAAGCTGTGCAGTAAAATTGTTATAATACTTTTTAGTAAGGACAGTCGTGCCGTATGTGTATAGTCGGCAGTACGAGCAATTGTTAGTGTTCACATATGAAGTACCGTGTGATATAACTTGCAGAACTATTGAAAGTAATAATTTGTGTAAATACTATGTACAATGTTGAGCGCAGTGTATAATATATTGATTGGTTATACATGTCTTAGTCCGCCGGACTGCGGGAGAAACTTTATGATGCATTTGGTGAAATGTTTTAAGAATACCAAATAGTAACGCTCAGGACGAAAGTAAGCATCTTTATGCAAAGCAGGAAGTTTATCGTAGGGTAATGGATCGACAGTTTGTGAATCCGTAGGCAGTTGATCGAGACTTTCAGTCAGGAGTTGGTAGGAGCATGGAAGAGGCCGTCAACAACCTGCAATTCTGATATCTTGCCAGGAAATTTCAACCGTAATGAATGTAAATAGTGAGTGATGTGTGTGTTTGTAGTGATCATATGTGAAATATCGTTTAAATTAATATTATGACAAGTGCTATAAAATGTCATGTGTAAAGAAGCGATAGCTTCATCATAGAAATGAAAAGTGCCGTGTGGTTTGTGAAACAAAGGTCTTATAAAATGTGTATTATCAGTGTACAAATGTCGCGCTAATTATACAAATGGCAGGCGACATTGGAAGATATGAGTGGTTGGAGCCACCGGGATAAGCCTATGTGAGTACCCCACAAATCATTATACATCAGTGAGTGGATTAATCGTTACCACTATTAATAAAATGGCAAATCAGTTATGTTAACTTAACGTAACGAACACGGATGTTCGATTATTAAGATGGTTAAGTTGTGTCGGATTATGGTAATTTATGTCAGTAATAATAATAATAATGAGAAATAATAAAGGTATAATTGAATACATCAGGAAAAAATGTTGTAAGCAAGAAATATTTACGCTAATTGGAAGATTTATCGATCCAAGCAGTAAGATTATATATCAAGGGATGAGAAAAGAGTTTAATATCAGAATATAGTGTGTTAATGGGAATATAATTATGCAAGGAATTGGAAGAGTTTATTGGTGAATTGAATTTGTAGCTTGTGTATAAGCTTGTAGAGTAATTGATAGAGTTCTCTTATTAATTATAGGACGAGATCAGGGCATCGGGTTATGGAGCCAGGTAAACTGTTCGTCGTGTAGAGTCTCGTATAGCCTTGAGCGTACAGAGATATTTAATTTATGCCAGAGTGTTTAGTGTGGTACCCTAACTCTGATGATGGATATGGAATGTTCCGGGTTCGAATCCTGTGGTAGGTGAGAGGAGAACAATGGACACCTCTGCACCGTACCTGATCGACCGAGAACTTGTTATTGAATGATTCGGCTCTTGTGAAGCGAATCTTATTGACGGCAGCGCGTGACTGACCGTAGCATTTATTAAGATACCGGCTATCCAACTTGACCTGTGTTTATGAATCTCGTGCCTTCATATCATGAAATGGACCTATTGAGGCCAGTTATTAATATCCTAAGGTTAGGAATAAATGTATAAACTCGTCCAGAACCTATATTGCATACCATTCAGTTTAAAACATATGGGATCATGTGGGTCATTGTGACCACAGTATTGTATTTAGAATCTTGTACTGCTTGGGGGAAATGAAAGCCAAGAGTCAGGAGGCGAGGGACGGTTCACGTGCTGTGACCACCCCACTCCATTCCATTGTATGCGAGCAGCTCTAAGTGGGCTGAGTTGTAAAACGAACCGTGAAGGCTAACGTTTTGAAAGGATAGATTTGAGACCTTGCTTGTAATGAAAGGAAGCATTGTTATATTGTGTAATGAATATGTGTGGTTTAAAAACACATTGGTAATCATAGATCATCCTGATGAGTGAAAATTTTAGCAATCTTACGAATGGTTGGAAGGTGCATTTTGTACTGACACTGACACGTATTTACGAAGTTGGGCACTTGACGCCACAGGCTACGCTCGCAAGGGTAGCTTAATAATACCATCCGACACAGCGATAACGAAAGTTTTGAAGATGAAATCACAACGGCATGCAGTGGAACTATAAATAGAGGGAAGTGTAGGGGTAGATTTACATAATTATGGAGTTGCACGTAGATTTGTTGTGCAACACCTGGATTGGCTAATGCATGTTAAAGCATTTGGTGGGAAGAGAGAGACCAAACACAACGGTACGCATAATGTCAGAGTAAGATGTGGTGTAAGAAACAAATAATTTTGTTAAATTAAAGAAGTCACACAAGATGACAGAAGAGTAAATGTACAGTTTTGTTTATGAAAGTTGTATGTGCATCAGCGCACTAGAGTGAATTTTGAAGTCAATCTAAGGGTAAAGGATTGAATAATGATATGGATTTAATATGCTAAAATTGTGTGAATAATTAGTGGAATGTGGGAGTAATTTTGCTTTGTTTGTGTATATTATTTGTTGGGATTGCGTTCTTTAATGTTTGAAGCCATGATTTAATGCTGAATTAAAGTCTTTAGAATAGAGTTGTGCTTTATCATTGTAGAGTTGATACCTCTTAGTCTCAAATCAAAAATATGCAACCGCTCAGTGGGAGAACGGTACACGCCGAGACCTGAAGCTAGCTGGAGGCGGAAGCATGTTTTCCATGGAAATTACTCACATGGGTACGGTAGTTGTCTTGAAACGTCGGTTGTTAAAGTTTCACTCAACCTAATAGTCCCAAAGCTATATTATGAAAGTATATATGAATTGCAGCCAATGGCCATAGCTGGGTAGTGTTAATTGAACGCACGAGGGCTCCCAACAAGTTCAGTATCAAGTAGTTCCAACTTTGGCTACCAGATGCTACTGTCACTGACACCTAGCGGCGAACGTTGGAACTTTATAGAGCGTTTCTAAATAGCTAACTACAGGGCGCCCGTGAATGTTCTCCGCAGTGGGTACGTGCAGCTGCGAGTGGTTGAGTCATAAGTTTAGTTGGCTGCACTGCACTGTGTCCTTGAAAGGGGGACTCCCGCGTGTGGGCTGTCAGTGTGTATTGTGATAAGCGAGCGAGCCTGTATGTCTTCAGTGTGTATTGCAGCATGGAAGAGTGCAACAGTATTTCCCATCTAAGATTTGATTGCCGCTGAGCTTGTCTGCGCCAGTGTTTGTTGTTGACTGTAGCAGATGCCCCGCGGGACGAAGCGGGGAACACAGCGATGACAGAATGCATTCTACACATAAGTCAAGCAGCATTGCGCGTCACAGGAGTTCATGTGACCACAGACGATGACTGAGGCTACTGGGGCTGAGTCATATCCTACTCGCGCAACTGTACTTGTCAACGAAGCAGGCTGTCGTGTGACACAAGTAAACAAGGAATAGTTCCCATCTCGACCGCCGGCAATCAATTCGTGAAATGGTAATATACAGGCGGTAATGTTTACTACTGAAGAGAGAGTTTTTTGATGGAATACGTTTTTCCGCGAAAGCGATCGGTTTACAGAAAATGTAAAATTAAGATTTCAGGCGCGGTTTCCTAATTCAAAGTGTCCAAACCGTGATACCGTTCGGGATTTGGTAAGTAAATTTCGTGTGACTGGCTCAGTTCACGATGTACCGGGAACAGGCAGGTCTACGCTTTTAACAGAGGAAAAACTTGATGAAATCTCCGATATAATGCTGCGTAGTCCAAGTAAATCAACTCGAAAATTAGCTCAACAAGCAGGAATCTATAAGTCGACAGCACATAACGCTTCAGTTGTTCCCTTTTAAAGTTACCGTGGTTCATGAATTAAAACAAACTGATTACGGAAGAAGAGTGATGTACTGTGAATGGTTCCAGGATCTGTTATGAATGGCTGTGGTGAGTACAAAGTTTACTGTTTATTTGTTATGATTCAAGCGGCAGCATTGCTACCAACGTAACTGCTGTAGCTAGCTCTCGCAGACGCATGTTGGCGCTGCGGAGCACATTCCCGGACTCACTGTATAACCAAAAAGTTTTGCTACACACTGCCAATTGTGTAGGTAGGTTCATATACATGCCATAAATCTATGACATGGGACCGCCGGCTTTACTTCCCCTCCGAAGGAAGGCATACTGAAGGATTTTAACACTCTTAAAAATCCGAAGACTTCGGCCGGGTTTGAACCCAGTTAATGCGTGTGGAATTTTTAAAACCAAAAGTCATTTCCGGCGGTTTAGGACGTGACAAAAAAGGAGATGGATTGACTTATGACCGAGAGATTTACGGACACCCCAGAACTATTGAACCATTTGTTAAAAATCAACTTTTATTCTGCGCCTTCGTTTTTCGTAAAGCACAACTACCGGCGCCTAGCTATGAACTTAACCTTGAGAGCTCAGTGCTGGGAACGGGGTGTAGAGCGGTGCGGGGAACGTGTCGAATGTTTCCTTACTGACAACATTGACGCGCGTGACAGTAGGTTCTCACAAGCAGACACAGATATGCTCAGTGTGGCAAATGTTTTACGCTGCAGTATTACACCGGGATGGGGAAGTGCAGAGCTAACTGCCGGTAACTGTATTTAGATGCATCCTTCCTTCAACCAATGCGAGCCCCTCGTGGTCCAGCGGCTAGTGTTCTTGGCTCTCGCTCCGGTCTAGCGTGTGGGTTGGTTGGTTCCTCAGTTTAGGGGCTGCGACAACGCAGTCATGTAGACCCGTGTACTTTGGGTGTGTGTAGAATCTGTCTGATAACCGGTGTTAATTGAGATGGCTGTATTACTGTCGACCAAAGTATTATGTGCACTCGAGTTTGAAGGTTGTTTGTGAAGTAACCAATAGATCTACATAAAATCCAATAACATCATCAATTGCGTCGTTCTATTTTACGTTATTTCATGTAGGTTTGGAATTTCTAATTTATATATATATATTTTTTTTATCGTAGTTGGAACACAAAAAGTGCCCGTTTTTAAGCGTGTTTCAACCATGCGTCACATTTAAGAATTATTATCTCAAAAATCCGTCATCAGATCGAATCTGAATTTTGACACAATATACATTGAAATGTTGTATAACTGGTTTATTAATTTCAAAATTTTGTGTGTCCAAGAAACAAAGTTGTTATCATTTCTGTAAGGTAACTTTTTCTCGGCTCAGGGTGGTTGGAAAATATAGTTCTTGGTTGCGCTGTAATACTTATACATCAAAAAGGTATGCTGTATGGTTGTGAAATACATAAAAATTAATTCACTTATTTTATATCGGTTTGTATTTTTACGGGGAATTAAGACATGTACTACGTTGCCAAGATGGGCTTCATGGCGCGCCTCGCTCGGAACTGATGGGTTCGATATCAGCAACGCTGTACAGCATTTCCCGGAGCGGCTAGCTGGTGAACCATGTCTTAATTCCCCGTACAAATACAAACCGATATAAAATAAGTGAATTAAATTACGTATTTCACAGTCATACAGCATAACCTTTTGATGTATAAGGATTACAACGCAACCAAGAACTACATTTTCCAACGACCCCGAGCCGAGAAAAAGTTACCTTACCAAAATGATAACAACTATGTTTCTTGGACACACAAAATTTTGAAATTAATAAACCAGTTATACAACATTTCAATGTATATTGTGTCAAAATTCAAATTCGATCTAATGATGGGTTTGTGAGATAAGAATTCTTAAATGTGACGCATGGTTGAAACACGCTTAAAAACGGGCACTTTTTGTGTTTCAACTGCGATAAAAAATATTAAAATATAAATTAAAAATTCCAAACCTACATAAACTAACGTAGAATAGAACGACGAAAATCATGATGTTATTGGATTTTATGTAGGTATATTGGTTACTACACAAACAACCTTCAAACTCGAGTGCACATAATATTTTGGTCGACAGTAGATGACGATTATTGCGTAGGTTCATTATTTAAACGTTGACTACAATCGCATGATTAGGACACAAGAAATACAAATTTAATTTTATAATTTTGCACAGCCGCCATCTTGAGGTTATGTAAACAATTGAACTAAATAAGATGTCAGTGAATTACAATCTGTATAAACATTTGCTGCATCAACTGTCACTGCGTTTGGATGGTTAAATCTCAAGAAAAGTGTATTTAAATGTTTCAACTTCGCTTGGCTGCCATGATCGTTTAGTAGTTAACAGGTTTTTGAAGGTCACACAGATGAACTTATAGCAGTGCCTTTTATCACCGGGCAAAATTTTAGGGTGATTTCAGAAATAGTTTCGGATATATAGAATGCCGGTGAAATATTTCGCACAGCCGCCATGTTGGAATGGTGAGACGTAATAAAAGTCGAAGGGCACGGTCGGAGTTGGACGAAATAGTACTATAACCTTACCGAGTTTCATGGAAATCTCTCTATAGCCGTTTCGATTTTATTAGGGGGACACACACACAGACATACACACACACGGTCGATAGGTGATCTCATAAGACTTTTTTTTTCTAAATGAAAATGGGATAGCAAGCATTTTAGCCTGTTTGTTTTCAAAATATCATTTAAGTCGGAAGTAATTTTCGAAATTGTATTTTTGAAATATGATAGAGCTTTAGAAGATACGCATTTTGGCAGTTTTTTCGGGTCTTCTAGCTTTGCAACTTTTGGTGCAATTTTCAAAATAGCGCAACTTTACGTTATTGATAAACTGAACCCTGAGTGCTCTGAGTGTCTATTACAAAATGTTTTCAACGTAACCCTTTAGTCTATAGGTTAGTGGTGTGTATATTATCCACCTACTATGAGGACAATTTTTGTTGTCAAAGATGCAGATGGTTGAGTTTTTCAGACATATTTTCTTTTGGAAGTGTTGATATTTCTGAAAACAAATATTATCTCTTTACCTCCTTGACCTAAGGGAGTTCCGCCCTTAAAACAACAATATCTAACTAACAATTAAAAGAAGTATGCTTCTAAATATTTTATTTAAAATGAGCGTTTACAAATTAAAATTAATAATATACTAATTATAAAATCTTAATTTTAAGATTATAAGAGCAATATGAAAATTAAAATTATTAAGTAAATACGAACATGTAAATGTTAGAGTAAGCACAAATTAAAAACAAGATGTTCAGTAAAGAACATATAGCATACTTTCTCCTAAATGCATGGGTATTGTTATAACTCTTTGTCCTTTTCAAGGAGTATGATTGAATGCAGGTTGTAGTAGCTTGTTGAAATAGAATGTGTTATACAGATATTAAACATGAATATGAGGTGACCTCCGCTAGTGCTACCTCTGTACAAATTTTCATTCAATTTGGTTTCGCCGCGTTTGAATTGATATGGGGAATCGATTTGCACACATACATGGCCGCTATCTGCAAACTATTGGGCTGAAAACCTTGTAGTTCAGTCAAAGGACGCTTCCCACAAAAAGGTGTGTGGTTGCAAAATTTGGTAGAGTTCAAATAATTAGTTTGGTCGTAATTTGATTTAAGCTTTTAACATTTGGGTGGCCGCCATTCTGTTTCAGTCAAGATGGCGGCGATATAAAACATGACACTGAGGTACCCTTTGCTAGTGCTACCTTTGTACCAAATTTCGTTCAATTCGGTTTCACCGTGTTCGAATTGATAAGGGGGCGGGGGTGACAGACATTCAGAGTACACACACGCAATTTTGCGCCCTGTGTAGGTCTCACAAGTCTACTTTCATTCTTTGCAGAAATCGAAAGTAGGCTAATAAAATTAGGCTAAGATAATTAAAATTAAATTTTTAAAAATACAAACAAAATATCTTCAATATTCTGCCCTATAAAGAAGTAAAACTTAATTAGTAAGGATCTAATGGAGATGAATTTTGAATTGTTGCCAATACGACTTCAAATTTTAGTCCTGTCGCCTAAATATTAAAAGTGTGCTATAAGTATTACCAAGACTCAAAACAAATGTAACAATATTAATATGAACATAGTTATAATATAACATAGTATATTACATAAAACCATATAAAAGGCATCTATAAAGAAGATTATTATGGCCATACTGGACGTTGGAAAGTCTCCCACCTGTGTTGTGTTATTGCGCAGCAGGTGCTGCCATCTCTCGAAGAAAATTCTAATGAATAGCGAAATATTCATGCTTACGAGAGTGCAGTGGTCACCCCTTCTTCCCTGGCCTCCCTGACACACTTGTAGCTGTGGTGGCTAAAGCCCCGCGCGGATAAACCGGCGGATAGCCGTAACATTTTTCGCCATGTGGATATAGTTTGCATGGCTGTGAGGATAGCGGATAATGTTTTGAGTAAATTTGCGGATAGTTTTCGGAATAAGTAAGGTTGGTTGGTTGGTTCTTAAGTTTAGGGGCTGCGAGAACGCGGTCGTGTAGCCCCGTGTACTTTTGGTGTGTGTAGAATCTGTCTGACAACCGGTGTTAATTGTGATGACTGTATTAGTGTGTGTTATCTGTTTTTTTAATTGAAGTACTGCAACTTAGAATTTTTCAAATAGTTCCTACTTTTGCCGCCAAGCGCCACCGTCAATTACTACTAGGCCAAGTTCAGAACTTAGCTACTAGACGCAACCGCAATCGGCTCTTGGCAACGAACGTAGAAACCTAAGAGCGTTGTTCACATTCTTAACCTATCCAATTTAGCTTCACACAGGTGCAATTAGTGGAAGGTTCTTTAACATGCCATAAATCTATGACATGGGACCGCCGGCTTAACTTCCCCTCCGAAGGAAGGCATACTGAGGGATTTTGAACTCTCTTAAAAAATCCGACGGCTTCGGCCGGGTTTGAACCCGCTATCTTGGGCATAGAAGCTCAGCATGCTACCGACTACGCCACCGAAGCCGCCTTAGAATAAGTAACAATCCGAATTCCGTCATGTCCGAGGCTCGTTTCATCCACTACTGGCTTGCTGGGCCTATCGTAGCTTCACCAGAGCCCCGTTAGCCGTCACTTTTCAGGGTTCCTGTAGGACCTTCACAGCTACCGTAACGGTCCCGGGGCACACGAAGTCCCCACTGCACTTCGCCCCTACAGGCAATCAACCCCGTACTTTGTGCCATTGCCCGTCTCCCACGGCGTGGACGAGGGGTTGGACTTATGGGAGACTACAAAAATGGACCGAATAAGAAATGAGACGAGCAGAGAATTAATGAAGGAGGAACCATTACAGGATGGTATGGACATGTAAAACGAATGGAGGAGAAGAGGATACCCAGGAGGATACACGAGACGAAGTGGAAAGGAAAGAGACCGAGAGGAAGACCGAGAGACAGGTGGCTGAAGGGGGAGGAAGAAAGCGTGAATAAGAGAGGAGAAGACTGGACAAGGGTGGAGGCTGAGAGATGGTGGGAAGACAGAAGACGTTGGAGAGGCTTGTGTTCCAAACAGACCCGGCCAGTGGCTGGAAACTGTGCAAGATGATGATGATGATGAACAATCCGAATTTGTTTAATATCATTACTAGGACCCGGATATATCATATTTTTCCGTTATGTTTCGTTCATGACAACTATAAGATGATGAGTTAAGCTAATCTCATTCGGATTTTGTTATTAAGCATAATTAATACTCCGAACTGAAAAGGGTTGCAATTCTGGCTGTATAACATTCATTTTAAACATAGCACATGACATACATCACCCATGGGAACGACTTTCTCCTCAAATGTCTAAATGTGTAGCTTTAATACGTAATGCTCTATCTACAGTATACAGTACCGGTCAAAAGTTTAGGACCACATAAATATATCATATGTCACCTAAAACCTAAACTTTAGGCTCTACAGCTCTGCGTTTTATTTACTGAGCTCTTACATCCGATAGAATATACACGTCCTGATTTCGTTCAATTGGGCCAAGTATTGTAGAAATTATGATTTTTTATTTAACTGTTGGAAGGTCACACCAAAACATCACCATTTTTAGAGGTACTGTATAATGTATTGTATATTTCAACTGGTTGCAGGTCTTGCCCACAATTTTCTCTCTTAGACTTATCAATAGTTGGGGATCATGTTGATATAAATATACAAATTCCGAAAAAAAAATGCACGACCTTTTTGCGGGTTTATAATTTTTCAAGCCAGCGCTAAAATGGCCGATGCACTGATGACAACAAAATAATCCCACAGCAAAATCCCAGAAAACCAGAAATCTGTGCTTGGATACCAGTAGAATCGGGTAACAAACGTGCGGGTGCGGATACCATTTTGTTTATCCGTACGGGGCTTTACCTATAGCGTGGCTCTGCGGCAAATCATTGGCGAAATATTATTTTGGTTTGAAGGTGTGGTACGAATGTGACGTTCAGCTCAAGTGAATTAAAAAGATAAATATTGATCTTTAACTATATGACGTACAAGCTTAAAATAAAGAATAGCCAAACTTGTAAAGAAACAGAAAACCTGGCAATTCTCTCTCTTAAAGGCCACCTTGGATAGCAGTCGCCACATAGGTTTGGCAGACGGTCCGTTTAACCCGGAACAATTCCGTTTTTTCATGTTTTGTTCCCCGTTCCGTTATAATCTTTAACGGAACGCTAAATATTCAGTTTTTTTTAGCCTATTTTCATTTATGAAAAAATAGGCTTATGAGATCACCTTTTGTCCGTGTGTCTGTGTGTGCGTGTGTGTGTCCAGTAATAAAATCTAAACGGCTGGAGCGATTTGAATGAAACTCAGTAAGTTCATAGCACTATTCCGGACGACGCTGACCTTAAAATTTTGTTATTTCTCGCCAATCGAACATGGCGGCTGTGCGAAATATTTCACCAGCATTCAATATCTTCGAAACTATTACTGATATCATCCTGGAATTGTGTACGGTGATAAAGGAAACTACTACAAATGTTAATACACGGGCATCTAATTTATTTCAATTGCTTTCATAACCACAAGATGGCAGCTGAGCGAAATTATAAAATCCCGTTTTTACTTCTTGTGTCCTAATCATGCGATTGAAGTTGGAATGCTACACGTACACAACAATCTTCAAGTAACAGTACAAAACTCTAAGACCTACATATATAAAAATCCAACATGGTGACCATCCGCATTATTTAGTCGGTTCTCAATATCTGTGAATCTATTACAGCAATCAAACTGAATTTTTTTACGTTGATAGTGGCAATTAACATAAGTAGAATATATGAAAATAGGCTTTAGTTCTTCACGGAACTAGTTGTTGGTTAAGATATTCAATTTCGCACCATTTTTCAAATGTCCATGCTTGATGTGATTGGCGATTGTTGTTAGTGACGTCAAAAAGCATCGGCACCGACACGCCGGCCGCGTTGCTTCACTTTACTGAGCGGTAGGGTACAGGTGAGAGTTTGAAAGAGAAAATGATTTCTAGGTCCGTGTCAGATGGGTAGGCCTACATGTTATAGATTTATTAGGGGCAACAACATTAAGGAATATCTTAGTCCTAGTGAAGTTCATACTCAGCATTTTTCCCCCACCAATCATTTTAAGGAGAGTTTTTTTTCTGTCATCAATATCAAATGGAGTGATGATAGAAAAAGAAGCTCCATTAGTTTGATAAAACAAGAATTGTTCACATATTTCAATTATGACAAAAATTGTGGTGAATTTTATCAGAAGTTACTTACAGATTTTAAATAAAAAATCCTTGCGACGGGTCGTTCAAATGAAAAGTACAGTATTTGTAAGTTGCTGGTGTCATATGGCTATATAGCTCCTTGACACTATAGCGTTTTCTTGTAGAAAATGGATGAACTTTGTTTTGGCAGAAAATCCCGAGATTAATTTTGCCATTATGAACACGGCCTACTGAATTCAAATGGATTCTTTAACATGCCAACATCGTATGAATTGCGTGTCGTGATTTTTTGTCGCCATTCAAAAATAAGGAACGAACCTGAAAGCTTGGGGTCGGTAGACCGACATGATAACCACTCACCAACCGTGGTAAGCTATAATAATAATAATAATAATAATAATAATAATAATAACTTGGAATAGGTATAATAAAAAATCAATATCTCGGAAAGCAAAACTTAGACACTATAATACAGTAATCAAACCTGAAGCGTTGTATGCATCAGAAACCTTAATCATTGATGGCGGATCTTTAACCAGCGGCTTCGGTGGCGAAGTTGGTAGCATGCTGAGCTTCTGTGCTCAAGAACGCGGGTTCAAACCCGGCCGAAGTCATCCACTTTTTCAAGAGCGTTAACAATCCCTCAGTATGCCTTCCTTCGGAGGGGAATTAAATCCGGCGGTCCCATGTCATAGATTTATGGCATGTAAACGAACCCTCCGCTAACTACAATTGTGTGAAGCTAACTTCCTAGGTTAGATTTGATGAACGTCACCAGGTTCTGGTTGCGGTGGCATCGAGTAACCAAATTCACAGCTAGGTGTCGTTGAAAGTAGCATCTGGTATCGAAAGTAGAAATTACTTGAAATTGATCGTCTGCAGTCCTTACCTGAATTACAGATAACACACACTAATACAGCCATCACAATTAACACCGGTTATCAGACAGATTCTACACACACCCAAAGTACACGGGGCTACATGACCGCGTTGTCGCAGCCCCTAAACGGAGGAACCAACCAACCGATCGTTAACTAAAGACATAGAGAGACAAGAAACGAAAATTCTAACAATTTTTTTGGCCCTGTTTGTATAGAGGGAATATGGAGGAAAAATTCATCCTTGGAAATATATTGTCTTGGTCTTCATATCACCACGCAGAAGGCCGTCATCTTGGAGACCTGTTCCATAGTTCACTGGCTTCTCAATGTACCACCCTAAAGGAAGTTGTCATACCGTCTTGCAAATAAGCCGACGTTATGATGATTTGCACCCACTGATGTGGTGAAATGAATGTGTTATAATAATAATAATAATAATAATAATAATAATGATAATAATAATAAAAATTACGAGCCTTCCAGTAGTCGCATATGATGTGTAACATCTGACATAGAAGAAACCTCTCGTGAAATTGTTGATACACCGGTATTTTATAATATTTTTGGCACAAATATTAATCTATTGTAAAAGGAAGTGTTTTACAGATATTGTAGTTTATAATACGGAACTCATTTTATTAGATGATTTGTAGCTTCCACCAGTACTAGCGTAAATAAAGAATACGATATGGATCAACTATACACATCAAAAAAAGTTTTGCATCACCTCGGTTCCAAGAGTTCCGGAACCGTTAAATACAAAGGGAATAGAGATCAACACAAACAACATTTCAGCTCGTTTTATTGCTCATGAGACCCACACATTGCATGTTGTACCATCATACAGCTAGACTTTCAGCATTTGTGGTCCAGATTGCAGTACACACCACTACCTCTAATACCCAGTAGCACGTCCTCTTGCATTGATGCATGCCTGTATTCGCCGTGGCATACTATCCACAAGTTCATCAAGACACTGTTGGTCCAAATTGTCCCACTCCTCAACGACAATTCGGCGTAAATCTCTCAGAGTGGTTGGTGGGTCAAGACGTCCATAAACAGCCCTTTTCAACATATCCCAGGCATGTTCGATAGGGTTCATGTCTGGCGAACATGCTGGCCTCTGTAGTCGAGCGATGTCGTTATCTTGAAGGAACGCATTCACAAGATGTGCACGATGAGGTCGAGAATTGTCGTCCATGA